>CM042421.1:17517372-17669872 GCA_023634145.1 Thymallus thymallus | reverse complement strand
AGACCGCAGACATCATTCAATTAATTAAATTCTATTGACTGTTTTGGAAAGATACAAATCAAATGGCCTCTTAGATAAAAACATGGAAGAGGCTCCCCAGCTAGATCTAACACCTGTTTTTGCCCCCTACTTTGTTTAATTGTTACAAAACAATTGTGTTATTATAACTCACACTTGATAAGACAAAGCAAAAGTTTCACTGGCTGGCTATGTAAGCCATTCGCCAAAATGCATGGTGATAAACAGAGGGAATTATAAGCGAGAACAGCATATACATTCAAACAGGCTCCCTCACTACCCTGGAAGTGCCGGGTTGGATTGAACTGGACTGTAAGATCGCTCACATGACAAAACGGAAGAAAAAAAAACATGATAAAAATGCAGTTCCTCACAATAAAATGACAGCTTTTAATCAAGATTGTTTAAAAAAATTAAATAAAATCTATCCCGTTGTATATCTTTCTGATGTCACGCAAATCTTCAGAAACTCTTTCTAACTCAATATGTTTACACTTCATAGGGGAAGGCACTGGGGGTCACTGGGGGTCACTGGGGATGTAAAAAGGCACTAGTGGTGTTCCATGTAAACATCTCCATCATGCCTGTCTCCTCAGCAGGTGGAGCGGTATGGATGCCTTCCCTCCAGAGAACCAGTACACATACACTGTATCCAGACCCATCTACTCCAACCGGACGTTTGAGGAGGACAACGAGAGGCAGGCCCGGAAGGAGAGGACCCTGAGGGAGAGACTCAGCCACACCTGTGGGTCAGTTTGGGCAAGCTTTTAATAGTCTTACTGAAAGGAAGACAGGCAACATTTTGTGTGTTTGGTCTGTGAGAAGTGAGTCTCTGTCTCTGTCTCTGTCTGTCTGTGTCTGTATCTATGTTGACTGTAATAATGTTTGACATTAAATATGTGTTTTTTCCCATTCAGCTGCTCAGGTAGGCAGGCCCTGAAGGTTGTGAAAGGAGTCTTTCCTGTCATTGACTGGCTCTCCAGATACCCAATAAGAGAGTGGCTTCCCAGTGATGTCATCTCTGGTGTTAGCACTGGTCTGGTGTGCAGCTTACAAGGTGTGTCCCAGTTTTCTCTAAACCGACTGTAGCAACTTTTTGATTATCCATTGTGACAAAATTGAGTTCTTTCCTCACTATTGTAATCACCCATGGCTAGCTGCTTTGAACCATTTCATGCTTAGACAGTTTTGTTTAGTGCTCTTTGAAATAACATGTTGTTGAAATTGAAAGTCATCAATCTTCACAGAGTAAACATGTAAGACTGCAATTGTCATACAGACGTGAGAACACAAACACTGCTCATTTCATGTGATTTATTTACTTGTGTCTCTCAGGCCTGGCCTATGCCCTGCTTGTGTCCGTGGCTCCAGTCTATGGACTCTACTCTGCCTTCTTCCCCATCCTCACCTACTTCCTGCTGGGCACATCCAGACACATCTCTGTGGGTAGGGCCCGTCCCTCCACCTGACTGACACCTGGACTGACCATTGACCATTGACTAATGAACTCATTCATCTCCTGTGAATGGACGTTTAATGAATGAGGCAGAGACTTATCAAGTTATATGTAACAATGCGTTGCATGTGCACGTATCAGGTGTCTCCCTTGTTCTCCACCCCTCAGGTCCCTTCCCTGTCACCTGTCTAATGGTGGGCTCCGTCGTGTTGACCCTCGCCCCCGATGACCACTTCCTGCTTCCTGGGAATAGCACCGGTGTGAATGGAACAGGGGCTGATGGGATTGTGATGGACGTGGAGGCCATGGAGGCCCAGAGGATCATGGTGGCATCCTCCATGACTGTGCTGGTTGGGTTGTTCCAGGTAATTATTGAGTTAAAGACACAGTACAAAGAGGAAGACATTGATGTTCTGATATCTGCTGTTCATCTTAACATAAGGTCTTGAGGAACAACTCTGGGCCCTTATAGCCTTTAACTTGGATCCAGAATTTTTGCTGGTCAAGATATGTGGTCCGAAGAAAAAAAAAAACTCTGGACCTATAATGATCAGTGACGTACAGGTGGTGCAAAGGGTTCTACTGTGTCTCCATGGTGACCAGGTGTTCCTCCCCATCCAGGTGGTGATGGGGCTGCTCCAGGTGGGATTCCTAGTCCGTTACCTTTCAGACCCCCTGGTGGGCGGCTTCACCACGGCCGCTGCCTTCCACGTCCTCATCTCCCAGCTGAAGATTGTCCTCTCCGTCCCCACTAACAACCACAACGGCTGCTTCTCCATCATCTACGTGAGTGTCTAATACTACTAATACACAGTGTAGAAGGACATCTGTCTAGATCCCTTTTGATAGGCTGTTAGTGTCTGAGAATTAATTCAGAAAAAAAAACAGCCTAGAATTTTCTTTCCATCAAATAACACATGGTTATTGACAAAATAACAACAAAATATATTTCTAATTAGTGGCCATCCTATCCAACTAGGCTAATTTGAAGGTCTACTTTGCATTAAATACACATTTTAGGGATAGAGTCAGAGACGTGTGCATTGACATAAAGATCACCAAATGTGTCCAATTCTTCTGTTCAGACGCTCATTGACGTGTTTACCAACATCAGACAGACCATCATAGCTGACCTGGTGGCCGGGCTGCTCACCATTGTCATCGTCATGGCTGTAAAAGAGGTCAACACCAAATTCCGGCACAAGATTCCCGTCCCCATCCCCATCGAAGTGATTGTGGTATGAAATGGAGTGGCTCACAGTCAATATTTTACTGTTGTGAAATGATAACAATCAGTGTTTGAGATTCTATGAAACGCAGAATATCTAAACATGTAATAGAACCTACGGAGAATTCTGAGGATATTATGGGCCAGTATTAATGGGGTGTTTTTAGAACTTCACCACACGTTTACACCACTGTATTTATTCAACAATGCTAATTATGTAAGCTTGCGAAACTAGTCCTTTTAATATCAAGTGATAAAATAAATATGACCTAAAGATGACATTACTGTGTATGTATCCACTGGGTCCCATATGTGTGTTACTTGTGTGATACACGTTTGTGTGCAACAACTCATCACATATATCTCTTAGTCTCACCACTGTCTCTGTCCGCACCCCCAATCCACCACCCTCTCTCCCAGACCGTGGTCGCAGCTGGGGTCTCCTACGCCACGGAGCTGGAGTCACGCTACGGCGCCAGCATTGTGCACAGCATCCCCAGGGGGTGAGAGCCCTTCCTTTGGCACTTCCTGTTTCCTGTCCCCGCAGCATAGGATGTTCTGTTTTTTTTATTGACAGACTTAGAATCTTATGGTCTTATGGCTTGTAGTGTTACAGTATTAAGAAATGGTTCCAACAATAATATTAGCAAATGGTATGGAGAAACTGTCCCAATACCTATCATTGAGAGACTATTTAAACAACAATATAAGTTAAATTCAGTTAATTTGGCTACTGTACACTTTCTAAATCAAATACAATATCATAACTGCAACCACAAAAATATGATGTTTTCCCCGTGTAACTTGTGAGATGTTTGTCCCACAGGTTTGCTCCAGCTCAGCCTCCCAACACAGAGTTGCTGTGGAACATTCTGGGCTCCAGTTTCTCTACAGCGGTAGTGGGCTATGCAGTGGCTGTCTCTGTGGCCAAGGTCTATGCTGCAAAACACGACTACACCATCAATGGCAATCAGGTGTGTGTGTGTGTGTGTGGTACGTTCCAAATTTCCTGCCAATCAAGTTCTTTCCCCTAGCAGGGTTTCTCTCACGCTGTGGGAGTCGACCTGTGATGTGTCACGACAGGGTGCAGACACAGCCCAAGGTCTGTCACGGTTGGGTGCATGGAGCGACCAAGACGCAGCGCAGGGATTGTAGTTCGACATTTTTATTTACTGAATATTCAACCAAAAAGACAAACTACCAAAACAAACAAACACGATATACAAACGTAACGTAGCACACTTACTTTTCACCGTGACTGGAGAATTAATGACCCACACCCCGGTGTGGAACATACAAACCTATGTAGGATCCCTAATTAGAGACAATGCGCTGCAGCTGCCTCTAACCGGACCACCACACCGGCTCATCACAGCTAGCTAGCTGCATTCGACTGACCGACGTTTATAGCTAAGCTCCATTGTGTACATGCTTCCAATGCTAGCGTGAGCTAGGCTCATCTCCCGGACAGCCGACGTGTGCTAGCTACTCTCCCGGGCAGTACCTTATCAACCTACCTGGACCTTCTACTGTCGATACGGAGCCCCACCGAGCCACCGCGACTGGTCTGCCGACGTAATTGTCCGACGTGGTCTCAACAGGGTTCTCCTCTGCGACGCCGCCGAAGATTCATCTGCTAGCTCCGGCCTGCTAGCTCCGGCCTGCTAGCCCAGCCTGCTAACACTCTGAACGCCGTGCCATTGAACTGATTCCCCGGCTCACCACTTTGCTTTTTCTTCGGATCCTACGCTTGCTCAGCTCCACAGCTGATGCCTGCAGGACTGTTTGGTTTTATGGTATTTATTTCTGTTTAACTACCAGGCCTCAGGTCCTGTGTGTAGTTCATCACTTTTTTCTAACTGACCCTCTTTGTCCATTCATCGCCATTACCCGTCGTTGTCTTAGCCCTCTTAATTAACTGTCATTTTATTTATTTTATGTTCTGCCCCTTTCTTATTTCAATATGCCTTGTCTGTTGTTGTTTAGGTTAGCTATTATTGTTTTATTTCATTGTAGAGCCCCCAGTCCTGCACAACTGGCCTCTGATAGCTTTTTTGTCCCTCCCCCCACACATGCGGAGACCTTACCTGGCTTAACTGGTGTCTCCAGAGATGCAACCTCTCTCTTTATTACCCAACGCCTAGGTTTACCTCCACTGAACTCACATCCTTCTATATCCTTGACTATAAATTATGCCCTGAATCTATTCCACCACGCCCAGAAATCTGCTCCTTTTATTCTATGTACCCAACGTACTAGACGTCCAGTTCTTAAAGTCCTTAGTCGAATACTAATTATATTACTCCTCTGTTCCTTTGGTGATGTAGAGGTAAACCCAGGTCCTGTAGCCCCCAGTACTACACCTATTCCCCAGGCGCTCTCATTTGTTGATTTCTGTAACCGTAAAAGCCTTGGTTTCATGCATGTTAACATAAGAAGCCTCCTCCCTAAGTTTGATTTATTCACAGCATTAGCACACTCCGCCAACCCGGATGTCCTAGCTGTGTCTGAATCCTGGCTTAGGAAGGCCACCAAAAATTCGGAAATTTCCATCCCCAACTACAACATTTCCCGTCAAGATAGAACTGCCAAAGGAGGTGGAGTTGCAATCTACTGCAGAGATAACCTGCAGAGTTCTGTCATACTGTCCAGGTCTGTGCCCAAACAGTTTGAGCTTCTACTCTTAAAAATCCACCTATCCAGAAATAAGTCTCTCACTGTTGCCGCCTGTTACAGACCCCCCTCAGCCCCCAGCTGTGCCCTGGACTCCATATGTGAATTGATTGCCCCCCATCTATCTTCAGAGTTTGTACTGTTAGGTGACTTAAACTGGGATATGCTTAACACCCCGGCTGTCTTTCAATCTAAGATAGATGCCCTCAATCTCACACAAATAATCAAGGAACCCACCAGGTACAACCCAAAATCCGTAAACATGGGTACCATTATTGATATCATCCTGACTAACTTGCCCTCCAAATACACCTCCTCTGTTTTCAACCAGGATCTCAGCGATCACTGCCTCATCGCCTGTGTTCGCAATGGGTCAGCGGCCAAACGACCACCCCTTATCACTGTCAAACGCTCCCTAAAACACTTTTGCGAGCAGGCCTTTCTATTCGATCTGGCCCAGGTATCCTGGAAGGATATTGACCTCATCCCGTCAGTAGAGGACGCCTGGTTGTTCTTTAAAAGTGCTTTCCTCACCATCCTAAATAAGCATGCCCCTTTCAAAAAACGTAGAACTAAGAATAGATATAGCCCTTGGTTCACCCCAGACTTGACTGCACTAGACCAACACAAAAACATCCTGTGGCACACTGCATTAGCATCGAATTGCCCCCGCGATATGCAGCTATTCAGGGAAGTCAGGAACAAGTACACACAGTCAGTTAGAAAAGCAAAGGCCAGCTTTTTCAAACAGAAATTTGCTTCCTGTAGTACTAACTCCAAAAAGTTCTGGGACACTGTAAAGTCCATGGAGAATAAGAGCACCTCCTCCCAGTTGCCCACTGCATTGAGGCTCGGAAACACTGTTACCACCGATAAATCCACGATTATTGAAAATTTCAATAAGCATTTTGCTACGGCTGGCCATGCTTTCCATCTGACTACCCCTACCCCGGTCAACAGCTCTGCACCCCCGGCAGCTACTTGCCCAAGCCCCCCCCGCTTCTCCTTCACCCAAATCCTGACAGCTGATGTTCTGAAAGAGCTGCTAAGTCTGGACCCCTACAAATCTGCTGGGCTAGATAATCTGGACCCTCTCTTTCTGAAATTATCAGCCAAAATTGTTGCAACACCTATCACTAGCTTGTTCAACCTCTCTTTCGTATCGTCTGAGATCCCTAGAGATTGGAAAGCTGCCGCGGTCATCCCCCTCTTCAAAGGAGGAGACACTCTAGACCCAAACTGTTATAGACCAATATCCATCCTGCCCTGCCTTTCTAAAGTTTTCGAAAGCCAAGTTAACAAACAGATAACTGACCACTTCGAATCCCACCGTACCTTCTCTGCCATGCAATCTGGTTTCCGAGCTGGTCATGGGTGCACCTCAGCTACGCTCAAGGTACTGAACGATATCATAACCGCCATCAATAAAAGACAGTACTGTGCAGCCGTTTTCATCGACCTGGCCAAGGCTTTCGACTCTGTCAATCACCGCATTCTTATTGGCAGACTCAACAGCCTTGGTTTCTCAAGTGACTGCCTTGCTTGGTTCTCTAACTACTTTGCAGACAGAGTTCAGTGTGTCAAATCGGAGGGCCTATTGTCCGATCCTCTGGCAGTCTCTATGGGGGTGCCACAGGGTTCAATTCTTGGGCCAACCCTTTTCTCTATATACATCAACGATGTCGCTCTCGCTGCTGGTGACTCTCTGATCCATCTCTATGCAGATGACACCATTCTGTATACATCTGGCCCCTCTTTGGATACTGTGTTTACTAACCTTCAATCAAGCTTCAATGCCATACAACACTCCTTCCGTGGCCTACAACTGCTCTTAAACGCTAGTAAAACTAAGTGCATGCTTTTCTATCGAACGCTGCCAGCACCCGCCCACCGGACTATCATCACTACTCTCGACGGATCCGAATTAGAATATGTGGACACCTACAAATACCTAGGCATCTGGTTAGACTATAAACTCAACTTCCAGACTCACATCAACCATCTCCAATCCAAAATTAAATCCAGAATTGGCTTCCTATTTCGCAACAGAGCCTCCTTCACTCATGCTGCCAAACATGCCCTTGTAAAACTGACTATCCTACCGATCCTTGATTTCGGCGATGTCATTTACAAACTAGCCTCCAACACTCTACTTAGCAAATTGGATGTAGTCTATCATAGTGCCATCCGTTTTGTCACCAAAGCCCCATACACTACCCACCACTGCGACCTGTATGCTCTCGTTGGCTGGCCTTCACTATATATTCGTCGCCAAATCCACTGGCTCCAGGTCATCTATAAGTCTTTATTAGGTAAATCCCCGCCCTATCTCAGCTCACTGGTCACCATAGCAACACCCACCCGTAGCATGCGCTCCAGCAGGTATATCTCACTGGTCACCCCCAAAGCCAACACCTCCTTTGGCCGCCATTCCTTCCAGTTCGCTGCTGCCAATGACTGGAACGAATTGCAAAAATCATTGAAGCTAGAGGTCCCTATCTCCCTCAATAACTTTAAGCATCAGCTGTCAAAGCTGCTTATCGATCACTGCACCTGTATATAGCCCTTCTGTAAATAGCCCACCCTACTACCTCATCCCCATATTTATTTTTGTTTATTTTCACTAATCTTGCACTCCAGTATCTCTATTTGCACATCATAATTTGCACATCCTTCATTCCTGTGTTAATGATGATAATTTCTGTAATTTATTTCTACTCTATAGTCTATTTATTGTCCTACCTCCCAACCTTACTGCATTTTTGCACTACATTTTGCACTCTGTTTATAGATTTTCTATTGTGTTTTTGACTGTTTGTTTAATGTGTAACTCTGTGTTGTTGTTTTTTTGTCGCACTGCTTTGCTTTGTCTTGGCCAGGTCGCAGTTGCAAATGAGAACTTGTTCTCAACTGACCTACCTGGTTAAATAAAGGTGAAATAAAAAAATAAAAAAAAATTAGGGATCCAGCACAAACCACCACCAGAAACAGAAAGAATAGACCTGTCAGACTCTGACCATGGCTACATAGATAAGCAAATAGGCTTCTCTATGGCTAGAGCCTGACATGATGTGAGAGTATCTATAACCAAGAGGTTAATATGACCTTCCTAATGTCTCTCTGAAACTATGTGAGCATTGTGGCCAAAATCAATGTTTTGGAGTCTCTCCAGACAAACACACACGTAGTCAGGACACCAGTAAAACACTGTGTTGGTTTTGATAGCATCACTCAACTGCTTCATCCAACACTCCCAACCAAAACCGGATGTGTATATTGCAAATTAGCACCAATGCAAATGTTTTCTAAATCCGTCCCTAGTCTCCTTGACATCACAGCAAGGCGCAGTACGTTGAAGAACAACGTTTGCGGATTGATGCTGGTTTCTCGGCTGTGACGCTCCAGGTAGAATGTGCAGTATTTTGACCAGGCTCTCTCCCTGTGTGTCCCTAGGAGCTGATAGCGTTCGGTTTCAGCAATGTGTTCTGTGGCTGCTTCTCCGGCTTTGTGGCAAGCACTGCACTGTCCCGCACCGCTGTACAGGAGAGCACCGGAGGCAAGAGTCAGGTACTCTATACAGTACTTATAGGTAAATACACACACACACACAATCACTGGTGCCGTTACAAAGCGTGTGTACTATTCCTACAGGTGGCTGGTATATTATCGGCTGTGATGGTAATGATTGTGATCTTAACTCTGGGGAACCTCTTGGAACCGCTGCAGAAGGTAAGGAAAGGGGTTCTAAGCTGTATAATAAGTCAAATCAACAACCACATACAATGATAACGCAGTGTGATATGTGACTGCTGTAGACTAACACAGCTCTGCATTGGTCCCACAGTCAGTGCTGGCAGCCATCGTCATCGGCAACCTGAAGGGAATGTTTATGCAGGTGACAGAGGTGCCCACACTGTGGAGACAGAACAGAGCAGACTGTGTGAGTAACACTGGCACTCAGAAACATGGTAGAGCACCATCCACATTCAATCACCTGAAATGGATGACAGGAAAACATTCTAAACTTTGTGTACCTGGAATAACTGTACATTTAATCACAGGCAGTAAATATATCATACATTGTGCTGTATATCACTTCAATGTGACGACTGTACTAGGACTTTCTCTGCTGGATCTCATCATAAGTTAAAGCTGAAACTTGTTCTTTTCACAGTTCATCTGGCTGGCGACCTGTCTGGCTTCTGTGGTGTTGGGACTGGACGTAGGACTGCTGGCTGGCCTGGTGTTTGAGATGGGAACTGTGGTGGTCAGGACACAGTTGTGAGTAACATATAACACCTACAGCACTTAACACACTGCATAGGACCGATCACATACATTACTAGATGCATTCTGTGAAGGCCTAGAATACATGTAATATTTTGATATAGATATTATTGTATACACTACAGTATTTGCTCTGTGTTATAAACCCATTATCTCTAGAGAAGATCAAAGGATTTTCCAGGCTCGCGTATTTGACCACGTGCTCTTCACCGCTCTGTATCTAGATAAGAGTCTGTAAACATCAGTCAGTGAGACTATGAGTAACACTGAGCAGGCCTCTTCTGTAATCAAAGGCTATTAGAATGACTCTGAAGTCTTCAGCTCATGTTACTAAAAATGACAGGCTTCCCAAACCCACTGATGTATAATGTAAAACAAATAAGCATAAAAAATAACAGCAAAGATATTGTAGGATTCATATGGTTGATGTGTCCTAGTTTAAACTGTCCTTATTTATAGATTCTGTCTACAACATAGAAATTATTAGGATGGCACTAAGACAAATGTGTTTTATTACATTTTATATATAAAAAATACATTTTCCTCTTCATCCATAGTCCAACATGCTCTACACTTGGAAACATACCCGGCACAAACATATACAGGAACATGAAAGACTACAAGAATGTGAGACATCTGATATGTTTGAACTCTAATTAATATATATATATATCAGAAATGGATGCCAGAAATAAATGCAATAATGAGGCCTTCCTCTGTCAGATTGCAGAAGTTCCCGGAATTAAGATTTTTAAGTGCAACGCTCCCATCTACTTTGCCAACATTGACTACTTCAAAGAGCGACTGAGAGCCACGGTGAGTGAGCTCATTATATTTTCCCTTGACGTTGTATAGATTGTGGATAGGCCTTATCATTCTACAAGCTGGCAAGAATGAACGTTTGTTGTGCTTTTGACCTTTGACCTGCAGGTGGGGTTTGACTCTGTCAGAGTGTTCAAGAAGAGGAATAAGGCCCTCAAGAAGATTCACAAACTCATAAAAAAAGGGAAACTGAGGGCGACAGAGGTACGATACAGTCTTATTATTGATAACGTTCGTCTGTTCAGCTCAGATCCTTTGGCAACAGGGAATTTCCATATTTCAGTCTCCTTTCAATTCATTGCAATCTTTACATTTTGCTCTGTAAAGTGAGCTACAGTACCTGGTAACCAGTTAGGATTTTATGATTGGTTGTGGAAATACATTTGACTGTTTGGTCAAATTCCCCCAGACAGGGGAGGTGGTATCCGAGGTCTCTCTGGGTGTCGACAACAAGGGCTTCGAGAGCGAGCAGGACAGTGGGCGGGAGTCCGGGCAGTTGGAGGACGGGGATTGGTCTGTGCCAGAGGTGGAGGTTCGTGTGGATTGGGCCTTGGAGCTGCCAATCAGGGTGTCGGTACCTAAGGTCCAGATCCACAGCCTGGTAGTGGACTTTTCAGCCGTGTCCTTCCTAGATGTGGTGGCCGTCAAGTCCCTCAGGCTGGTAGGTCTGACTCTACAACTAGTACCATCCATATGATATTCTATAGAATAGACGACAACTCATTCAAAGACGAAAGATCCCTTTATTACAGTGTTTTAGTGAGTCATCTTTCTGACATCATTTGAGCTAGTGATCTACAGTATGACAAGACATCGTGCCACAGCTCATGACAATGCACAAATGACACAAGGAACAAATACCCTCAGTGGCGGCTGGTGAAGTTTAAGATGAGGGAGGACGATACATTTTTTAAATGAGAATAGCCTTATTTCTATTGGAACATATTGGATGACTGTCATTCATATTCCATTCACCCAGCTCAATGTAACATTGATAGGTTCAGGCTATATTGTGTTTTACTCAAATTTTCCCTAACCTATCATGAGGTTGCTACAACCTAGGCTATGAATGAAAGTTTACAACGTATGTCCTTCTCGCATCTACGCCCTCTCCTCCTCTCACTTTCTCCCTTCGCTTGTGGACTTCAGTGCACAACACTTCAGTTGTCTGTGACCAGGCAAAAAAAAACTTTAGAAGCCAAACCTTCATACCATAACCAATAACTGTTCCACACAGTCTACATCATTGTAACCATTTTAGCTAACGTCATAGTCAACATAGCTACTAGAACTAACGCGTTAGTAAACCCACTACAATCATGAAGTACAGTGTACAGTCAGCAGCAAGCAGTTTAGCAGTTACACCGGCAGGCCCCGGTGGCAAGAAATTCATTAAAAAAACAAAAGCTTACCTTGACTTGGAAGAGTTCCAGTGTTGGATAGTCATAGCCAGCGAGCTAACATAGTATGCCTCTTGGTTTGAGCCAAGTGTTTGAGTAGGCTAAACTAGCTAGCTGCATTCGCTAGCTAAGTGAAAGTGAAAAAAAATACAACAAAATATTGCTATCTCTCTCTCTCTTGCTTCTCCTTCATTTTTAAATAAATGAATTTGTTCAAAACTGTTTGACTATTGTCTTTCTCTTTGAGTCAACTACATTTTGTGCACTGCAGTGCTAGCTAGCTGTAGCTTGTGCTTTCAGTACTAGATTCACTCAATGATCCTTTGACTGGGTGGACAACATTAGGTGGACAACATTGTCATAATCATAGCCGCGGGAATTCGTTTGGGGGTGGGGGAGCTGGAAATTTCTATTAGCATCCCTACTTCCTGCGGCTATGGTCATAATTACTGTGTAAGTCCATGGAAGGGGGTGAGAACCATGAGCCTCCTAGATTTTGTATTGGTCAATATACCCAGAGGAGGACGGAAACTAGTGTCTTCTGGCTACACTGTTGTGCTACCCTACAGAGTACTGTTGAGGCTCCTGTATACCTTCATTGCAAAACAGTGTGCTATAATCAATTATTTGGTGACATTAATATATTTAGTATATTTGTATCTTTAAAAAAAAATGAAATTCACCAAGGAGGATGGTCCTCCCCTTCCTCCTCTGATGGAGGAAGGTATAGTTCAACAACCTTTAAATAATGCCCTGTGGCTGTTCTGTTTACTGTAGCAATCTCAGGGCTCAGGAATGCACTTCATCAGAGGGTTTGTGTGTTTAGTGATATCAGATATTAAACCTTTAAGATAAATGGCCTGGTGTCACACTAATCTATCTCCTCTGTCCACAACAGGTCATTAAAGAGTTCCTACGCATCGGAGTCAATGTCTACATCGCAGGCTGTGACGGTATGGTTTGGGATGAAAAATTACAGTATATGTCACTCCAGACTTCTTGTATTTCTATACTTTTTCATACTGCCGCTCTATGTATCATGTATCTGTCTTTTGTGTATTTTCTATCTATCTATCTATCTATCTATCTATCTATCTATCTATCTATCTATCTATCTATCTATCTATCTATCTATCTATCTATCTATCTATCTATCTATCTATCTATCTATCTATCTGTCTTGAGCATAGTAAGCAGTGTTATCGGGACAGTGTTATCACTTTCTTACAAACTATTCTGCTGTCAATGAACTAAAAGCAGATTGTACTATCAAACATTTCCATGTCATAATAACAGTGACGTGCAGTGAGGTCAGTGTCTGGGCAAGCACTGCCTATAATCACAACGGGAGGGAGGGGGGGAGAAATGTAGAAACACTAACAATAAAATTGACTAACGAATAGCTTTGCTATTTAAATAATGACACTAGGACTACATTAAATGTATGTTATTTTGAATTCCATGCCTGACAAATTAAATAAATTGAACATAACCTAAATGAAGAAGCAATTAGGTCTAACAAATAAAATAAGTCTTGGCTAATAGGTCAGAGTCCCGCTTTAGTCAAATTTCAGTTTATTTGCGGTGCAACTTCATTGAATAGATGCGTACACTGCACTCAGTGATGTCACTCAGAATTAATATGCTAATAGTGAATTAATTTGTTTATTTATTACGCATATTTTCCTTCTGACGTTTTGCCCGTTTATAGTATCGTAGTGTTTGCTATGGTAAGGGGCGGGGTAGCCACCTGCTTAGCAGAAGCTAAGGGGCCTTCATTTAGTTCTGGTTTGGTTACAAGCTCATTTCTTGAAGCTGATTCAAAAGACTCAATCAGAGAAAAAATAAAGAAACCAAGGGAGGAGCAATTCAGAGTTGCCACAAATATCGATGCATCATCTTAATAATTGTGCAGTCGACCAAGCCAAGGAAACTGAGCTCACCAAAACGATCAAACCTGGCCTTCATTTGGATACTTATGTTGTCTAAAATTTTGAAAAATATTCCTCTCCTTTCGTCTTTGATCGGCTGTCTGCTCCGGGTTCCAGCATCTGTAAGGCCGAGAGTAGTGCATTTCTCCTCAAAACGATCATAAAAAGTGTCCAATGTTTGTTTCTTGATCTCCACCACTTTCATTATGTCGCTGATACGAGCACAACAGAACCCCATGTCCATTATTTTGTTTTGCAGAACGCGGAAAGTGAATCAGTTTCACTGAAAATCTCCCCATACACCATCAGTAGAAAGCATGTTGATGCCTTTGAGAGCCAAGAATTGTATCCAGAAGCCATCAGCAGTGTATCGTTGTCCCAGTTGTCAGGGATTTTGGCCATAATCTGAAACATTGCTTGTAGATCTGATTGATAAAGGCTGATTGTCTGGTTGGTGCTGCCCTTGGCATACGTTTCCTTACAACTTCATCCAGTAGGCGAGTGCGCTTCATTGATTTACTAAAGAATGATGCAAGTCCCTCCACAGTCTTAAAAAAGATTTTGCACTCAGGGATGCATTTCGCTAATTGTGAAGAGCACCAAGTTCAATTTGTGTGCATAGCAGTGAATAAATTTGGCTTCAGGAACTCGTTCTCTAATTTTGGCCTGCACACCATTAAGGTCTGAAGCCATAACTGAAGCACCATCATATGTTTGAGCAACCAGCTTTTCAATACAGTTGTACATCCACAATACGCCCAATATGTAATCCGCCAAGGCCGCAGCCCGTTTGTCATCACTCACATCGTCAAATCTCAAAAAAGCCTCCTTGACTTCACTTTTAGCCACATAACGTAAGATCACAGAAATCTGTGCTTTGTTTGTAATATCTGTAGTTTCGTCAGTTTCTTTTCGAATTACATCACTGACTGCTTCAATCAAATCGTTCTGTATTCTATTCGATGTACCCCAAAAAACTGTGGAAGTTGCCAAGTGTCTAGCTAACCTCTCATCTTTTTCAGCAAACGTGTACAATAACTCAACATAGTTTCCACGATTACTTGAGGTTGTACTCTCATCATTGCCCCGAAATGCTAACTCCTGCTTTCCTAAGTAGCATGTTGCTCGAATGAGGTCCTTCAGAATCTCACAATTTTTTTTTACCTTAGCATTGTGTATGCTCACTTGTAGCTTTTGCTGCTCATTTAATAATATGTCTATCCTTGCGTTCCCAAACGTTTTGGTGTTGGATGTGCACTGCTGATTTCTCATGTTTGTTGAGGGCATTGGTAAGGTTGTTGAGGTTGCAGAACCCACCATTTACCCAAGCGTTTTCGCCAGTTGAAAAAAGCAGGCATGGGAAACAGTATAAACGGCTAGTCGCACAGCAGCCACACAGCCAGTCTCGACGATCATACCACTCCCGCTTGAATGACCTGATAATTTTTTTACCTTTTCGCTGATGAAGATCAGGCAGATAAGGTGCTGGTCTTCCTCTCTGAATTATTTCCAGTTTTCCCTGAAAATCCATCTTGGAAAATAGCTTTAGGTGATGTATGGCCTCCATGTTCTTAGACATTATGCTAGCCAGCTTAGTTCTGTTGAACTTGCAAAAATATGACCTTGACACGCCCATAAGCAGTGCTTGCCCCAGACAACTTATTTTGAAAATACGCATGTGCAAAAGTACAAATTCACTCAGCGTAGTGAATGAAGCTATGAAAGCAAAAAATTAAATGCTTGCCCTGCAGCTGTGAACTTGTCTGTAGTGCGGATCGGCGGCGCGCGTCACTTCATTTAAATGGTGTCAATGGACGGGAGGGCAAGCATGCTTACCCTGGCGCATTTCCTCGAATTTAAATGTCGTTTTAGAAAATCCACTACCAGATTCGCTGACAATAATGACATAACGAAAAAAATAGTAACATTTATTTATAAAATATATTTTAATTTGGCTTTTCAGAAAAGGTTTTTAATGGAATTATATCACAGGGTGAGCACTGCTTGCCCTGCTTACCCTGACCGCACGTCACTGCATAATAATGGTTCTGTTTTTGTCGGCCTGCTTGGAGGTTCACATTCTGATAACTGCTGGTGTCTGTGCCAGTCTGTTTCAGCCCTGGACAGCTCTGCCTTCTGCATTGGGCTTCTTGCTGCTGTTGTTGCTCTCTCTAACCAGCATCTAACACTGCAGATGAAATCGTATGGAAAATGGAAGCCTTGGCCTTCTTCGACGAGGAGGTGACACGAGATCTCCTCTTTCTCTCTGTCCACGACGCCATTCTCTTCATCAAACTGGAGACAGCCAATGGGAGCATGCAGGATGCCATGGTTGAGGGGGTGAGGGCCCCGTAAAGCAGTGGTTTATTCTCTGAATTGAGTTTATGCTCAAACAGCTGAGTAGACTGCAATAACCTTGCCATCCTATCTTTGTCTGTGCCCAGCTTTCTCTAATGCAGGATTGCAAGGACCCACCGCCTTTCACTGAGGAAGAGGACCTGATTGAGACCTATGACAACCAGCATACAGTGAGAACTATTTTCAATACTCCATTCTCTTTAATGGTCAATCACATCAGAATGTTTGACAGCTATAAGGTTGTCCATTATTCACCCGAGTCTCTCTGCTCGTCCATAGGCAATCCATGGACTCTCCAACTAACACAGAGACGCAGAAGAGCTGACCATGTCTCTGTGTTCTCTGTGAACGGAGGATCAACCTGTAAACATTACTTTCCATAAGGGATCATGGTCAAATCAGAGATTTTTGATGTAGCAATTCCGTGGCACATGGTTTATGAACTGATACGCAAAACAACGCCGGATTCACAACTTAGAATTGTTCTATTTCAATTCTTATATAAAATTCTTGCAACCAATAGAATGTTATATATATGGGGGATACAACCTTCCCAGCTCTGCAGATTTTGCTGCAAAGAGACAGTCATTAGATAATTTATTTTGGTACTGTCCATATGTAGCTTGATTATGGTCACAAGTTCAGGAATGGCTGAAGAATTGCAACATTTACCTGGCGCTAACTCTGCAGATAACACTACTGGGGGATTTGAAAAGTCATAGTCAATCGATCAATATACTTTTGGCAAAACATTGTATCTATAATTTACAATCTGTAGAAACTATGAGAATAGAAAGATTCAGAACTTTTGTGAAACATCACAGCACAGTTAAAAAATATATAGCAAATAGAAATCAAACTGGATGGTTATTAGAAATAGATGGGAGGGGTTGTGGGTAGAGGATGGCCAGGACTGAAAACAAACAAAATATAACTATTGTAAAAAAGATTTTGTCCGTAAAATGTATATAGTATGTATAAACAGGAAGTAGAAGCCTAAGTGTTGTTATTCATTAGTTTACTCCAATTAGGGGAGAGGTTAGGGGAAAATAATAAAGGAAAAAATATAAAATATATATTGTATGTCTATATATATATAAATATATATGTATGTATGTGTATATGCATGAAAATGTATATATACAGTACCAGTCAAAAGCTTGGACACACCTACTCATTCAAGGGTTTTTCTTTATTTTTACTATTTTCTACATTGTAGAATAAAAGTGAAGACATCAAAACTACCAAATAACACATATGGAATCATGTAATAACCAAAAAAGTGTTAAACAAATCAAAATATATTTTATATTTGAGATTCTTCAAAGTAGCCACCCTTTGCCTTGATGACAGCTTTTCAAACTCTTGGCATTTGCTCAACCAGCTTCATGAGGTAGTCACCTGGAAGGAATTTAAATTAATAGTTGTGACTTGTTAAGAGTTAATTGGTGGAATTTATTTAATTCTTAATGCATTTGAGCCAATCAGTTGTGTTGTGACAAGGTAGGGGTGGTATACAGAAGATTGCCCTATTTGGTAAAAGACCAAGTCCATATTATGGCAAGAACAGCTCAAATAAGCAAAGAGAAACGACATGACATCATTACTTTAAGACATGAAGGTCAGTCAAAATCGGAACATTTCAAGAACTTTGAAAGTTTCTTCATGTGCAGTCGCAAAACCTTCAAGCGCTATGATGAAACTGGCTCTCATGAGGATTGCCACAGGAAAGGAAGACCCAGAGTTACCTCTGATGCAGAAGATAAGTTCATTAGAGTTGCCAGCTTCAGAAATTGCAGCCTAAATAAATGCTTCACAGAGTTCAAGTAACAGATACATCTCAATATCAAATCTGTTCTTTGGTCTGATGAGTCCAAATTTGAGATGTTTGGTTCCAACCGCCGTGTCTTTGTGAGACGCAGAGTAGGTGAATGGATTATCTCTGCATGTGTGGTTCCCACCGTGAAGCTTGGAGGAGGAGGTGTGGGGGTGTGGGGGTGCTTTGCTGGTGACACTGTCAGTGAATTCAAGGTATACTTAACCAGCATGGCTACCACAGCATTCTGCAGCCATATGCCATCCCATCTGGTTTGAGCTTAGTGGGACTATCATTTGTTTTTCAACAGGACAATGACCCAACACACCTCCAGACTGTATAAGGGCTATTTGACAAAGAAGGAGTGACGCAGTGCTGCATTAGATGACCTAGTCTCCACAATCACCCGACCTCAACCCAATTGAAGCAGCCAGCATATGTGGGAACTCCTTCAAGACTTTTGGAAAAGCATTCCAGGTGGTTGAGAGAATGCTATGAGTGCGCAAAGCTGTCATCAGTGCAAAGGGTGGCTACTTTGAAGAATCTAAAATGTAAAATATATTTGGATTAGTTTAACATTTGAGTGTAACTTCGGTCTTTGGAGGAGACTAAGAGGGTGACAGGCAATCATTGTTATCTCTCTTTAACATCCGTAATATATTATTCTAAACTGTCTGCTGTGTTAAGGCCTTTACAAGTGTATTAATATCAACAGGGATGTACTACGACAGGAGTTAGGCATGTCCTTTTCTTTGTGCGCATTTCGACAACGGGACCATTGTTTGTGTTTGTGTCGAGGGCTTTCAGAAGAACAAATGCATAAATACAGAAGTCCTGCTCATCCGTGCAGCCGCAGTTGATCTGTGTTATAAACACTCCATTTCCTGCCTCCTGAGATGGGCACTCCCATGGGGCGGAAGGGACATTGGAGGACCTCGGCTGAACCTGGACAAGGAAAGGAGAGACACTTCTGTTTTATTTGTGACCTACTTAGTTAAAGTCCCGAAACAAGAGTGATTTCCCGATCCCTTCACAGACTTCTTCTCCTCGACCCATCCACTGCACAGGAAGTGATGTCATACAGGAAGAGTTGAAGTGTATTTAAACAAAGATCGTCTATTATATTGACAAGATATTCGAGTGACTGCTTTAACAATACATGTCCTCAAAGATGCAAGGCAGGCGGAAGGCGTCGAGATCAGGTGAGACCATTCTAGCCAATGAGAGAGCAGATACGCATGTGAACAACAGGCCATAGAGATAGATAGAAGACTCATCTTTGTATCTGTGCCATCATAGTGTCTGTACCAGCATGGGCAGCGCCATTGAAGCTATCTCCATTTTAAAGTTGTCTGTTTTGTTCTTCTTTATTAGCTGATTTCTCCCACCTCGTTGCCTGACGACTCAAACTGAATTATTCCACTGCTCTATCATTCGCTACATACTTCAGTCTGAGACTGCCAACATTGAAGTCGTTTGTGGTGATGTTAAAACGGGGGGTGTTGTACAAAACAAAGTCATCAGCGATTGGATGATCTGTAACCAAGCGGAGTATCTAAGCCAATGACACATTTTTAAACGCTACTTTACCCACGTGTGCTCTGGCTCTGGGACAACCCATCGGTTTCTGGGACCAATCAGATGGTCTAGAACGGATTTCCATTCTAGAAATCTTAGCATTGAAAGCCAACAAGAAATTAACGTCCGTGGGCGTGGAGTAAGCATTTGGCTGGAGCAAAGAGTTTGGGTAGCCAAGCAATCCAACTCATAGGAATCCACACCCAGTTGATTACTTGAAAGGTTGCTGGATCGAATCCCCGAGCTGACAAGGTAAAAATCTGTCGTTCTGCCCCTGAACAAGGCAGTTAACCTAATGTTCCCCGGGCGCCGAAGACGTGGATGTTGATTAAGGCACCCTGCACCTCTCTGATTCAGAGTGGTTGGGTTAAATGAGGAAGACACATTTCAGTTGAGTGCATTCAGTTGTACAACTGACTATATCCCCCTTTCCCATTAAAATGGTGAAAGCCCTCAATGGCAATGTCCATGCTAAAATGGGTTATATCCATGATGAGTCTATCTATGTCTATGACAACATTCTCAACTCCAATATAAAGGTGTTTTTGAGTAACTTGCATTCGTAACAACCTAACCATTACGAGACTTCTGTTCAACCAAATAAGTCTAAAGTAGCAAATTAGCAATTACATTGTTTGTTGACCAAATCCGATGCAAAAATTTCCTCACTTCGTTGGCTTATTTTCGTGGACGAATTTTGGGCGGAGTAAAACCTTTCGCTTCGTATCTTCCTCTCTTTTTTTATTATTAAGGCCATTACGAGACGAACGATGCATCATTGCGTTCTCAGCCGTCAACGCTACGATAGAAGGCTGTTGTAAAAAACGTGTAGTAGCAATACCAAGAGCATAATTGTGAAGTTGTTTTTCTTTTAATCGTGTCTAAATAAGGACTGTTGTGTTTCTGCTGATTTTGAGGCGATGTTTGTAATATTTCTGGATTTTATTATACAATTAAAGCTTTGTGGAATATTACATTTACTGTCATATTTCCTCTCACGTTCCTGTGTGGGTTACTGTGAAGTAAAGTTGTACTAGATGGGAGAGGCAAGAACTTGTACAGTGGGTTGAGGAGTGTAAAGCCAGCTTCAAAAATAAGTACTGCTTTCTGTTCAGTCACTAACTTAGTCACTACTGTAAGAGTCACACACCTTTTCATCAGATTGTCTATTTCCTTGAGCACCTCACAATTTGACTTGCATTTATTCAGATAAAGGTGTTCTATGCATCTATAAGCAGGTTACTGTTTCTGTATGTACAGGTTGCTCCATTCTTAATGATTGTGAAACACCCTGTTTATACCTGGTTCTAACTTGGGTCCTTTGGTCCTGATCTTGTCCACATTCAGTTTGTGTCCACATTTCTAGACAGCTGTAGACAATCCAAAGACACATTGGGATATGATTGGGATCAGATCATCCTGCCCACCTCCGGTAGTCGGACACACGTTGCCTGGATATCTTACAAGTGTAGACAGGTCTGGACAGAGAAACCATTTAAATCATAATTATTCCACCCTCTAAAATCATTGACAGGCGGCACCATTGACTGATTACATCAATATGTGTCCAACAATAAATAATTAAATAACATGTTGAAAGAATAGCTGTGAAATAATTGACATAAAGGAAGGGACCAGGACATCTGGTCACAATGCAGACACAGTGGACAGATAACAGACTGACTTTAATACCATGTGTAGAACCATATCTGGACACAATCAGAATGTAGGACAAGGTCAGGACAAGCGACTCATGTCAGCGGCAGGTATCAACGAGGCCTTTAGCGCATCCATCACGTGATCTGATTTCATTTTTGTGGGACGATGAATACTTTGCATCATAAAATGATCATAAAATTATGATTACATTATCAGTAATTAATGTTTGACAGCATCTATAAACTTTATAAACCATGTCTTGCATGTGAGATTGTTAAATAATTCTGTCGTGAAGATGGGCTTATTGTGGTCTGATCTCTAATCTCCACTGGTGGTTGTGACTGTAGATATTTATTACTTGGGTTTAACGTACACAAAGTTAATTTTTTATTTTTTTTTTAAACACCCTTAAAGGTTTTCAGCACATTGTAGTCAGTGCTTTAGATGCTAGGATTCTGTTCATAGGGATCACCTGACA
Organism: Thymallus thymallus; assembly: GCA_023634145.1. NCBI lineage: Eukaryota > Metazoa > Chordata > Actinopteri > Salmoniformes > Salmonidae > Thymallus > Thymallus thymallus. The sequence continues at coordinate 17,648,168 of CM042421.1, read as the reverse complement.
TACATTGTTTTATCACGGAGTTTCTCTCCCAAGCCCAAGTGTTTACCATTACAATGTAAAAGGTTCTCCGTTTTCTCTACTGAAGACTACCGTACTGTTTATTGGTTGTTCTATAGTTGTTGTTAGGTTGTGTAGGCCATGCCAAGCTCATATCAGGAGTGATGAATTGATTTAATGATTCACTGACTATTTGAATACTCACTAAATAATACATGGAAAGGTTCATGTTCATTCATATACGAGACATGTTTATTTATTGTACTTGTCAGTGCTGCACTGACAACACCAAGCCAATTGCATTCACATATGACGAATCAACAATAATTGTACTTTTAAATTACTTACTTACTTACAAACACCTACACACAAAAACCTAAAACGCAGACAGACCATCACAAACAGTTATTAAACAGTTATATTATAGCAATTCTACACATACCTCAATCACATCACTGTCAAAATAGGTCACAATCAAATCACACCTCACCTTGCGTGTGAGAGACTGTTCCTTTCTTTAATCTGCCTTTATGAGTTGAAATTGCAGTAACAGCGAGTCAGTGGAAACTGTTGGGCTCGTTAACGGATCGATCCAGCCTTTATCAGCCATTAGAGATATAGGCGATAGGCCATATATAGCCTTGGAGAGAAAAAAAGCCCGGTCTTTAACAAGCAGAACAAAATAGTATGATGAGACAGTAGCAATTAATTATGTTAATATGATGATGTGCTTCTTTTGATTTAGGAGACGCTATCTTGATTAAATATATTTAAAAAACATGAGCAGGTCAAAACAGACGCAGCATTTTTTGTCATGAATCTTGTTCTGGAGGCGCTAGTGCTCAACAACCTTAACCCTAACCTTAACCCTAACCTTAACCACACTGCTAACAGTAATGCCTAACCTTAACCCTAACCTTAACCACAATGCTAACAGTAATGCCTAACCATAACCTTAACCCTAACCTTAACCACACTGCTAACAGTAATGCCTAACCATAACCCTAACCTTAACCACACTACTAACAGTAATGCCTAACCATAACCTTAACCCTAACCTTAACCACACTGCTAACAGTAATGCCTAACCATAACCTTAACCCTAACCTTAACCACACTGCTAACAGTAATGCCTAACCATAACCTTAACCCTAACCTTAACCACACTACTAACAGTAATGCCTAACCATAACCTTAACCACACTGCTAACAGTAATTCCTAACCATAACCTTAACCCTAACCTTAACCACATACACACACACACCTATGAGGTCATTCCCACAGACATGTTATTTTTGCAGCATTGAAAGCCAACCAAAACATGTACTATTTTACAGTGATAAAACTGTGAGGATAACATAAAGCAGAGATACCTGTAGCCTGTATCTGGTCCATCATTTACACTGCAGTGTTCCCAAAAAGGCAGCCCGCGGGCCAAATTCGTCCCACCTGTGGTTATAAAATCTTTTCCCAAGTACTTCCACACATAAATAGAGAGGCTTATTTGATCGTATCCGAGTCTAATCAAGGTACGAAATTATTCTGTTTTCGACAAATACTATATGTGTTTGGGCTTCTTGAGGTCAATTTTCAGGGTACAAATTATTTATAACTATGTTCCATCCCCCCGACCATTCACTTAAGAAAAAATTGTCAGGTGTCTGAATGTAATTGGGGACCCCTGATACAGTTGAAGTCGGAAGGTTACATTCACTTACATACACCACTCCACAGATTTCATGTTAACAAACTATAGTTTTGGCAAGTAGGTTAGGACATCTACTTTGTGCATGACACAAGTAATTCTTCCAACAATTGTTTAAGGACAGATTATTTCACTTATAATTCACTATATCACAATTCCAGGGGATCAGAAGTTTACATACACTAAGTTGACTGTGCCTTTAAACAGCTTGGAAAATTCCAGAAAATGATGTCATGGCTTTAGAAGCTTCTCAATAGGCTAATTGACATCATTTGAGTCAATTGGAGGTGTACCTGTGGATTTATTTCAAGGCTGTCCTTCAAACTCAGTGCTTCTTTGCTCGACATCATGGGAAAATCTAAAGAAATCAGCCAAGACCTCAGAAAACAAATTGTAGACCTCCACAAGTCGGGTTCATCCTTGGGAGCAATTTCCAAACGCCTGAAGGTACCACGTTCATCTGTACAAACAATAGTACGCAAGTATAAACACCATGGGACCACGCAGCCGTCATAACGCTCAGGAAGGAGACGCATTCTGTCTCCTCAATCCCAGAACAACAACAAAGGACCTTGTGAAGATGCTGTAGGAAACAGGTACAAAAGTATCTATATCCACAGTAAAACGAGTCCTATATCGGCATAACCTGGAAGGCTGCTCAGCAAGGAAGAAGCCACTGTGTCACGTTTTAGATTGATGGGACGATACACGGAGCACTGGTGAAGTGTCATCCTTTTTATTCAATGAGAATAAATAATAATAATATAATAATAATAATAATAATAATAATAATTCCTCACGAAGCATAAAATAAATAGGAGAGTATAATACAAAACGCGAACAAAGTGACTTACTAGCTTTCTGTTACTCAAGGCAGGTGGATGTGTGTGGAGCTTAAATACTATCCCCAATCAGAGAGAACACTAGACAGCTGTCTCTGATTGGGGATCATTAACTTCCCCTAATAACTGATGTGATGGCCTGATTGTGGCTCTCCCACTCCCTCTAGTGGGAGTCTGAGGCCAAGCCTCAACCAGGCCATCACACACTGCTCCAAAACCGCAATAAAAAAGACAGACTACGGTTTGCAACTGCACATGGGGACAAAGACCGTACTTTTTGGAGAAATGTCCTCTGGTCTGATGAAACAAAAATAGAACTGTTTGGCCATAATGACCATCGTTATGTTTGGAGAAAAAAGGGGAATGCTTGCAAGCCGAAGAACACCATCCCAACCGTGAAGCACGGGGGTGGCAGCATCATGTTGTGGGGGTGCTTTGCTGCAGGAGGGACTGGTGTACTTCACAAAGTAGATGGGATCATGAGGAAGGAAAATTATGTGGATATATTGAAGCAACATCAAGACATCAGTCAGGAAGTTAAAGCTTGGTCACAAATGGGTCTTCCAAATGAACAATGACCCCAAGCATACTTCCAAATTTGTGGCAAAATGGCTTAAGGCCACAAAGTCAAGGTATTGGAGTGGCCATCACAAAGCCCTGACCTCAATCCTATAGAAAATGTGTGGGCAGAACTGAAAAAGTGTGTGCGAGCAAGGAGGCCTACAAACCTGACTCAGTTACACCAGTTCTGTCAGGAGGAATGGGCCAAAATTCATCCAACTTATAGTGGGAAGCTTGTGGGAAGCTTGTGGAAAGCTACCCGAAACGTTTGACCCAAGTTAAACAATTTAAAGGCAATGCTACCAAATACTAATTGAGTGTATGTAAACTTCTGACCCACTGGGAATGTGATGCTGAAATAAAAGCTGAAATAAATCATTTCTCTCTACTGTTATTCTGACATTTCACATTCTTAAAATAAATTGATGATCCTAACTGACCTAAGACAGGGAATCATTACTAAAATCAAATGTCAGGAATTGTGAAAAACTAAGTTTAAATGTATTTGGCGAAGGTGTATGTAAACTTCCGACTTCAACTGTATATAGTTTATCTAAAATCCTTTTGATTGTGTTTATCATCATTCATTTATTACACCGTTCATTTAATACTCATCACTGCATCCTTTACCAACAAGTTGTCTGGACGTCTTTAAAGACACGCAGTTCACTTCATTACTCTCTTTTTCCTACTATAATACAAGGTCATGGTTGGTCAACGAGGATGACTCCCTGGGTAACTACAGAGTTCGGGAGATCTGCTTTTTCATATCAAGCACCTCATATGGAATAGTCTCCAGTTAGCACTTCGTTTGGATGATTTGGTGTCCCTGGGTCAATTTAGGAAATTGGTTAAAGATGTTTTTGTAGTGATGAATGTGTTTGTTTTATTTCATTATAATGGCTCATGTGTATATAGTGTATGTTTTGTGTATTTTGTATATAATTGTGTGTTTGCTGATGTGACTGGTTTTCCCAAGGGCACGCTTGTGAATGAGACCTAGGTCTCAATGTGCCTCCCTGGTTAAATAAAAGTTTCATCAAATCAAAATAACAAGACATCCCCTGCATTGACACCCCAACCACAGATGAACAGTAATGACCCTTCTGTGTCGCTGCAATGAATCCCACAACAATAACCAGTTAGAAAATTGAGAGCGGGTTATTATTGTATAGTAGCAATAATACACCGCTCATCATAACCATCCATGTATAACCAAACCCCAACCCTAACCTGAACATCCACTGATCTCCAGTGTACAACCACAACCACTGTCCAGTCCTCCCCACCCTGCCCATAAGTGGGCATCTTAGACTCAGTCATCATGGAAAGTTGAGGCACTGTGCCAGGGCATGTATCAATAAGAACATTGGTCAAGGATAAGGCAGGGCTGGGCCGGCGTTTGACGACTGCATCATAATTGCTGTTAATAATTACGGTTGTGAACGATAAGCGACCCGGTAGATGGGATTTAAGGAAGGCAACATTCCCAAGGGTCCCAGATCATTTCGGGGTGTTCCTCTGTGTAGCGAAGAGAGAGCGAGAGAAGGAGAGGCAAAGCTTGGATACACTGAAGCTGGATACACAGATAAACTAGTAAGGTAAGAGTTAGCGTTATGTCTTATTCTAGTACCTCGCTTATCATATCAGTACTATTAGAAATCAATTAAGATACTTACAGTAGGCTTCTTTCTATCTTTCTATCTGATACCTGGATGTGGCAGTTGTTGACCTAACACTTTCTTAAGATTAATTTGTATTACCTTTTAGTAAAAACTATTTTTAATACAGTACAACCTAGTTAGTTCTCCTGTGTATTATAATGGTATCAGAGCCCTCCTTTAACCCAGACCACTCTAACCAGGTCAAATCTGACAGGCAACACATGCCCGGCCCAGCCATGCCAGTCGCAGCTGGTCCACTGGACAGCACAGAGCTGTGACACTAATGACACAGGCTGATGTACTTAGTTAGTGTGTGGCTGGAGCTGTGCCTTTGTTGTGCAGCAGCTCCGCGGTAATCGTCTGTGTCAAGTTGCTTTCAAAGGCAGCAGGGAAACATATGACGGGAACCTGTACTAATGTGATTGATGGGTCTCAGAGACCCTGTGAGGAACAGGTGCCGCATCACTCATCAAGAAGAAGAGGGTAAAGATGAAGAAGTACGCTGTCATCAGGCCACTCTACTCAGAGGACGCCTTCGCAGACGAACATGAGAAGATCTACAGGCACCATAAGACCGTGCGGCACCACGTCAAGCAGTACTTCACGTAAGAATCAGTCATGTTTCTTATGTAGTTTTGCTTTTGTTGTTTTGTGTAACACTGAAGGTAACCTTATGATAAAGCTGACGTGTTGCAGTTTGCTGATTTGACCGCTCCAATGCAGTTACAACTCAGACATCGTCGAAATAAAAACACTGAAACTGCCATGCAGTTGTCGGTTATCGAGGGTTAAGACAAAACTGAACGAATCGAGCCCTTCATCTAGATATTACGTCTCAATTCCCTATAGTAGTTTAGTCATGCTTTGGTGTGGACGGGTGGGCCCAAGTGACATTTTACCAGAGACGCCCTGACAGTTTTTAGTTTGCTTACAGCTACGATAACCTGTCCTTCAAAAGCATACAAGCCTATCATCCTACAGTATATATACTGTATGTCTAAACTGTGCATAAAGATGCTTAGATGTTATCAAGTGATTTGAAAGTTTAGATAACTGTAGGCTACTCCCTTGTTGTAATCTTACACCGTTGAACAGTTACTTTTGCAACTACTAGTAAATAATGTCTGTGGAGACTAACTGAACATGTGTGTGTGTGTGTGTGTGTGTGTGTGTGTGTGTGTGTGTGTGTGTGTGTTAACTTTAGTTGTGACCTCAAGCGAGCTAAGAACGCAACGCTCTCTCTGCTGCCCTTCATCGGTTGGATGAGAATCTACCAGCTGAAGGAATGGTTGCTGAGTGATATTGTATCTGGGATCAGCACTGGACTGGTAGCTGTTCTACAAGGTGAAGCTAATACCCACACTCAAACCCACCTCAATCAACCAGTGTGACTTTGGATCTATCAAAGCACTTCATGTAGCACCTTTTGAGAAATCATTTGATAAAGAGACTGTAGACCTCCTCATTAACTTCCCAAAAACATTAACTTTGAGCACTGATAGAGTGCCGTTGTTGAAAAATGAAGTAAGAATATTAATGAACTCTAGTTTTACGGAACGGTAATCAGGTCCGATAGTCGAATCACCTATACTACATTATCTGGTCCTAGACACATATTAATAGTTGTTTATTAACAGAAGAGATGGTAATGTATCTTTATTAGCATTACTACCACAGTATTAGCATTGACACGCAGTAGAGTCAATAGATACAGCTGGATCATAGTCTCTGGTGGAGTTATTTAAGGTGCACTGTAAACTGTTGTTCATTGTTTTTGTTTGATTGACAGGTCTGGCGTACTCCCTGCTGGCCTCCCTCCCTCCATGGTACGGACTCTTCACTGCCTTCTTCCCAGTGATCATCTACTTCTTCCTTGGCACTTCCAGACATATCTCAGTAGGTAAGTACTGCACGTGTGTGTGTGCGTGTGCGTGCGTGTGTGTGTGTGTGTGTGTGTGTGTGTGCGCATGTACAGTATTTTGCTCTGACCATCTCAATCTATCACACCTGTTTACTGTTCTTACCTCCCTCTCCCTACCCATCTCTCCACTTCATATCCCCCGCCTCCTCATCTTCGATCCCTCTCTATTTCCAGGGGCGTTTCCTGTTCTGAGCCTCATGGTGGGTGCAGTGGTGACAAGGCTGGTTCCTGACGAAGGACCCCCAGTCAACATCACTGGGTTTGAGGGGCTGACCAGGGATGAGCAGAGAGTAATGGTGGCCGCCTCTGTCACCATCCTCATGGGGGTAATGCAGGTAAAACACCATCATTACCTCAGCATTTTCACTCATGCACTGTACATTACTCATATATCTCTGTAATCTGAATCTAAAATGAACAATGACTCCCTCTCCCTAACTATAGATGTGTTCTCCCATATTCTAATTTGAGTCCTCTGCTTCTCTCCCAGCTGGCCATGGGTCTGTTGCAGGTAGGCTTCATCGTCATGTACCTGTCAGACACGCTGGTGTCTGGGTTCACCACCGCGGCTGCCTTCCACATCCTGGTGTCCCAGCTGAAGTTTGTGTTGGGCCTGGTGGTGCCGGGACTCAGTGGACCGCTGGCCATTGTTTATGTGAGTGGAGGAAGGGAGACAGGAGGAGGTCAAGTGCCTTTCAATGCAACAGTAGGATTTGTTCTACTGATATCCAAATATTCAATGATCTAGCTATGACAGAGCTAAATTCAAGAACTCCCTCATATCTATTTCTGTTGATTTGACAAAAGCTAAACAAGTGTCTCATTGTATCTTATCTGAAACAGTTAAGCACAGGTCTTCCTCAAGTGCCGTCGAGATTTCAGAAAAAGCTATAATTCATGAGTCATGGCTTGGTGTAGAGACCTCTGACTGAACTCTCACACCCTGTGAATGGTTCTTAATGACTCAATTCTCAATATTAACCGACGTCTTCCTCAGACCCTGGAGAAGATCTTTGTTCAGATCGAGAAGACCAACGTGTGTGACCTGGTGACGTCCATATTGATCATGGTGGTGGTGTTCATAGTGAAGGAGGTCAACGACAGATACAAAGCCAAGCTGCCTGTTCCCATCCCCATAGAGGTTATCATGGTGAGTGGCACTGTGTGCACTATGTCATCACAACCTGGGCTTCAGCTGTATATGTCATCAAACCCAGATTGGGAAACGTTGTGGCGAGAACCAGCCTCATACGGGGCACCATTGAATGTACACTCTTAGAAAAAAGGGTTCCAAAAGGGTTCTTCTGCTTTTACCATAGGAGAACCCTTTTTGGTTCCAGGTAGAACCCTTTTCGGTTCTTTGGTGAAACGTACAGTATTCATGTTTTTTCTCAGAAAAAACTCAGAGCACGGCAGGTGAGGACAATCAGGTCCATTGTTGGACAATAAATGAACTTGTACTGATGTACTATAGGCCTGCAGTGTATCACAGCTTTGTGTACCTTGGCAAGGTAACCAAACTCTCTTGAAATATACTGTTTTATCACCAGATTGCATTAGTTCTGCTAATAACTAATACATTTATTTTGGAAATGACTTTCGCAGACTGTCATCGCTTGTGGCGTTTCCTATGGATTCAACTTCCGGGTGAATTATGAAGTTGATGTTGTTGGACATATTCCAGTGGGGTAAGATCATATAAAACACTGTTTGCTGCATGTTAAAATGGCTAAGAGTAGATGGGAAAATAATCTAACAATATCTCTCCCTCTCAATCTGATAGGTATGAATCACCTATGGCTCCAAACATGCAGATCTTCGGGCAGACTGCTGTTGAGACGTTCCCTATGGCCATAGTGGGCTTTGCTGTAGCCTTCTCTGTCGCCAAGGTCTACTCTGTCAAACACGATTACATCATAGACGGAAATCAGGTGAGTCCCAAAACCCAGAATATTAGTAGGAAGGGTTGGAAGCCAAAGTGGTAAAACATTTTTTTTAGGATAAGTCAGTTTATTGTTGCCTGTGAAAGAGGGGTGTAAGCTTAATACAAACAATCAACAGAAGACTTGAACTAATATCAGCTGTTCCAGGAAATGTATTTGTGCTTGTTTTTGCTCTCTAGGAGCTGATAGCTTTTGGGGCCAGTAACATCTTCGGAGGAGCCTTTAAGTCGTTTGCAGCAAGCACAGCTCTCTCCAGGAGTGCGGTACAGGAGAGTACAGGTGGTAAAACTCAGGTAAACGACTAAAACCAAGAGTCTCTCTGAGGATACAGACACACAACCATACTTAGAGTTCCTTCCTGCACAAGTTCTTTAGCCAGGAGATGTAGCTATAAACGTTATGAAATATTGACCTGATTGGGTCTGCATATCTTTACTGTAATAATGACTGATAACTTATCATAGACCAAACCAGATATAATTGTACAAACGGGAGAGAGAAGACGATATGTGGTCGTGACTCCTGACCTACATAGTGAGGAATGAAAGAATTGACTCAGTGTTACAATGTAAATGATTATAATTTATGAAATATATCAAAGGGGACACTGCGAAAACAGTGCTTATCTGTAGTTGTTTTGTGAATAGCCAAATATGAGTAAAATAAAGAAAACTTTATTTCTTAATTTCAGATCGCTGGTCTACTGTCAGCACTCATCGTGATGGTCGTCACCTTGGCTATCGGGTTCTTATTGGAGCCACTCCCAAAGGTATTTACAATATAACTGACTTTAGTAGTTGAATGATAACATGGTGGTAACATTTAGATTCCTGCCTAAATAGACATAGCCAAACTTAATTATTTTTCATGAGATGGCCATTAACAATAACTGGTAGTGATGCATAGTTTTAAATTCTGGAACTCACCCTTCTGTAAAACTTTAAAAAAAATATAAACTGCCGAGGTCACTTTTGAGAACACAAGCTCAAGTACAGTAAAAATAGAATGAAAATATGAAAAATCTTTTTTTTTATTCTATTCAACAAAAGTGGGGCTTGAAAAGATTGAAATTCTTCCTAAATATATTAAGTATTTAAGTATTTACTGTAGGATTTCACCTTTCTTATAACTGTAAAATAAATATGATCATACTTAGTGGCAAAACAATAATGGCAGTATTTCATATAACACTATTTGATAAAAGTTCACTGAGCAGCGCAGACACCATTCAATGTGTGCAGACTCATTACAACTTCAGCTTTAAGCACAAAGTGATTTTGTCCGTCTGTGACCAAGAGAAAGTGTTCTTGTTTCAATTCTATGAAACGATTTAGCATGTTTTCATGTTGCGAGCTCTTAAATCCGGCTGAGGATATTACAGTGAGATGAAACGACAACTGTTGGATTCGCTTGACTTTCACCTTTCATGGGCTCTGTCATTTAGGGGAAGAGCAAATTGATTCTTTGTCTGGATAGGTCAGAAAATGTGACATGTCACTTTCTATGCAAATGTGGCGTCTGAAACCTAACACTTCAAGCCAGCTCTGATGAGAGAGTGGTAACGGAGAGCAGACAGATGGGGATTTCTGGCACTCTAAGGCACGGGGCCCTACGGCGTTCACCAAAAGGTCACCCAGAACCAGTCCATAACCGCTCAAAGTCCCCCATATAGGGGGCTTAACATCTAAGATGAGGACATTACGTAATGAATCACACTGTATGAAGTAGATAAGAGCACTGGAATGTAGATGGAAGTCTTGTGCAACGTTTGTGACTGATCATCAAAGATGTTATTGCCTAACCTTTTTCCTCTGTGTTGACAGTCGGTGCTGGGGGCGGTGGTCATAGTCAACCTGAAGGGGATGCTGATGCAGATCAGAGAAGTCCCTTACCTGTGGAGGAGAGACCGGCCCGACTGTGTGAGTCTTCTGAGACACTTCCACTGAACCACACCTAAAATTGAAACAAGGAGTGATGTCTTTACCAACTGTAATAATGAACTCATATTTCCTCCCATCCCTTCCATCCGGCATCCCCCTGTCCTCCCTCCCCTCCATGTCCTTATCCAGGTGGTGTGGTTGGTGACCTGCCTGGCTTCCATCCTGTTGGGGCTGGATCTGGGGCTGGCTGCAGGTCTGGGGGTCGAGCTGCTCACCGTTGTCTTCAGGGCTCAGTTGTGAGTACGGGCACAAATCTCCAAATACCTCCGAAACCGATTAAGTTTAACTTTTGTCTGTGTTTATTCTTTGTCAGTTTTCATTGTGATTAGGGGGTGGACACCCCACGGTTGGGGTCAATTCAGAATTTTGAAATTTGATTAAATTCAATACATGCTAGATATTCTCATTTGAATTGGCCACACCCGACAGGAAGCTGAATTTGAATAGAATTTTTGGAAGTAGAATTTAATTAAATGAAATTAAAAGAAATTCAACTAAGACAAACTTATGAGTCTCATTCCTTTGATAAATTATCAATTTGAATTACAATTAATTTAATTTAATTTAATTATACTTCCTTTAATTCAAATTCAATTCAAATTCTGCTTCCGGTGCGGTGTGGCCAATTCACAATCAATTCCAATTCAATTACTGAATTGGAATTAAAGATCAATTCACAACTCAATTCAGAATTGATCCAAACCCTGGAACACACTGTCATAGTGACATTTCTGCATACATTTCTTTCCAGCCCACGTTGCAGTGTCCTGGCCAATATCACAGGAACAGATATCTACAAAGACCGCAAGGATTACATGAGTGTGAGTAAGCTGTAATGTGGACTAAAGACACTCACCGATATATTTTTATCATACAAGACGGTGTATGATAAACGGTCCTTGTTCTATTGTATCTATATCTCTTTCCAGATCTATGAGCCAGAGGGTGTTAAGATCTTCAAGATACCTTCACCCATCTTCTTTGCCAATATAGATTTTTTCAGAGGCAAGCTGGTGGAAGCTGTAAGTAAGCAATTATACACAATTAGACATGTAAAATTAAGCACTCTGCCACAAACACATTTATGCATAGGGATTATGCATTACAATTTCCATTACATGGGCCAATAAGATAAGGATTCACAGATCTCCTTATTAAGACATCGTATTTTTCTCATTGGATTTGATCCAATGGAAAAAGGTAATAAAAAATTATTAAATAAACTCATGAAGTTCAATACCACCTCAGTGTATGAGGTAATATCGTAAAACCAGGTTGTATAGGAATAGTGCCCATACAAATCTGTGTTAGTACAGTACAGTGTTGCACCTTATAAAACACTAAGCACATGCAGATAAGATAATCTCAGGGAAAGTTTAACCTTGATCTATATGACAGTCAAGGCAGTGTTAACCAATATAACAATAATGCCCATTTATAACAGTTACTCCCACTTTTATATGTGCAATTGCCAATTAGGGTTCAACTTGACTTTGATGTGTTTTCAGGTGGGCTTTAACCCTTTGAGGGTGTTGAGAAAGAGAAACAAAGCCCTGAGGACGATCAGGAACCTTCTAAAGAAAGGAGAGCTGCAGATGACATCTGTGAGTAGTGTTGCACTTACCCGTTGCCCTTAGAAACCCATAAAAAGATAACTTCCACTCACAAAGTTACCCTGTTAGCACTTTACAAGAGCCCCCTGTGTCATAAAGTTTAATTCAAATGTCCATAAGCCTGTCGTAAATCAGTCTAGCCCAAAATATTAGTTTCACACCTGGCAACAACATACTTTTAGCGATCCAAAATCAACAGACATCAAGCACACGCTGCAGGATCCATAGGTAGTCGTCCCCGTACATGCCTTATTAGAATGGTCTTAGGGTTGCAGGTGTATGAAAAACAAATTAATCATCATCCCATAGTGGTGAGTGGGCCTCCAAAGGTAACCTTCTTGTAGTCAGGTTTTCACAATAAGACGTTGTGGTAACGTTGTGGTTCTCCCGGTGCAGAAAGGCCTACTGCTCACCAGTTCTGGTCCCATTGAGAAGTCTGAAGATGAGAGCAACATGGAGGATCTGGACCAGCCCACTGACTTCAAGGACCTTCCTGTCCATGTGAACTGGAACTCTGAGCTTCCTGCCAACATCCAAGTCCCCAGAGTAGATATCCATAGCCTGATCCTGGACTTCTCTGCCGTCTCCTTCCTCGACATCTCTGCCCTCAAGGGACTCAAAGCGGTAAAGCAAAACTCTCCTGTTACAACCCTGGGGAATGTGGGGATGATTGTATATTTTACCAGAGTATTTCTACTTGCTGTGTACTGATATTTTTGCTGTGTTCTATAGGCACTCAAAGAGCTCATCCGGGTTGAAGTTGAGGTGTACATTGTGGCATGTGACGGTAAGCTGGTTTAAGACAAACCATCTACCCTTTTTCCTCTTTGACACTGAATTGAATCACTCTGAAACAAATAGAGGTGAATATCTAACGATATCCGTCCCTTGTATCCAAAGCGTACATCCTGGAGAAACTGCACAGCTGTATGTTCTTTGACGACGAGGTGAAGTCGTCCATGTTTTACCTGACCCTCCACGATGCCATGCTGCATATCCTGGAGAAACATCCAGTAAACTCCGAAAACACAAACGTTTGCAAAAAGGTATAACATTTACCTATAGAAAAATATAGTGTATCTACTGACCTTTCTACCCTTACAGACTAGTTAAGAGGTTCCAAACCTTATCTTGGATCCACACCGGTTTATCACAGGAACTTGTCTCATTCTTGTGAATCATATTGTCTTACAGGTTATAACAACAGCCACTATCCATGGCAAGCAATGCAATGGCATGTCCAGTTTGCGTAGCAGGGACACATTTATACATGTAAGTAACAGAAACCCATCAAAACTATTTTGTTTTTCATTGTCTTTTCTGCATTTGTAATGAACAGTCAACACCAATCCCTTTTAAATGATAACTCTCGTAATGTCGCAACTCATGAGGAGGTCATTCAAAAACAAAGTACAGTAAAATAAAATCAAAGGTATCTCTTTGCTCTCCCCAGGTCTCAGAGCCAGAAACCAAGTTCTAGTTCCAGAACTACACTCTCAGATGACAGTATTTTAAGGGTTCTTCGGCTGTCCCCATCGGAGAAGCCTTTGAATATCCCTTTTTGGTTCCAGGTACAACCAAAAAGGGTTTTATTTGGAACCAAAAAGGGTTCTCCTATGGGGACAGCTGAAAAACCCTATTGGGAAGAAAAAAAATCTAAAAGTGCAGTGGTGTGTACAGTACTTTCATTTCCTGAGATGACATGCATTTCCTGTGATCGCTGTGCTTTCTGGTGATAATTGGCATAAGGACACATGATGCTGTCCTAAAATGGACACCATACAGTAACCATCCGTACACAGGATACGACTTAGTGAGCTAATAGTTGTACATAAAATATATTTCAATTTTTTTTGTACTGTTAAACAGATACTCAATAGCAAGTATATTATGAGATTTTGAAAGAAATATCAGAACATTTCATTCATATCATGTATTTATTTTCTAGAATTGAATCAGACGTATATATTTTTTTTAATAGCTAGACAATGTTGTATTTTATACTTGTACATAGGGATTTTATAGGAATGTTTACTTTCATGTATTTTATATGTAAATAAATGTACTTCTTAGCACAAAGTATTTCCGCCAGCAACATGAGCAGTACAGTGTTTAGAAATCTGAACGTCCTGTAACTGAGATATTGATAAGAATAGGCAGCCTAACTAATTATAGGATGACTAACGTGGTTTTTATACTGTATATTGGTCAGAGATAAAGCCCTGATAAGAGAGATTAATGATTAAGTAGAGATCTTTGACAAACTGTTCTGGGGCTACAAGAGTAACCATGATTGATTAAGTTGATGGAGGTTAGTATGGGGTATTTCCAGTATAGCCATGTGTGTATGGTGTATTTTCAGTATACCCATGTGTGTATGGGGCATTAATATGTGTCACATATCAGTTTGCAAACTATGTAAAAAAAATATATATATATCATTGAGTTAATAAAGCCATATACAAACATGGTCTCTTTTTTGTTTTCTTGAGTAAGGCAGCTCTAAAATGCAGGTGTTTCTGCCTAGCTCAGTGCTTTCTGTGGTGGTGGTGCAGACAGCAGAAATGACGGAGCATTGCGCCATGAATTGGCTCAGTGTTCTGTCACTCATGGGGACACTATGTAACCACCAAGTCTAAGGGTAGAGCTAGAAAATTCAATCCCCTTGGGTGCTGCCATAGAGTCGCATTAGAAGTGCCAATCCAATAAGGCTCCTCCGAAGAGGGGGGGGGTGGTGGAGGGGTTAATTAAAAATAAAAATAAAAATATTTTTTAAAGGCTCAAGGTCATTGGCCACAGATAAAAAGATGTCAAATCACATATCTACAATAGCTTTGACTGGACTGACCATATCAACATCATACTTTCAAAATCTTAGCTAGCAGTCATCATCATGAATCAAGTCGACAATCTACTGGCAAATCCTTTTTAATCCTTGTCATATGAAGATAAATAATTATATGATAAATAATCATTATGATTTGTGACGCGCTCAAAACAACTAAATCAGAACTGCAAAATCTGAAAATAAATACATTGTTGCAAACAAAACCCAAAGAACCAGTAACACCGATAAGTGTTATCACGAATTGCTCTTGTTGACAATGTCCTCCCATATATGGTGGAGTCCGTAAACATAGTCCCTCGCGGAGTGACGTTTCACTGTGGCCACGTGGGTCGTACTGGGGTACTGTTTATGGTCACACATGCGCATACAAATACACTTGACCTCTGAACCCTGAGTCTACATCCTGGAGAAACCACACAGCTGCATGTTCTTTGATGATGAGATCAAGACGTCCCATGTTCTTCCCCACTTCATTACGCCATGCTACTGAAGAAACAGCCAGATGCATAAGGTAAGACAGGAACCTCAAGCATAACATATATGGAACTGCTAATAGTTTTATTATGCTTTCTTCTGTACTGAATACATATATATAAGTATAAATACAACATGCAACCATTTCAAAGATTTTGCTGATTTACAGTTCACATCAGGAAATCAGTTAATTGAAATACATTCATTAGGCCCTAATCTATGGATTTCACATGATTGGGCAGCCATGGATGGTCCTGAGAGGGCATCCATGGCAGTACACCCCCCCTCCCCCCGACGATCCAGCAGGTGAAGAAGCCGGATGTGGAGGTCCTGGGCTGGCGTGGTTACACATGGTCTGCGGTTGTGAAGCTGGTTGTACTGCCAAATTCTCAAAAACAATGTTGGAGGAGGCTTATGGTAGAGAAAAGAACAGTACATTCTCTGGCAACAGCTCTGGTGGACATTCCTGCAGTCAGCATGGCAATTGCACACTCCCTCAAAACTTGAGACATCTGTGGCACATTTTAGAGTGGACTTTTATTGTCCCCAGCACAAGGTGCACCTGTATAAGGATCATGCTGTTTAATAAACATCTTGAAATGTCACACCTGTCAAGTGGATGGATTATCTTGGCAAAGGAGAATTGGTCACTAACAGGGATGTAAACACATTTGTGCACAACATTTTGGAGAAATATATTTTTTGTGAATATGGAACATTTCTGGGATCTTTTATTTCAACTCATTAAACATGTGACCAACTCTTTACATTTGATTATTGTTCAGTGTATATACCAGACACACATGTACTTATACTACTTTTGATAAATTCAATATTGTATAATCAATGTTTCATCAGTTATTACTCTGTTGGCTTTCTCAGTGGAAAGGTACAAAACTATACAAAAAACTTCAGGTAGTCTGGTGGTAAGGAGCTTTATACCAGTAACCAAAAGGTTGCAGGGTTAAATCCCCGAGCCGACAAGGTAAAATCCCTAATTACTCCACGGTCGATGACAATAATGGCTGATCCCCTGGCTGTGGCCCCACTCTCAAGGGGTGTCTCAGGGGGAGTGGGATAGGTAAATAATCTATTTCCCATTTTGAGCAGGTTACCCACTTGTACATAGTGAAACAGGACTATATAAGCACCTCCTAATTATTAATTAAGCACCCCCTAACTATTAATTATTGCCAGGTTGCAGTTGTAAATGAGAACTTGTTCTCAACTGGCCTACCTGGTTAAATAAAGATGAAATAAAATAAAACATTCATTGATTTTTTTTAAAGTTGGTTTGTGAATGAAGTTTGAGGACAAAACGGGGTGCAACTCAATATTTTGTTTTGTAAACTCAGTGTATACTTCTGTGTAACAGCCCTTTACTAAATTAACATAGAATAGTTGCTTATTTTCAAATAGCCTCAACAATCCTTGGTATCAACAAAGTAAATACTCCACAGCAAAACACTACTAGCAGCTAGATAGAATTTTAGTAGCAGAATAAACCCCCAATGCATTGACTAGGGAGGGTGATCTCAAATAGCACACTAAGAACCATGCAGGATAACACAGTTGATAACGTGTCATAAATGTTAGTGAGTAAAATACTTTTTAATAAAGTCGTCTTGGGCTTTTGTCCGTGACACAATTACAGTACATCAAAATGAATGTATTTTCTCCCAGCAGCTATCTTCTCATTTATCACACATAACTAGGGCCTTGTTTTGGTCAATTGTCTGAAGGATGGTGCTAGACCATCTGACATAAAGGGGACGGTTTGATGAAAAAGCTTTAAATAAAATGTTAAAATCCAGGTCATGTAATACAATTAACCAAAACACAGGGCTCCCTACACAAAGAATGTAAAATGTTAGATCACACACTGCCCCCTATTGATATGGATGAAACAGTTTCAACAACTAATAATATCGAAAATAATTATGAGATTTAACTTGTTAGAAAAGTTTTATTGAGACGTCGTCAAACCAACATTTTTCAAGATACAACAATGTTCTTTGAAGGCCAATACAGGAGCGATTCAAATGTATCGCTGCTCATTTGCCAGTCCCAAACATTCATATCAATTAAAGTGAACAGCTACTTACATACATTCACCATAGACTAGTCTCTTTAAAGTGTTTCCATAGAAATGACAGTCATACAGAACCCAGAGACTCATGTTCACATTATTCAAACTTGTGGAGAGGAATGGGGACAAGTCAAACAATGCCCCTGACTTCGTAGGGAGTTGAGAGCTTACTGATAATAAGGGCGGTAGCGAGACTGATCGGGGTGATGGGGTCCAGGCATCTGGCCCTGAGGTGGGGGGCCCTGCATCCGTGGAGGAGGAGGTCCTCTAGGGGCAGGCCACATCCCAGGGCTCAGACCCCCTTGCTGGTTAAAAGGGGGACTGAGTGTGCCCTGGTCCTCAGGGAACTGCTGCATGGAGTTAGGGTTGTAGTGGTGGGGAGGGGGGGCGTTCACTGGAGGACCACCATGTTGAGGTGGGGGGCCTGGAGGAGGGTGGTTCATGTAGGGGGGCATCTGACCCATGATGTGTCCTGGCGGGGGGGTAATGGGGGGGGGTGCATTGGACATAGGCGGGGGAGGGCCAGCCTGGTTGTACACCATGTGGGGTGTCCCAGAGCCCTGGGGTGGGTGCTGCATGGGGTGGTTGATGGGTGGAGGGGGAGGAGGCGGAGGGCCGTAGTGCTGTTGCGGTGGCGCCATCATGTGGTGGGGGTGGGACACTACAGGCTGACCAGGGTAGTCCCCAGGGTGGTGGTGTGGGGGTGGAGCAGGGCCCGGGCCGGGAGGGTCACGGGAGGAAGAGGTGGAGGAAGAACCAGAGTCATCCTGGATGGGCACAGTGATGAGGTTGCTGCGCGCCCGTGTAGTTACCGTGGCGATGCGGAAGGTCTCCTGGGCAAGCGGAGGTGCATCATGGGAAGCCGGTGGCGGCTGACCGTAGGGGTCATGACCCCCGTGTTGGATGGGGGGAGGGAGGTGCCCTTGGGTCTTGGGCAGGTGAGGCGGGGGCACGCGGAAGCGGTCGGGCACATCTGCTGATGGGGGAAGGTGCAGGGCGTCCTGTCGGCTTGCCAAGGCCTTGGCTGCCCTCATGTGGCGGTGGTTGATGTGGGCCTGCAGGTCGCGCTGGGAAAGGTAGGTGCGCTTGCAGCCCTGCACGATGCTGCACATGTACAGGGAGCCCCGCAGACACTGCTCGATGCGCTGGACTGGGTCTGTGCAGCTGAAGAGCTGCATACTGAACGACACATAGGTTTAGTCAGTAAGTGCGGTCAGCAACCACACATAGATAGTATATGGACAGTTGAATACAATGGTGGGACATTTTTAACGGGTAGTAAATGGGGAAATAAAACTTCCTGAAGCATTGAGCATTTCCAGCTCAATGTAGAAAATAGGTTCATTACTTGAGGCTTTGATCAACACAGTGTACACTAGTGGCACCTAACGGTCAAAAGAACTTAGAACAGCCAACTTGTTGACATCACACATGCCTTCACCCACGCCTTGTCTTCTACCGAAACCAATCAGGCGGTTGTTCGACAAAAAAACGAAGCGTCAGACATCATTGTAATCATGTAATCTCTTTACTATTTTTGTTCAATCAAAGTATTTTTTTATATAGCTATTAGCAGAGATATATAGCGGATTTGGTTGATTTTGTGTTCTCAAACCAGTCAGATTATTAACATTCTTCATCAAGAATAAGGAACCATTTTAATTAGACAATAAACAAATGTGGGAATGTTTTTCCCTCATCATATAATTGCTACCTTTACTATCAATATAGCTTTCAAAATAGTTTTCTAGATTGTATTTGGCTATTTTTGTTCTACAAGACGAATGTTGGGTTGCAACTGAGACAACCTGGTTCGATTTGGCAAAACCAGTTGAGAACCACTGCACTAAATCAAAATGTTATTGGTCACATACACTTGTTTATCAGATGTCTATGCGGGTGGAGCGAAATGCTTGTGCTTCTAACTCTGACAGTGGATAGGTTAAATATAAATAAATAAAAAGCATACCCAGGGCACATCTTGTCTCCTTTCTTCTCGTGGAGCAAAGCACACTCATAGCAGAACACATGTTTGCACGGGATCTGCGTAGTCAATACAGATCATGACATCGTAAGCTGCTGCTGCACTCTTAGCCTCTCACTAGAAAAACATTTAAGAGACACACTATGGAAAACTTGATGGAAGAGACATACCATGCGTCCATACATCCTAATGGGCAGACAGCACTTGTCACAAAAGTGAGCTGGAACGTCATCCTTTTCACCGATCAAATTCAACTGTGGAGAAAAACACCAAGATGATGTAGGAGCAATGCATTTTTTTGTCTTTTTCTCTCTCTACCAAAGATTGAAATCGAAACACTACCTTAAAGTCCCAAAACATTTGCTGGGGTAACCTCCGTTGACTTGCAAACACATCCCCAGCCTTGGTACCACAGTCGAACCTCTCCTCTTGCTTGAAGCTAAAACTCTCTAGAAACACAGATATGTTGCCTTACAGTAGTCCCATATGAAAGCTTGCTTTTATAACCTAGCAACAGGTTTCCCTATCCCAATCCTAGCCCTTGGGAATTAATACAACGAGATGAGAAAGCACTTGGGGCTGGCTAACCTTCATCCCCAGCCAGGGGTTTGGAGGGCAGCCTGCCCATGGGTCTTTGTGTCCGGGGAGCAGGTTTGCTCCTGATGGTCGGTTTGGAGATGAGTTTGATGGGGATGCGCCTGCGGACATCAGGGCCCCCAAGACTCCCCGAGCCGTCCGTGCCTTGCAGGTCATTGTCTGTGTGGGGAACGATGGATCAATCAAATTGCCAGTGACCAGATTCAGTCATCAGCTACCAAGCGAACATTTACATGACACTTGCTACTAGCAATGACACTATAAATTGACAATCAATAGTTGATCAAAAACACGATGAATACTTTAGCAAAGCGCCAGTGTTTCATTTTAGCCAACGCTATCATAGTCTGGACTCCTGTAGTTTTATTACAGAAGTTGATGGAGAATGCAAAGCACTTAGCTAGCACTTAATCTAAGTTAGCTACAAACATCGCATTATTTATTCTGAATATTTTGTCATGGTTCGAGTACTGTCGTGGCAATTTTAAGTTTTTAGCTTTGCACTGGTAGATCAACTCCAACCATCACTTTATTCCAAAAGTATAGCTAACTACTACTGTAGCAACACAGATCTGCGGACGCTAATGTTAGCTATATATTAGCTATTTAGCTAGCAGGTTGCTACAAGGCCGCCATTTTTGGAACTTTAAACACTCCAATGATAATACTTGTAATGAACAAGTAAATATAAATAAGTTGTCAAATTAGATCTATTTCACTGTGTATGAAGTAAAATCTACTGATACACAAAGAAAACAAAAATACAGCTGAAACCATAGTCATTTGTCGCTTACCACTTTGGTCCATCATTCACCGCAATGCAGTATGGGAAAGTATAATCAAAGGGGAGGAGTAAAGTTCAACCACTGAGGGGTCGTTACCACAGTCACAAAGTCATAAACCCCGCCCATTTAAACAATTTATCTTCTCAAAATATGATTTTAAACGACTAAAGGCATTGACTCGAATCTAGATTGTGCCTTTAGGTTTGAGAAAATTTAAAACTAAGGACTTAACTTTTCACTTCTCTCATTGACTTCTTAAACCACACAACCCCGGAGTCTCGCGATGTTGCATCTCTTGGTTTAAAAACTCAGTGGTTCAATGCTTCTGCTTCTGCTTCTTCTTCTTCTTCTTCTTCTGTTCATGTGGTGTTTCCGGCAGACTAGACCCTTCGTTGTGAATTGTTGCCTTTGACAGTTCTGAAAGTGCATTGCACATTTGTTCACAAAAAATACATTGTGGGGAAAAAGGAAATTGCACCATCATCTATTAACAGCACACCAGATACAGTATATATATATTTTTTTTTATTTCACCTTTATTTAACCAGGTAGGTCAGTTGAGAACAAGTTCTCATTTGCAACTGCGACTTGGCCAAGACAAAGCAAAGCAGTGCGACAAATAACAACACAGAGTTACACATTAAACAAACAGTCAAAAACACAATAGAAAAATCTATATACAGAGTGCAAAATGTAGTGCAAAATGCAGTAAGGTTCGGAGGTAGGACAATAAATAAGACTATAGTGGTGAAATAAATTACAGAATTATCATCATTAACACAGGGATGAAGGATGTGCAAATTATGATGTGCAAATAGAGATACTGGAGTGCAAGATTAGTGAAAATAAACAAAAATAAATATGGGGATGAGGTAGTAGTGTGGGCTATTTACAGAAGGGCTATATACAGGTGCAGTGATCGATAAGCAGCTTTGACAACTGATGCTTAAAGTTATTGAGGGAGATAGGAACCTCTAGCTTCAATGATTTTTGCAATTCGTTCCAGTCATTGGCAGCAGCGAACTGGAAGGAATGGCGACCAAAGGAGGTGTTGGCTTTGGGGGTGACCAGTGAAATATACCTGCTGGAGCGCATGCTACGGGTGGGTGTTGCTATGGTGACCAGCGAGCTGAGATAGGGCGGGGATTTACCTAATAAAGACTTGTAGATGACCTGGAGCCAGTGGGTTTGGCGACGAATATATAATGAAGGCCAGCCAACGAGAGCATACAGGTCGCAGTGGTGGGTAGTGTATGGGGCTTTGGTGACAAAACGGATGGCACTGTGATAGACTACATCCAATTTGCTAAGTAGAGTGTTGGAGGCTAGTTTGTAAATGACATCGCCGAAATCAAGGATCGGTAGGATAGTCAGTTTTACAAGGGCATGTTTGGCAGCATGAGTGAAGGAGGCTTTGTTGCGAAATAGGAAGCCAATTCTGGATTTAATCAATATACCCCTATCCCCAACACACCCCACCACCCCTTTCCACCAATTTGGCTGTAACAGATCCTAATCCATTCTGTTGGCCTGGGAGGCTGGAACCCCTTCTCTCAAAACCCCTGTAGTTCTGCACTAAAATCTTTGACACCCAAAAACATCTCTGCTGCTGCTACTACCAGTTCAATCTTCTGGGATTTTCTTTCCATCTGTGCGGTACAACTAATGACCATAGCAATAAACACCAGGTGCAATTTCTGAGAGTTCACTATCAGTCGACCGCTCAGGGTTTTCAGGAGCGCAATTATCTCTTCTGTACTTGACTCAAAGGAGAAAGTACTCTGCTTGTATTTTGCAGATGTTGGTTTTCTGTCTCGCCATCCGCCATCTTCCTCGCCTGGGCCTCCGACATGAATTCCATCTTCTGCATTTCATCCCAGCTCAACACAGCATCAGACGAAGTCCAGTAAGATAAATCAATATCTAACAAATATAATAAAGTCATTAATATCTTTATCATACATGATAACTGAGTTGCAAATGTAACACATTGTGTGTGTGCAGAAAGACGTATATTTGAACATTGCTTTAGATCTGAAGACATATATGAAAAATAAAAGTTATTCCATTCACAGTGCAGATGATGCATGGCCATTTCTGTATTCAACTGATAATTAGTGGTAAATCAGTTGATTATCTTGCAGGAAATGTAATATATTCTTGTGATTCATTTAACTTGTTTATTATATAATTTAATTTGCAGCTCGGATTCAACAAGCCCCAACCTGGTCCCAATTTATTGAAAACTGTAGCAGACAGACAGAACATTCCCCATGCATGCAGCCAGGAGCTGGTGAATTCTTTGAAAAATAAATCAACTGTTTATCCCAGTCATAATGTAATAAAGGAAATTATATTGTTTGATAAATCGACAGTCTCGAACGAGGAACAGAAGCAAAGATTTATAGTTTATTCATCGTCTCTCCCTGAAGTCTTTGTGCCAAGAAAGGTCGACGGACCAAGATTCAAAGGTCAGATTAGGAAGAGGTGGAGTTTGCTCAGTTGCGCCTATGACATTGTACATTGAACTCGTCATTACATCTGGTTGGCGAGCATGTAATGCATGGTTTGTGTCTGGGGTGTATGGATGATGAAACGGTGGAGCATGTGTTGTTATATTGTTGTAATTATGTTGATGAGAGAGAAAGATTGAAGTGTAGGGTCATTGAGGTTGGACAGGTTTGGAAGGGATGGGGAAGGGTCTGTTAGAAGTTAGTAGGGCTCTTTCAAATTGTCTTAATAGTACAGTTAAGTAGGTGGATTAGCACAGTAGGTGGCATCATGCAGCTTAAAGTTTGTGGTTTTGGGCTCCCGAGTGGTGCAGAGGTCTAAGGTACTGCATCTCAGTGCTCGAGGCGTGACTACAGACCCTGGTTCGATCCCGGGCTGTATCACAACAGGTCGTGATCGGGAGTCCCATAGGGGGTGCACAATATATCAAGAAGCTGATAAAACAGCATTCATTACACAGGTGCCCCTTGTGCTGGGGACAATAAAAGGCCACTCTAAAATGTGCAGTTTTGTCACACAACACAATGCTGACTGCAGGAATGTGCTGACTGCAGGAATGTCCACTAGAGCTGTTGCCAGAGAATGTAATGTCCATGTATCTACCATAAGCCACCTCCGACATAGTTTTACATAATTTGGCAGCCTCACAACCACAGACCATGTGTATGGTGTCGTGTGGGCGAGCGGTTTGCTGATGTCAACAACGTGAACAGAGTGCCCCATGGTGGCGGTGGGGTTATGGTATGGGCAGGCATAAGCATGATAATGCACAGCCCCATGTAGCAAGGATATGTACACAATTCCTGGAAGCTGAAAATGTCCCAGTTCTTCCATGGCCTGCATACTCTGGATTGACCTGTACCACAGCATGTCCCCTCTCCTCTAGTCTTCCAGTTCTCACCAATATCCAGCAACTTTGCACAGCCATTGAAGAGAATTGTGGGACAATATTCCACAGGCCACAATCAACAGCCTGATCAACGGTATGCAAAGGAGATGTGTCTTGCTGCATGAGGCAAATGGTGGTAACACCAGATACTGACTTGTTTTCTGATCCAAGCCCATAATATTTTTTTATTAAGGTATCTGGGACCAACATGTGTATATTTTACTGTAACTCAGTAAAATCTTTGAAAATGTTGCATGTAGCGTTTAAATTTCTAATCAGAATACTTTAAAATGACTAAAAACCAACTCGAAACTGTGTAGACAATTGAATGTGTCCAGCTCCCTAATAATCACGGAAATTAAAGTTAGACAGTCAGGGTGTAGAGGACTACATTTTGCAAATGTAGATGGAGAGGTACAGTAACATAATCCATTTTCAGTGCGGCCCTCCGGACCTCGTTGATGACCGAATGCGGCCCCCCGGGGGCCAAATTACTTTGACAGCCCCGCCATAGAAGAAGTCAAAGCGCACTCCCGTGTGTTCGCGCGGTCCGCGAGAAAGTCGCCATTTTGATTCGAAAACATGACCGAGTTTATTTTCCCCTGCTTTGCATGCTTGAGCTGGGAAGAGGCTAGCTTTTGAATTTATTTACTGTAGAGGATATAAATAGACAGTGCGCGTAGTGATATTGAATGTACAAGGTACACATGTGAGGCGACTGCCTGTCCGTTGCAAGATACTAATATATGTGCCACCGGGTTGACAAGGTACTTTGCTCACACTGCTCGTCAGCCTGACCCATCAAAACAAATCACGTTTGGCTAGTTCGCTAAGTAACGTTAGCTGTTAGCTAACGAAGGTAGTTAGCGCAACGTTAGCTAACTTCTAGCCATACAGACGAGTGGATTGGAAACTTTGAACAACACGGTAAGTTTCTCAGGACCAACGTTGGCTAGTTATATGTGTGCTTGGCAACTTTTAACTACTCGGTTAAAGTATATCGGTAACGTTGCCTAGTTAGGTAAAGAAGGTTAGCTAGCGTTTGCCAATTTAGCTACCTAAAGTTATGCTAATGTGAATGGTAATTAGCTATCGGACTCCAAGAGAAACTAACGCCGACAAAAAAAACTGCCGGGTAACTAAATAACCAACTAGCGACGACAAAAGTAGATACTTTTCTCAACTCTGTGCTAACTTCAGTTATATTGTATGGTAACGTTAGGTTAGTTAACTAACGTTACCTGGATAGTTAGCGGCTGTGGATTCTCTCCGCCTTTTCTTTGACTGTCAAATCCCTCTAACTCAGCCAACCTGCTTTGCAAACTGAATTAGGTCGTTTTCTCGCTAATGTGTCCTAACTAATATTAACTGTTCAGATATTCGACGTTAGAGAGACCAAAAAGAGAGAAGTGAAGTTTAAGTCTCAAGATCAAGTCTCGGATGTAATACATGTTAACTAGCGTTACCTAACATGGTACTTCCTGCATTCGTGAAGATATACTTGTTGCGGGAAAATTCCACACCGTTGTAAAATTGTAGTTGTCTAGAAACAAATCGACGGTCTTGGAATTTCTATCCATTGAACAAACAAACTCAACCCCGTTTTCAGCTGCAGGGCAAGGGTTTGGCACTGGCAACGTTACCTTCTAAATAATCCGATGCCAATCAAGTAGTTTATAGAAGTAGCCAGCAAGTACTACAGTAGTGACTAGTGAAGTAAACAGAAATGTGAGCTTCCACCACTCAGCAGTTGATGTGGATTTCTTGCCAAGGCCACCACCATATCATTTTACATTTCTACAGAACACTTGTCCCTGCATTGTCAGACAAGGAGGAGCGATGATAGACCCTAAAGGGTTCCTCATCGTACAAACGTTTTTTCAGAGAAATGATCAATACGGAAAATGGATTGCTCAGCACACCTAATCAACATAAAAAGATTAGATGAGTTTATTAGTCACATGCACAGGGTAGCGGATGTAATCGCAGGGTACAGGGAAATTCTTATGCACCGAAATCCAACAGTGCAAATCAAAAAAAGAGACGTGAATGAGACAATGTAAATAATAATACACACTTTGACAACTGTAGCAATGATAAATGTCTATTGGGGAGTGGGGGCAGGGTAAGTGTCGGTCTGTTTGTGGGGGGGGGGGGGGGGGGTAGAAGCTATTGCCAGTCTGACAGATTTTGACATGATACTGGCTGAGGTCCTTGAGGCCTACAGACAAGACAAAATAAAATGGTTAAGTTTGTAAATAAAGCAATTATCTAAAAACAACCACATCTTTAATCCTAGGTATTAGGTGGCAAAAATAAAGAGCAACTCATGGAGAAGCACACCTGTATGCTCTTAGAAATGCGGCCAACTGAGACTGATAGATAGATAGATAGATAGATAGGTACTTTATTTATCCCCCGGGGGGGAAATTTCACTGTCAAGCAGCTACAACAAAACACAGGGCAGGTGCAAAATGCCACAACGAAAGTACACAAAAGACAGATGCACGGTACATGATACATAGAGCGGCAGTATGAAAAAGTATAGAAATACAAGATATCTGGAGTGCAAAAAAAGCTATAAAAAGGCATTGCATAGTATGAGTGGTTGGCTGAATATGTACACTATACATTGGTGGATGTTGGATGGTTAACTATACTATACAGGTCGATGGCAGAGAAATACTTCAGTAGCTAAAAATGCGTATGATATGAGCGAGGGAATAATAGTTTACTTAATAGACAGACTGGGTAAATGAACAGGTAAGTGAAAATTTTGCATGGTTAAATTAGCTGTACAGTTAGGTATACAGTTATATTTACAGATAAGTGAATACTTGCATGTTTACACAAACTGTACAGGTAAATGACAGGAAGAGATACTTTAATAGCTAAATGTGTGTATGATATCATTTGGGGTAATAATAGTAATTCCCTTAAAATACAGTCCTTAGTGCGCAGGGTTTAATTACAGAAAACTGCACGTATTGCACATTCGATATACTGAAAGCAATGAGAAAAGGAAGCACCTAATTAGGAGATGGGAGAGCCTGTCCCAATTATCTTAGATAGCCTTCTTTCCCTATCAACTCTCCTTCATAACCATTGATCGTAGTTGACTTTATAGGTTTCCACCGTCTTGCTTTTACCTATCTAATCAATGGTCATAAAGGTGAGGAGGAAAGGAAGACGTCTAAGGTTTGTGAGACTGCTGATTGCTCTGTCTACGCCGTGTACACGTGCTATCAGAAATTCCTATTTCCGACTGGGAAGTTTCACATAAACGACCCTCCCAAGTTGGAATTACAAGTGGGGAAACTCCTGACAAAATTGTTGCCTGAGTTGTTACGTTATTGATAACTACAACCTCATCAATATGAATAATGTCGCTAGTTTGACCATATTGTCAATGTTAAGCAAGCTAGCAAACTTTTATTATTAGCAACGTTAGCGAGCTTATCAAGCTAACTAAAATCTTGTCGGTTGACCAATTGTTCCAAAAAGCACATAAAGGAAACAAAGTCGTATATCAGACATCACAACTAAGAAATAGGAAGTTCCGACGAGCATGTGAATGAACGCTACGTTACTAACACTGCCCAATAAGCCACTTGCTTTGCTTAATGACAGGCTACTGTTGGGTCATAGCATCCAGTTGATTGCTCTTCAACCATTGTTCCTCTTCATCATTTGTTATATTAGCCAGCGGACTGTTTTGTTTAGAATGCCCCTGGTGAGTTCTATTTTAGATGAGAAGTCAAGTTTTTGCTTTTTCCTTTGAAACGTCCATGGGGGGGAGCACTCTAGGGGTTATTGTTGCACTAGTGTGCTCTGTGTTATTGTATGCCAGGTGGACGCTCCCGCACGTTCAGGACAGGTTTGTCCAAATAAGGAGGAAACACTTCGATTTTCCTTCTCAGACCAATTCTTGTGTTGTGTGGGCGGCCAGTCAGTGTTGTATTGCACAGGCCAGCACATTTTGTCTTTTGTTGACTAAGCAAGCTGGTTTGACTTTGTCCCTTCTAACATGTCTGAATGATGGTCTTGATAGGCTTGTTTGTGTGTGTGTGTGTATCATAGCAACCATAGCCAACAGATTTTTTTCAAAACTATTCTCATTTCCTGACTGTTGTTGTGGTTGCCTAGGCTATAGCTTTATAGCTAGGTTGTTTAGTGTGAAATGCTGATGTCAAGAATAGTGGAGTAGCTCGAGATAACCATAACCTTTTCACATTAGTGATGTATGAGTGACGTTCCAGAAAAGGGCAGTGTGCACGAGAGGCATTTACTTCTGCATATCTTTTTAAAGCATACAAGTAATAATATGAATTGTACTAGCCAGGCAGCTAACCCTGGTAGTCAGCCCAGTGTTCATACATTTGACTTAAGACAAAGCACTCATGAATTTGACCGTGATTGGTAGCCCATGCAAGCCAATAATCCATTTCAAAATGCTAATCTCATTTCATAAAGCATTTGCATAGGCCTAACAAGACCCAAAACAATGCATTTGGAATTTTGTTTGAGATTTTCCAGCCCACATCTCTTAGTTGATGGCATGCCCATTTTTCTGTGTGAGCCTCTCCGTTACCACTGTCTTCAGGTAATTCAGTTAGCTGGAGCTGTTTGTGTTCTTGACGACACAACACTAAGGGTTGCACATTTCACTGTTGTTAGGTTAAATTGAGTTGCTATAGAACGTTAGTCTAGGCCTAGTTAGCATTTTTTAATCCACAAGGCAAGTCAGGGCAGGCTGTTGTAACTGTTGGCATGTCAGTTAATTGTCTCATTCATAAAACTTAAAGCTAAGAATTCTATAGAAGCAGGTTGACTTAGGGTTCTTCTGCCTGAGGCTAAGATTTCAAAAGTCAAACCCTGCTACAGCTTTCTCACTAGCAGTCTACTAGCTAGAAGGTTAGGTCATAACCTTATAACTAAGGGTAGCCAGACAAACGATTTTCTTGAAAAGCTCTGTTCAGAATCCTCCTCTTGTGTTTAAAGATGACTAGGCAAATGTGGCTGCTGACTAATAATAGATGTCTTTGAGATCTGATGCAAGGTCCTATATGAATTTAATTATAATTTATTGTAATCCCCATCCCCTTCTCTCAGGTTATGGTGAGCCCTTCAGTGTGTTGTGTACTAAGGAGGCCTGTGTTCTAAGAGGAACCCATGCTGATAAATGCAAGACCTCGCCACGCTCTCTACCGTCTGCACAAATGCCTGCCTGTCTGTGAGGGAGGTCTGATTTAAACATACCCACATTTCATCTTACTGGTAAGCACAGCTATCGGTTACATCTCCAGTGATATCTGTAACGAGTTTGTTGTTCACGTGTGGATCGAGTCAGTGACCGTGTTGATGTTTTAGACCGTGTTGATGTTTTTAGATGTTCCTGCTTCATTGTTTTCAACGTGGTGTTTCTTTGTGTGTGTATTTCCTGTTACCCTCCAACCGATGCATGAACCTCCACTCTTTTAATCTCCCCCCTCTTCTTCCTACTATTCTATTTTTTTTAACCAATACATCACCGTGAGTAGCCTAGCTATAGTTGGCTAGGTCAACCAATACATCACCGTGAGTAGCCTAGCTATAGTTGGCTAGGTCAACCAATACATCACCGTGAGTAGCCTAGCTATAGTTGGCTAGGTCAACCAATACATCACCGTGAGTAGCCTAGCTATAGTTGGCTAGGTCAACCAATACATCACCGTGAGTAGCCTAGCTATAGTTGGCTAGGTCAACCAATACATCACCGTGAGTAGCCTAGCTATAGTTGGCTAGGTCAACCAATACATCACCGTGAGTAGCCTAGCTATAGTTGGCTAGGTCAACCAATACATCACCGTGAGTAGCCTAGCTATAGTTGGCTAGGTCAACCAATACATCACCGTGAGTAGCCTAGCTATAGTTGGCTAGGTCAACCAATACATCACCGTGAGTAGCCTAGCTATAGTTGGCTAGGTCAACCAATACATCACCGTGAGTAGCCTAGCTATAGTTGGCTAGGTCAACCAATACATCACCGTGAGTAGCCTAGCTATAGTTGGCTAGGTCAACCAATACATCACCGTGAGTAGCCTAGCTATAGTTGGCTAGGTCAACCAATACATCACCGTGAGTAGCCTAGCTATAGTTGGCTAGGTCAACCAATACATCACCGTGAGTAGCCTAGCTATAGTTGGCTAGGTCAACCAATACATCACCGTGAGTAGCCTAGCTATAGTTGGCTAGGTCAACCAATACATCACCGTGAGTAGCCTAGCTATAGTTGGCTAGGTCAACCAATACATCACCGTGAGTAGCCTAGCTATAGTTGGCTAGGTCAACCAATACATCACCGTGAGTAGCCTAGCTATAGTTGGCTAGGTCAACCAATACATCACCGTGAGTAGCCTAGCTATAGTTGGCTAGGTCAACCAATACATCACCACAAGTAGCCTAGCTATAGTTGGCTAGGTCAACCAATACATCACCACAAGTAGCCTAGCTATAGTTGGCTAGGTCAACCAATACATCACCACAAGTAGCCTAGCTATAGTTGGCTAGGTCAACCAATACATCACCGTGAGTAGCCTAGCTATAGTTGGCTAGGTCAACCAATACATCACCGTGAGTAGCCTAGCTATAGTTGGCTAGGTCAACCAATACATCACCGTGAGTAGCCTAGCTATAGTTGGCTAGGTCAACCAATACATCACCGTGAGTAGCCTAGCTATAGTTGGCTAGGTCAACCAATACATCACCGTGAGTAGCCTAGCTATAGTTGGCTAGGTCAACCAATACATCACCACAAGTAGCCTAGCTATAGTTGGCTAGGTCAACCAATACATCACCGTGAGTAGCCTAGCTATAGTTGGCTAGGTCAACCAATACATCACCGTGAGTAGCCTAGCTATAGTTGGCTAGGTCAACCAATACATCACCGTGAGTAGCCTAGCTATAGTTGGCTAGGTCAACCAATACATCACCGTGAGTAGCCTAGCTATAGTTGGCTAGGTCAACCAATACATCACCGTGAGTAGCCTAGCTATAGTTGGCTAGGTCAACCAATACATCACCGTGAGTAGCCTAGCTATAGTTGGCTAGGTCAACCAATACATCACCACAAGTAGCCTAGCTATAGTTGGCTAGGTCAACTATAGCTACTCACTACGAGTGGCTTAGCTTTAGTTGGCTAGGTCAACCAATAGAGGCCTAGTCTTTGAGTACATGCATCCTTTAAGGTTGGAGAGGGACAGTTCATGGCTTGGTCAGAGGAAGGTAGTCAGGGAGATGGTTGAAGTGTCTGGTGATGAGCCAGAAATATGCAACAAAACTCAATGTTATCAAAAACAAAACAGCTTTTTTATACACATATTTACAGGAGCTCTCTGCTTAGGCTGCTAGTAGGGCGCCATGCCAACATTGCTTCCCTCTCTCTCTGACTCTCTCCTCCCTTCTCCTCCTAGGGCTGTGCCCCCTGTCTAAGCAGCCACCATGTTCTGGAAGTTTGACCTCCACACCACGTCCCACATCGACCAGCTGCTGGACCGGGAGGACGTGACGCTGCAGGAGCTCATGGAGGAAGACGATGTCCTGCAGGAGTGCAAGGCCCAGAACCGCCGGCTGCTGCTCTTCCTCTCCCAGGACCACTGCATGACAGAGCTAGTCAACCTCATAACCACAGAGCCCCCTGCTGACCTGGAGGAGAGGAGCCGCTTTAAGTGAGAGAAAAGGGTTGACCGAGGGGGAAGAGGGATGGGGTGAATGTGGTCGCTCAACACATGTGTATACCATGTCATTATCGTAAGAGAACATTTGTGCTAAACAAAGGATACTTTTTAATGAAATAAATATTCAAATACACCCTATGCTTAAGCTGTCACGGATTGACCTTTCCTCTAAAGACCAGTTGTACAAAATGAAAGGGGCTTCTCTGTAACATGCTCTGACATGGCCTGGGTTCTATGCTCAGTGGATTGCTACATAACCTCTGAGTGGTAGGAAGCACGAACCACTGTGCACACACCGGTCGTTACTATTTCAACACCACTGCGCACACACACACATTGTTACTATGACAACTAGTGTAGGCGTGCGCAAATGAGTGCTGTCTGAACACACACATCCCATCTGCTCATCACTCCCTTCCAACACCACTGCCCTCCATTGTTTTGTGGCAGCCACTCCCCAAGGCCATGAATAAAACCACCAGAGTTAGATTTTAACCCATAACCATCAGTATGGGAGGTAAGGTACTTACCCCTGAGACACTGACTACTTCACTATACATGCTCTCTTTACACAGTTGAGGTTGAGTAGAACAAACAGCCAGCTAGATTCAAACTTTACCTCACACTCCCCCCAAAAATACACAGTTCTCTTCAAATATTTGATAAGAATTGCTTAAACGAAAACACAGCCTGATAGATTTAAACCCACAAGTTTAGACGTGTGAGGCCAGGTTACCTCTCACCCATTCTCCTTCAGGAAATGTGACATTAAAAAAAATGTGTGTTTGGTTTCAATCCCATCGCAGGTTATATATAATAGGCATTGCCACTTTTAAAGGCAATTTCGATTGAGCCGTTTACCGTGAATGGGATCTCTGTGAAAACGGGAACGTTGCCTTTAAAAGCCACAATGCCTATAACCCGTGATTGGATTGAATCGCGGCCTTAGCGAGAGCCAAGATACTTTTTTATTTCAGTAATTTTTTAAGGCTTTTTTAAGGTTGAAGACTGATAATTGACAGTGTAGAAACTCAATAGAATGTTTTGAACTCACAACGTCATGAGCTGGGAACAGAACTACCAGTGCCATGACAGATGCCTCTTAATGAGTTCATGTTTTGAAGTTGAGCCTTCTAATGTGACAGAAAAGTACAACAGGTGGCGTTTGGTTTGAAACATGCCTTCATAGAGAAAATTAAATTACTATTCTAATTCCTAATTCTATGCATGCCCTGTTGTGGAAAACATATAGCCCTCTAAAGTAGTTTACAAGACACAAAGAATACCCGATAGGGCCTTGTGTCCCAAAAGCATCTTAAGGCTAAGTTAGGATAGGATCCTATGGTTCTAACGATTAACGTAGCCTTAAGATGTTTTTGGGAAACCGGGCCCTGATCTTGATTGGGTCCCTTAGCATAGCATTTACAACATGGTCTTCAGCATACTCAGTCCAATAAACATTAATTCAGAATTGACAAAATGTCAGAATATTTCCAAACATCGTAAACGTAATATTTGAACAATTAATACAGACCATACACCTCACCATTCCCTTAGACTGTTTCTCCCTCTCTTATCCTGCTGTTGTCATCCCTCCCTACAGGTTCCCTAACATCGCCTGTGAGCTCCTGACATCAGACGTGGCCCTTATCAACGACAAGTTGGGCGGGGATGAGTCACTCCTGGAGACACTCTACCACTTCCTGGAACAGGACCCGCCCCTCAACCCGCTATTAGCCAGCTTTTTCAGCAAGACCATCGGCAACCTCATCGCGAGGAAAACAGAACAGGTGACCGCAATGCCCAATAAGTCATAATGAAAGGTGGATAATGAAAGTGTAAGGACCCATCTGGAGCTCACCAAACGTCTCTTTTGCTCCAGGTAATCTCCTTCCTTAGGAAAAAGGATGTCTTCATCGGCCTGGTGCTGAAACACATTGACGCCTCCGCCATGATGGACCTGCTGCTTCGCCTCATCAGCTGTGTGGAGCCTGCCCCCTTGAGGCAGGAGGTCCTCAATGTAAGCTGCCACTGTGGGTCTGTCTGCCAGCCATTCCTGTTGTCATAAATGTTGTGTTCAATTATAAATACAATTTCTTATTGACTTGGACGTCTAATATTTCTCTCATTCATTCTCTGTCATACGATCTCTTTCCTTATCTCAGTGGCTGAACGAAGAGAAGCTGATTCAGAGACTCACTGAGCTCATCCATACAGGCAAAGACGAGGAAGTGAGTATAGACCTTAGTCTGATATTGCAGTATTCTGCCTGGACAAGGCATGCAGTTGATATTAACCATCTGGTCATGAATCCTGATTTGTTGAAGTTTCTTTTCTTTTCTTTAGAGACAATCAAATGCATCCCAGACGCTTTGTGACATCATCCGCCTTAGTCGAGACCAGGCCAATCAGATGCAGGAGAACGTTGAGGCCGACCCCTTATTGGCTGTTCTAGAGTCGCAGGAGAGCGTAGCGAGGCTCCTGAAGACCATGTTTGAGGGGGAGAGGAGTGAGGCCTCCATTGTTAACGGAACTCAAGTGCTACTTACCTTACTGGAGACCAGGAGGTCCGGGTGAGTGGAACAACTGCTTTCTCTCCTTATATAAACTCTTCCTCCCTCATATCTCTTTCCATTGACTTGTCCAGAAACAACATCTAGCCACTTGTGGAGCTCTTAAAAGGATCTGATCGATTTAAGCAGTATGATAATACCTCCGCCTTGCCTTCTGATAAGCTGGCTGGATTTATCACCACATTGCTTACACATGTTCAATCTCCTCAAACGTTTAAGGCTAGAGGTTGTTTCTGGACAGGGATCATCTCTCCAGCTATTATAGCATGTGAACATCTTTTTCCATATCCCTCCCTCGTTCTCTCTCCGTCCCAGGCTGGAGGGGCTGATGGATCTCTATTCTCAGGGATATGAAAGGTCTTACACTGTCAACAGCAGTATTCTACGTGCCATTGAGCCCCATCTGAAGGACTTCCAGCAGCTTCTCCTGAATCCCCCCAAGGTAATGACGTACAGTAAGGCTGTGGCTGATCCATTTACAGTGGTCTGCGGGTACTAAGACAGGATGAGACAGAGGCTACAGTCAATAATGTTTATGAAACATACAAATACGTTTTGGTAATGTTCTTAGTCAATTATGTTGGAGGCCAATAGACTGCAGTAGAATTCCAACCATACTTTTATAAATAAGCTGTCCAGGGGGTTTTACCTCGGCTCCAACCATTAACACACAATTGAATCAAGTTGTTCAACACAGTTCTTCCTGTATACACTGGACTGTTGATGGACTTTTTAGTAATTGTATTGAACATGGTGCGCGTTTTCTGTGTGTGTGTAGAAAAGTGCAATACTGACGACGGTTGGCCTTCTGGAGGAGCCGCTGGGGAATGCCCGTCTTCACGTGGCCCGGCTGGTGGCCGCCCTGCTGCAGACCAGCGCTCCCAGTGTCTGTCAGGAGCTCTGCAAGCTCACCACTATGGACCAGCTACTGGTGTGTCTGCAACGCCGGGTCTCATCATCTTCTCATTATCGCTCACTCTTTTGCATTCATTCGTCATCTGCTCATTATCGCTCACTCTTTCGCTCTGTCACTTTTCTTTAATTCACTTCTGTCCTTTCTATCGTTCACACTCACTGTCACCTAAGTCACACACACATTCTTGTTCACTCACTTCAGTCACCCACCATCGGTCACAATAGTTTTCTCGCTCTTTGCTCTCCACAGGACCTGTTCTTCAAGTACTCATGGAATAACTTCTTGCACTTCCAAGTGGAGCTGTGTGTGGCGTCCATCCTGAACCACTCTGTCACAGAGGAGCGGCCCATCCCGGGCCTCCAGAACCACGAGGAGGAGAAGCCCCCAGCAGGCCCAGAGAACCATGGGGAGGCAGGAGGTGAGGCTGGGGAGCCAGCCAAGGCCAGCGACCCGGAGGAGGAGACCACCCTTCACAACACCCTGGTGGCACATGTAGGTGGCTTGGTAGCTCTGTGTCTATCTGTCGATATGTACAGTAATACCCTGGTGTAAAACACCACACTTTCTTTGCTTGCTTGTGAGCCCTTCCCAACAATGCAGAGTTTACAACAAAACATTTTTTTCTAACGAGTAATAAAATAAACTAATGTGCATGAAGGCAGGGTAAAGTGACTAGGCATCAGGATAGATCATAATAAAACAAAGAACAGTAGCAGCTGCAAATGATGTGTAAAAGTGTTTGTATGTGAGTGTGGGAGTGTCAATGAAGTGTATATATAGTCTAGTGCAGGGGTATTAAATTCATAACCTGTGAAGTCTGGAACCTGCTGGTTTTCGGTTCTACCTCATAGTTAATTGCACCCACCTGGTGTCCCAGGTCTAAAGAGAGGACAATGAAAACATGCAGTGGAACTGGCTTCCAAGTCCAGAGTTGCGTTTGAGGGGTCTAGTGAGGGTGTAGGGTCAGTGCAGATAGTTGGTGCCGTTTATTGACTATTTACCAGTCTGGCTATTTAGCAGTGTTATGGCTTGGGTGGTAGAAGCCGTCTGAGCCCCTTGGTCTAGAGCGTCTCTAAAAAGAAAATGTCTCCTCAGCTCTTCCAGAAGTGTCGGTTGGTACAGAGGATCCTGGACGCCTGGGAGGAGAATGATAAAACACAGTAAGACGTGTCAGACTCAGATCTGTGGAACAACTGCTTTTGGTACTGTTTCACTACAACGGTGGAATCTTAACGGAAGAAGTGTCTGTTAGAGGTCATTAACCTGTGTTTGGTTTCGTCTCTCAGGGCGGAGGGCGGCGCTAGGAGAGGTAACATGGGTCACCTGACCAGGATAGCCAACATGGTGGTACAGAACCTAGAGAAAGGACCGGTCCAGTCCCAGATCAGTGACCTCATCAAAGGTATTCATGTTTTGATGAGATGCCAGAATGCATACCTTCTTATTCTTTTATGAAAGCAGAAGTAGTAAAGAATGTTCCACTGCCGTTGCCAGTTACCTAAGTGAGTGCTCAGTTAGAACTGGTCTGTGATATTGCAGAGTTGCCAGAGGACTGCAGAGGACGCTGGGAGAGCTTTGTGGATGAGACCCTGAGAGAGACCAACAGGAGAAACACAGTGGAACTGGTGAGAACTTGAACTGGTATCAACCAATCAGTCACCATCTCTGTGTCTCCCCAACACACAAATATACACATTTTTCTTGCTCAATCACGCAAGCATTCCTAGCTACACATTCTGTCCGTAATTTCCTCACTGTAATTCTTTGTCTGTCCCGTGTTTTCCAGGTGAGCACCCATAACCTACACTCCTCCAGTGAAGACGATGATATGGAGAGTCCCTTCCCCAACGATCTGTCACTCCAACAGGTAGGAAACCACAGCACCATGACAACACGTCTGCCCATGAGGAAAGATAATTATTTTGAAAGGACTAATTTCATGCCCCCCCCCCAGGCTTTCTCAGACTATCAGATCCAGCAGATGACTGCCAACTTTGTGGATCAGTTTGGGTTCAACGATGAGGAGTTCAGTGAGCATGATGAAAACATCAAGTGAGTTTAGTCATCCGTTCCACTATTCCTTCTCCAATAACTAGAAGTCAGCTTTGAAATGGACTGTACATCAGTTTGCTATGACAACGACCTCTGGGGGGGCTAACCGCTGCTGTTTTTTTTCCCTTTTTTTCCTAAGTGCCACGTTTGACCGGATTGCAGAAATAAACTTCAATCTAGATGCTGATGATAATGGTGTAAGTTGTTGTATTGTGTAACGTCTACCAGCTTCATTGTGCGCGTAGCGGAAGTTAAAACGTTTCCTTCTCCCTGCGTGTGAATACAGGCCCACGCTACTGCCTTTGAGGCCTGCTGTAAAGAGAGGATACGTCAGTTTGACGATGCTGAAGAGGACGAAGACATTTGGGAGGAGAAGGAGATTAACTATGCAACACAAGTCAAATCCAGAACAAGGTTGGTAAAAATGTAAAGATCCCTAAAACAAGGTAGGGGGTATTATGCCAATTTGTAGGTCTCCGATCTCACTCTCTCGCTCCTTCTTTTTCCTCCCCCAACTCTCGCTCAAACCTCTTCTCTTTCTCTCCCTGTGTGTGTCAGGTTTGGGGTGTCCTACACCTCAGAGAGCAGCTCCAGGAGCAGTCTGGAGAATGGGGGTCGGGAGCGGGACCGCGGGTCGGGCTCAGACGAGGATGACGACTCCAGACAGAGCGCCTCAGCCACAGGCAACCTGGAGGAGAGCAAGGACGACACACCCAGTACGCCTGGCAATCAATCAGCTACTTGTAAACTATGCTTATTACCCATAGTTAGAGTAATCATGAATGGTCTCCGCTTTGCGAAAGTTATTGTAGACTTTTTTTTTTTTTCTTATCATGTGAAGGTCCAAGCTGGACAGCGAGTTTTGGGGAAGCTGGGGGTAATTCGTCCTCTCTGGGTCCTGCAGGCTGGGATTCCCCAGGGGGGAGCAGAGGAGACAAACAGGAGGCTGGTTGGGCCAACTTCACGGAGTTCCAACCTTTCAGCAGGTGGGGACCAAACACTCTCCATACAATTTTATATACGTTTGATTTGATGTTAGTGTCTGCGATATCGTAACTTGTTTTTAGGAAGGCCTTTCTAATCACACATAGATAAGATGTTGTTTACTTGGTGGGGTCTGCCTAGTGGTGTGTTGTCAGTGCTTTGTACCTGAAGCTTACCCCTCCTTGCAGCCCAGAGGCTGGCCCCAGATGCAGCTCTCCCGTAGGCAAACAAGTCAAACAGGGTCAGGACAAGAGTGGTGAGTGTGGGATGATGGGAGGTTTCAGCAACCTGACATTTGGTCTTAGCTCCCCCTAGTGGAGACAGTTACTGTTGCATTGAGAACAGTTTTATATTTTTTTATATTTTTTTTACAAGGCTTTCATTACCTAACACAAGCCAAAGTGATTATGTGTGTGTGTCCAGGTGCTAGCCCCTCTCCTGGTGGTGAGTGGCCGGTGGGTGAGGGTAGGAATGCTCCCCTCGTAGCATCCGATAGCAGCTCCTCCGGGGGCTCCGACAGCGAGGACGACGACAAACTTGCCGCCACGGAAACCGCCAGCTCGGACGCCAACAAGAAAGCAGAAGTCAAAAGGTTAGGAAATTAAAGCCTGTTATCCTCACGCACAGTCAATTTTTTAAAATTTTTTATTTCACCTTTATTTAACCAGGTAGGTCAGTTGAGAACAAGTTCTCATTTGCAACTGCGACCTGGCAGTTCAATGCTAAATCACTCTGAAGAAGTCCACTCAAGCCTTAGTACCCATGTAAATAAACATCTATATTTGAAACATAACTACCACATTGAAGTAATTATACACTGGACTTGAACTGAAATGGCTGGATTCAGAATTTGGAAATCCAGGGAACTTCCCATGAACTATGAATGTGCTTTACTGAAGAAAAATCACTAGTATTTTAAACGAGTTGGAGTGGTGAAGCTAAATGAAGGTTTACAAACGACCAAAATACAGTTTATTTAAATTCAACGGTTCAATTCAAAGCACACTTTACTTGAAGACAGACTAACATGCAAAAAAAAATGCTAAACTTTCCTCTTTGCTACAGTGAGGAGAACCCCATCCCTCTGGAAAAACTGTCCCCCAGAGACGCCCCCAAGGCCCCCCCAAAGGCACAGCTTGCAGCAGACACACCGCCAGCCTCGGCCCCCACACCTCAGACAGACAACAAGTAGGTTACAACTTGTGTGTGCAAGCAACGAATGCTGGCATGTATACAACACACCATACACAGTCGAAGTCGGAAGTTTACATACACTTAGGTTGAAGTCATTAAAACTCATTTTTCAACCACTCCACAGATTTCATGTTAACAAATTATAGTTTTGGCAAGTCGGTTAGGACATCTACTTTTTGCATGACAAGTAATACTTCTAACAATAGTTTAGACAGATTATTTCACTATATCACAATTCCAGTGGGTCAGAAGTTTACATACACTAAGTTGACTGTGCCTTTGAACAGCTTGGAAAATTCCAGCAAATGATGTCATGGCTTTAGAAGCTTATGATTGGCATCATTTGAGTCAATTGGAGGTGTACCTGTGGATGTATTTCAAGGCCCACCTTCAAACCCATTGCCTCTTTGCTTGACATCATGGGAAAATCAGCCAAGACCTTTTTGGTCTTCCAAAATGGTCTTCCAAAATGAAGAAAAATTGTAGATCTCCACAAGTCTGGTTCATCCTTGGGAGCAATTTCCAAACACCTGAAGGTACCACGTTCATCTGTACAAACAATAGTACGCAAGTATAAACACCATGGGACCACGCAGCCATCATACCGCTCAGGAAGGAGACTCATTGTGTCTCCTAGAGATGAACGTACTTTGGTGCGAGAAGTGCAAATCAATCCCATATAGATACAAAAGTATCTGTATCCACAGTAAAACAAGTCTTATATCGACATAACCTGAAAGGCCGCTCAGCAAGGAAGAAGCCCCTGCTCCAAAACCGCCATAAAAAGACAGACCACGGTTTGCAACAGGGGACAAAGATCGTACTTTTTGGAGAAATGTCCTCTGGTCTAATGAAACAATATTAGAACTGTTTGGCCATAATGACCATTGTTATGTTTGGAGGAAAAAGGGGGAGGCTTGCAAGTCGAAGAACACCATCCCAACCGTGAAGCACGGGGGTGGCAGCATCATGTTGTGGGGGTGCTTTTCTGTAGGAGGGACTGGTACATGAGGAAGGAAAAGTATGTGGATATATTCAAGCAACTCAAGACATCAGTCAGGAAGTTAAAGCTTTGTCGCAAATGGGTCTTCCAAAATGGACAATAACCCCAAATTTGTGGCAAAATGGCTTAAGAACAACAAAGTCAAGAAAATGTGTGGGCAAGTAAGGCTTAAACATGACTCGGTTACACCAGTTCTGTCAGGAGGTATGGGCCAAAATTCATCCAATTTAAGCTTGTGGAAGGCTACCCAAAACGTTGGACCCAAGTTAAACAATTTAAAGGCAATGCTGCCAAATACTAATTGAGTGTATGTAAACTTCTGACCCACTGGGAATGTGATGCTGAAATAAATCACTCTACTATAATTCTGACATTTCACATTCTTAAAATAAAGTGGTGATCCTGACCTAAGACTATATGTCAGGAATTGTGAGAAACTGAGTTGAAATGTATTTGGCTAAGGTGTATGTGAACTTCCAACTTCAAATGTACGTGTGTAGAGGTCCCAGGCAGATCAGTTCAGGGCAAAACATATTCTAGCAACCCGGCTTCCTTTTCTTAACAGCTAGAGCCAAGACTCATCTGGACGTTGAACAATAGCAGTGCTCGTTGCCAGCGTTGTGAGCCTGTAGAAAGTTTTACTGTGAACTCTAGGCTGCCATAGAAGGAGATGTGGTCTGCAATGTAGGATTATTATGTTATCACCATCACTTTGCCTCTGTCTCTCTCCCCATGTTCTTCCTAATTTTCTTAAAATTGCGTCTACCCCCTCTTCTTCTCCTCCTACCCCCCTCCAGAGAGGATCCACCCCAGTCCCCAGAGATGCCAGCAGTCAATGGTCCTGTCTGAGGGTTAGAGCCCTAAACCCCAGACTGGTGTGACAGACTGTGCCATTTCCAGGGAGTGTGACAGACTCTTGCCCCCCCCCCAAAAAAAACAACCTCACTGCAACCTACAGTGTTTTAATGAATCACGCTGCCATGTTATTGGACCTGGACACTGCCAATCAACACCAATAATGAAGAGGCAGGACTTGTAAAAGCAACCAATCATCCCAACCAACAGGCAGAACAGTGTAGAGGAAATTGTCTTCAAAGCCTTTTCTGATGTTGCACATAAGTACGTGTGGTTTTAATGTAGCAGTGATCTCTTTCAAACAACCGAAATCCGAGAAGAGTAGAAGCAGTTTTTTTCCCAGAAGGATTTGTTCTTACTCTTTTCACAAACGGACCTGAGTGGTAGGGAGCGGATAGCACAGGTTAACTTGATGAATGAAAATGATGCCTCACCAATAAATACCTTTCCCTTAAGAGCTTAAGGCACTTATGCAGCCATTTTTACTGTACCTTATAGCACAACGTTAAGGGTTCTACGCTCTGTGCTGTCGGCCATCTTGTCTGTCTCAGATCAAGGTTTTTACCTAACCTGTTTTCTTTCCCTTTGTCATGGAAAAACATCTCTTTATTCTTGTACCTCACCAGTTCTCTGAATGTTTTAAAGTGTCTGTCGAGGAACACAGTTCTATAGTATTACAGTCTTCTGCTAATGTGCAATAATGACAATTAGACTCATCCGGTATAGTTATGGGCCAACCAATTTGGATACAAACTGAACTCAAGGTTTCGATTAGTCTGTTATTGCATGTATAACCGGTTCTCTGTTGACCTAGCTAGTGAGCTGAGACCTGATTGTATTTGACTTTAAGATGTTATTGCTATCCCCGTTTTAAAATCAACCAAACATGATCTACCTGTATTCAAATATCTACATTTAAAGTAATTTTACAAACAAACTTGAGATTACCGTGTGTCAATGTTGTTTTTTTCCTCAGGAGTTGCCTTTACATCAGATAGGGGTGAAGCGGTCTTCTTGCGAAACACCAGGACAATAATTTGACATCTAGCAAGTTCTATGACTGTTGTTTTTTATGTTTTTAAATTTGACTATTAAAGTGTGGTTGACCACATGAATAGCAAAGTACTTAATACATGCTTCCTTTAGAGATTTCACTGATCCGACAGAATTAGGTGGATGACAACCATAGTGCTTTCACCCATCCAAGCATGTATGATCGATCACCTTCAGGCAGAGAGGCAAGGGAGGATGCATTTGAACATGGCGTAGATGCATTGGTGTTTCCCCCCCGACACCCTCCTTTTGGGACTGGGACCAGAATGGGAGTGTCTTGATGCCAACTTTACTTGTTTCAATCTAAATATATAAGTGTGTAAAACAGATGATCATGCTTTGTGTTTTTAACAAGTTAATGGAATAGCTGTCTTTTTTTTTTTTATTCAACCACGTAAGTTAAGAACAAATTCTTATTTACAATGACGGACGACACTAGGCCAATTGTGCGCTGCCCTATGGGACTCTCAATCACGGCCGGTTGTGATACAGCCTGGATTTGAACCAGGGTGTCGGTAGTGACGACTAGCATTGAGATGCTGCGCGACTTGGGAGCCCATTAATGCTATAGCTATGTATTTTAAGAGGTATAGCCATAGCTTAGAATCATCTTTATTGTGAAAGCATCAGCTTTCCTCACACCCTGCCATCTCATCACTTTACATTTTGTGAACATTATTAATAGTATGTCACCGACAGTTTTTTGGTTAAGTTTAGGGTTGAACAGTGAAAAGAGCTTGTCTTTGACCTGACTGCATGTACTGATGTGTGTCTCCTGCCAAGGCTATAGACTGGTGATCCTTTCTCATAGCAACTCCGAACAGGGTGAGGCCCCTCTGGACTCAACCATCACATGCGTAGATGTTGAAGTCGGAAGTTTACATACACCTTAACCAAATACATTTAAACTCAGTTTTTCACAATTCCTGACATTTAATCCTAGTAAAAATTCCCTGTCTTAGGTCAGTTAGGATCACCACTTTATTTTAAGAATGTGAAATGTCAGAATAATAGTAGAGAGAATGATTTATTTCAGCTTTTATTTCTTTCATCACATTCCCAGTGGGTCAGAAGTTTACATACACTCAATTAGTATTTGGTAGCATTGCCTTTAAATTGTTGAACTTGGGTCAAACGTTTCGGGTAGCCTTCCACAAGCTTCCCACAATAAGTTGGGTGAATTTTGGCCCATTCCTCCTGACAGAACTGGTGTAACTGAGTCAGGTTTGTAGGCCTCCTTGCTCACACATGCCTTTTCAGTTCTGCCCACAAATGTTCTATAGGATTGAGGTCAGGGCTTTGTGATGGCCACTCCAATACATTGACGTTGTTGCCATTGTCCTTTTTGCGACCAAGCTTTAACTTCCTGACTGATGTTGCTTCAATATATCCACATTTTCCTTCCTCATGATGCCATCTATTTTGTGAAGTGCACCAGTCCCTCCTGCAGCAAAGCACCCCCACAACATGATGCTGCCACACCCGTGCTTCATGGTTGGGATGGTGTTCTTCGGCTTGCAAGCCTCCCTTTTTTCTCCAAACATAACGATGGTCATTATGGCCAAATAGTTCTATTTTTGTTTCATCAGACGAGGAGCATTTCTCCAAAAAGTATGATCTTTGTCCCCATGTGCAGTTGCAAACCGTAGTCTGGCTTTTTTATGGCGGTTTTGGAGCAGTGGCTTCTTCCATGTTGAGCGGCCTTTCAGGTTATGTCGGTATACTTTTGTATCTATATGGGATTGATTTGCACCAAAGTACATTCATCTCTAGGAGACAGAACGTGTCTCCTTCCTGAGCGGTATGACGGCTGCGTGGTCCAATGGTGTTTATACTTGCGTACTATTGTTTGTACAGATTAACGTGGTACCTTCAGGTGTTTGGAAATTGCTCCCAAGGATGACTTGTGGAGGTCTACAACTTTTTTTTCTGAGGTCTTGGCGGTCTTATGAAGTGCTCAATTTCAGTGCTACGTAAGTCCTAACTAATCAGAGACATTATCAACCCAGTAACAACTGATCCGTTAATCTTGGACTAAATAAGAACTGAAATAAAAAGACCAAGCCAGTGAAGTTTAAACCCACAGTTTTTGTTTTAATTCTAAATAATGACATGATTGACAAAGACCTGGCTCAAAAGGACATTCCTAATTAGATAAAAAA
The DNA here is from genome assembly GCA_023634145.1 of Thymallus thymallus. Taxonomy (NCBI): domain Eukaryota; kingdom Metazoa; phylum Chordata; class Actinopteri; order Salmoniformes; family Salmonidae; genus Thymallus; species Thymallus thymallus. Next base: position 17,603,297 of record CM042421.1, on the reverse strand, counting down.
AATAAAAGGTTATTGTACTGATCTGATTAATGTTGTGGATATAATCTACCCAAATCAGGTGAGATGAGTAGGCCGCAGTAAATGGGTTGAGCTGGGCTTTTTGTGTGTGTGTGTCACACCCCACCTGTGGCAGGTAAGCATCTTAACTCCATTACAGAAAAACCCACCTCAACTATTGAGACTAATTCTTGCTCATACAAACACACCATTTCCACTCTGTTTAGGGGTTGATATTGGTTAAGGACAAATATATTTAAAAAAAACATTACACTGAGGGTTTACTTATACAACACATTTTCCAAAAAGTAGTAGCATTAGTCACGTTAATACAGAAATAAACAAATGGCACATTGGATTCCTAATTGAAAAAATAAGTGGTGCTTGAGGAACATTTCTTACAGAGGAGACAGTTAAATAAATTACTACCATAAACATTACATACAAATCTGTGTAGTATATACAAAAGGAGTTATTAGACACAAACAATCTACAATTCAAATTTTATGTTCAAGACAGCAGTAATCATATTTTACACGGCAATGTTTGTGAGACTTGGGGGCTCAAAATGAGGGCTAACCGATACTGCTTTGTAGCATAAAAAAAACTAAGTGACAATCGCACAAATTCCAGGAAAACATTCTTTCTCTACAAGGTTCTAACAGACAGATTCTATTCTTAAGCCTGTACATAGGAGTCAAACAGGCTCTAGCTAAAAACACTGGTTTAGACAGAAGAGCAGCGGAGAGAGTTGGGACTCGCTGAAGTATTGTTGTTCAGAAGCAAAGCTATGCCTCAGACCACAAAACAAAGGCTGAGTAGGTAAACACAGCACAGAGAGTGATATCTTATGCTTGGACACATGCTTTTGAGACTTTAAATGCAATTAATTGGCTGCGTAATTGTTGTTGTTGGGGATTTGATTTGAATGTGTAAGAATAAGTCAAATTCACACATTTTAAGTGCCTCGATCACTAAAGCCCTCCTCTGGTTAAAAACTGTTACCTGAAAACAAAATTAGTTTTGCTTGTTTAGGCCACATTCCAATCCAACAGTTTAATACTTGTCACATGTTAAAATCCACTGCCACTTGTATAACTGAAAAAAACATTTGTCTTACATTAAACTTGACCATACAAAACAGGGGTCGGAGTCGTATTCAGGAAGTCTGTCATGTTAGTTGTCATGGCAATCAGATCCAGTCTCAGCACTGTGCCATGTAAACAGACTAGTCATCCATTCCATGCTCTGCCCTGCTCTGCCCCACAGGCCCCGCCCACAGGCCCCATCAATCTGCATCTCTCACCTTTGAACATTTTTGTGCATAAATTAATCTTCACAAAAATATATCCCTCCTGTTCCTTCCTTCCGTATCCCTTAACATTCTCAACTGTAATAGTGGTTTTTATATGAAATATAGAGCGAGAGGTATAGCCCGTAGCTTCTTGTGTAAACACTAATATTGTTCTGCAAACAGACTCCCTGTCCGGTGGATTTAGAATCTAATCTCCGAGGGCTAATAACAGCTTTCACAGTATATTCACCATCAACTGCTCTGGGGGTGATAACTGGGAGGACTGATATCTCTGACACAATTTTGAGTGACAAAAAAAATAGAAATCCTTCATAAACCGTTGACAGGACTCCCTTGACGGTGTATCTGAGGAATAAGATACATTTTAGAGGAGAGGGGATTTGTGAGGGTGAGACTCTGTTACATCAGGCAGTGAGGGGGAGAAACGGGAGCCTTCAACGTCAGCTAGCAGGTGACATTAATGACTGTCCTGTGGCAGTTGGGGCCAGTTTCGTTTGTCACGTTCTGGGTCCGATTCTGTGTTCTTTTGTTAAAGGAAACACTCCATTTAACTTCCTGTATACATGGACTACAGGCAGGTTCCTCTGCATGGCTGGGCTGGAGACATAGCCTGAACTTCCTCCCTGGAGTGTTGAGGTATGGGAGTTGTAGTCTCTAGGAGATGGGAGGGTCTGGCTACATCTGCATGCTGGTACATGCTGGAGGCCACAGTTAGGTTAGTCTGGTGAGAAACTGTCCATCTTCAAGCTCACACAAACTACATGTTTTTTTTTCTTTTAGCTCCATTTTGCAGGCATCCAGCGCAAATAGTGGTTGGACTACAAAGGTGAGAGGCTGCAGCCAGCAACACGGTGAGACAAAAGCGAGTGGTCATTCAGGGACTTCTCTTACTTTCGTTTTCTTTCAATTTTATAACAAAAACACTGAAACGTGACATCATCAGTTCAACACTACTACCGGCATTGAACTGTGGAAAGGACCCTCAATCCCGCCTCCTGGAGAGGAACTCTTGTGGTTGGCCAGCAGAGATGTCCATCGGGTGCCTCAGCACTGCCATTGGTTCCTGGTTGGATAGTTCCTGTTATGGTGGAGCCGTGCAGCTCTCTAGGCGTCAGAGAGGCAGCTCTGAATACTGTCCATCCACAGCTGTGCGTTGGGGCTGTCCTGCGCACAGAAGTAATACACTCTTTTGGTCGTCTTGAGCTGCCGTAGAAAGAGAACGAGAGAGATGGTTAAGACTGTTTGACCGTTACGTTACCAAGTAGATTTACCTTATACATTTTAGTCAGCTAGCAAACGCATTTCGCTGATCATAACATGACAGAACATGCCACAACACACACTCATTAAAAACCATCACCCGGAGGGCTCTGGTAACTCACATCGAAGAAGGCTTTCTCCTCTATGTTTTTTGGCGCTCCCATGGTGGGCGTTCCTGGAATGACAGACTCCACCTCCGCCAGCTCAATCACCCCCTTACACTCCTTGTCCTGCCTGGTCTCATAGTATCTCAGCTAGACAGAGAGATCATTATCACCACCACAGTAACAAATCACCTTCAGTATCATGGTCCACCTCCCTCCTCTTACCTGATGTTTGGTCTTGTCCAGCACAAACCAGCGTTGTTTCCATGGCTTCAGCAACGCGCCTTTCTTAAACAGGATGCCCTCATAACTCCTGAGGGGTCAAAAGTAGAAGAAACAGTCAGCCACTTTCCTAACACACTGAGGGGTAATGTGCTGCTGGGGCAGAGATCAGGGTGGGAAGCCTACTGACCTGTTCTCACTCTCCGTACTCTGGAACTGGCTGTAAAGGGTGCTGGTGCTGGGACGCCCAGCCACAGGGGTCGTGGTGGTGGTGCTGCTGGCCTCACAGTCCAGGGCCAGGTTCATGGAGGAGCCTACACCACTCTGCGGAAGGTACAACCCCTGAGACCGCCGCTGGTGACTCAGGTTGGACGACATCAGCAAAGAGCTGTTGAACGACGGCTGAAAGAACGGAGGAAGAGCAAGACAAAACAGAGGAAGTGTATTAGGCAGGGCTAATCTATTCAATAAAACACAAATAGTTATCTTCAAAAAGTAAGTAACTGTCTAAGTTTGTGTCTGTCAGCAGGATGGCAACCTAATAACCAGTGAAACCCTGGGTTAGCTACTGGTTGTCCAGCGTTTCTCACCCTGTTCTCCAGCTTGGCCTCAGCCCGTTGGTGGGCCTTGATCTTGTCCCAGGTCTCCTTCCATTTCTCTGGTGGCAGCCCCAACTCAGCCTCCAGACTCTGCAGGTCCTAGGACAGAATACACAGAGCAAGTCAGATGCATGTATAAGCATTTATACAACAAGTTAGGGTTATACAGGGGAGTCCTGCAGTACGGTGATGGTATGTAATGTGTGTGTGTAAGTAAGTCATCTCCACTAACCTGTAGAAGTTTGGTGATGGCGTCGGGCACCACTCTGCTGCGGCTGTCGTAGCAGGGCCAGACGATGTGTCGCTGGGACTTGGGGGTGGTGGTGTCTGGTTTGTCAGGCACCTCCTCAGCCAGCCTCTCCTGCCGGCCCCGATGCACCAGCTCCCAGTCGTACGACGGGCCCTCAGACAGCGTCTCCTCTGTGTAGAAGTCCCACACCTTCAGGTTGGAGATGAAGCTGTACGGCCGCAGCACCTGGGGAAAAGAAAATAGTAAAAACACAGAGGGATTTAGCTAGTAAATTACCACGTGGATATTTTTTGTTACCACAATACGTGCATGTAATTAAAAAGTAATAACTAACTACAAGATCAGCTAGTACATCTTAAGTCAAGTCTAAGATCGTTAAACTACACCTTCACTTGATTAGAAAATGGATAAAATCTACTTGAATTTTCAGTAAACTTCCCCACCAGGGGACAGTCTAACATAACCCAGTAGTGTTTCCAGGCTCACTCACCTCCTCATCCTCTGGTGAGAACATGTAGTTGAAGAAGATAGGTGTTTTCTTGTTGAGCCGGTCGATGTAATCCCACACTGATTTACACACCTGCGAGTTCTTCCTCTCCCCCTTCTCCTCGTACAGAACCCCTGAACACAGACGGAAGGTTCATCAGTTGACCCAAAACTCACCGAACCCACTCCAATCACTCAACTGGTTAAGTTACACTTAAATACCAAAAAGTGTACTGAAATAACCTACTTATGAGAATTCAGATAAGTATCTATGAGGTCTGGACTTTCTCCTAACCATGTAATCTGAATCTGGAGATAGGCTATGTGATAAGGAAAAACTCCTGCCCTTATCTGTAGAACGGAGAAAAGGCTCACCGAGCTCGATGCGTTCGTAGTCTGAGTCGAGCAGGAAGGTTCTGAAGCGGTTGGACACACAGTGGTAGGCCAGGAACTTCAGGTAGTACTGATTGAACTCAAACTCCATGGGGAACTGCAGGTGGATCTGAGGACGGGGAGGGGAGACAGGATTTAAGGTAACACGTGCGTTGCACTTCCTGTGTTTACTGCTCAACTTCCTGATCGTCAAACATTCACTGGCCTTTTCTCAATTAGATTTCCTCAACTCCTCCGTCCTCTCTCGCCTCCTTTTTGAAAAAGGTCAAAGGTAAACGAGGAGAGGCGGCGAGGAGAAGGAACATGGACGAAAATGCGGCATATGCCACTCAGGCAAATTACGTTTACAGGGGTGGAATTCCAAGATAACAATATTGCTACTTGTCGTTTTAAATGTGTATATGCTTTTCTCCCCCAGAAAAAAATAAAGCTGATTCACAGGGGGGGGGGGGGGACACTCCGGTAGGATACATCCGACTATCCTCTATGAAAAGTGGCTTTCGAGGAGCGGGGAACACTTCTGTTTGCCTAACCTTCAAATTGACACGCTCCTGGACCACTTAGGACAGACTTTTGCCCAAATGAGAAGAGGCCACAGAGTCAGCAGACTCTGCACTCTCTCAAACATATGTTTGGATGAAGGGAGAAAAAAAGAAGATATGTTAAAACTTTTAAATAATCTCTTCTAGCACATCCATATAACAGGATGGGCGGACATAGGATACTCATCTGATTACATTCAGGAAATATTTGATCCAGGTTAATAGTTCTTGGCTGAGCTTCGTAAAACAGTTTACATGAAGACTATTTAAAGACTGTCTAGGCAGAGAGAGACAGACAATGAGGAAAAACACTAAAGAAAGGATCCTAGCGTAACTTGGGGGAAATATTTTTATTTCACCTAATTCTAACATTGTTATAAAGATGTTAATAAAAACAAAATACTATAGTAAGTCTTAAATCATCCATATATCCCCTTGTGACAGGTGAAATGGAAGCTTGGTGTGTTTTTAAACATTTCTAGCCCGTCTTTGTATAGGTAACAGGTTGACGTGTTATGCTCGATCCACTCAGTTTTTCCACCACAAAAATGCCAAAAAGAGTAGAACCAGCTCACCTGCTTTTACACTATGATTTGACTATTAGATGTTTATTTAGAAAATATTTACGAAGGAATAGTTTCACCATATTAAAACGAGAGTTCAGTTTACGTAACAGGGTTGACCTTAAAATGAGGAACCAGGCCTTTTTTTTTTTTTTTATAAAATGAATGACCAATCAGCTGAAATGACTGTCAAAGCAACAAAATAACTAGTGCTTTACAATAATGTTGAAAACTTTGAAAAGGGTTGGGATTAAGTGGGTTAAAATCTTCCTAAAAGCACAAAATGTATCGATTTTTCCAATTGGTCTATATTCAAAGGCACTTAATTTAATAGGTTTTTAAAATGCAATATTTAATTTCTACTTAAAATATCAAAAGGGACACAAAAGTGCTCTTTTCATGACTTGGTGAAAGCTATGATCCCTTATTGGTTAAATCACCTGTTAAATTGAGGCTGTTCTGAGGGCAAAAGGGCGCACAACTCAATATTAGGAAGGTGTTCCTAATGTTTTGTACACTCAGTGTATGTGTAATAATAACACTACTGACAGTTAACGGGGTTAAATAGAGCAAGCCATTGTGAAGCTGGGATCATAAATCCAAACAGGATTATTGAAACCCTCTGCCAGGGAAACATCCTACATGCGAGTCCACATCACTGACCAGGAAAAACTAAAAATGCACTGTCACACTCAGGTAAATACATGCATGCGTTTACTCAAACACACAGACGTACACCTATACAGATAAATATCAGAATACAGGTCATATGGGTCAAGTAGCTTACATGTAAACACCCCAGTGACACAGTTAGACACAAACCCCCCACCACCCCCACCCTACACATACCTGGTGCACGCAGTCCAGGAACTGCAGGAAGACAGGTGTGAAGCCGCTGCTCTGGCTGGCCAGGGTCTGGGCGCCGCGATGACTGAACCTGTGGCCAAACGACAGCCACTCCTTCTCCACCAGCAGGCGGAAGCCATCGAAGGTCCGGTAGTACGGGTCTGACAAAAGCTGGACCAGAGACACTACCTAGAGACACAGAATGACTGTAATTAACAGAAGACAGTGGAGTGAGGAGACCGAGAGACAGACAGGCAGGCAGGCATTTTCTTGGCACCAATTGAGCATCGTTTAAACGCCACAGCCTACCTGAGTGTTGTTGGTGACCATGTCCATCCCTTTATGACCACAGTGTACCCATCTTCTAATGTCTACTTCCAGCAGGGTAACGCACCATGTCACAAAGCTCACATCTCAAACTGGTTTCTTGAACATGACAAGGAGTTCACTGTACTCAAATGGCCTCCACAGTCACCAGATCTCAATCCAATAGAGCACCTTTGGGATGTGGTGGAACGGGAGATTCACATCATGGATGTGGTGGAACGGGAGATTCACATCATGGATGTGGTGGAACGGGAGATTCACATCATGGATGTGGTGGAACGGGAGATTCACATCATGGATGTGGTGGAACGGGAGATTCACATCATGGATGTTCAGCCGACAAATCTGCAGCAACTGATGCTAGAATGTCAATATGGACCAACATCTCTGAGGAATGTTTCCAGCACCTTGTTGAATCTATACCACAAATAATTAAGGCAGTTCTGAAGGCAAGAGGGGGTCAAACCCGGTTCTAGCAATGTGTACCTAATGAAGTGGCCGGTGAGTGTATATAAAAAGTGACCTACATGAGGTGTGTGTTTGCATTGTGAGTATGTTCAGTGAGTAAGTGGGTTGATGTCATACCTGAGTAGTGACGTCCCAGCCGTCCTCCAGACTGACCATGACTGACGAGCCTGTATCCAACAACTCTACCACCAGGACAGACACCTGCAGAACCCTGTGGAGCTGGACACACGTCATGATGAGCACACTTAAATCATACACACATTAACTTACAGAGTCAGGATGAACACACATAGACAAAATGCATCCATAGGTCTCTCTCTTGCACAATACATACACTTGGACACACTAACACACACACACACACACACACACCACAGACTCTATGAATGAGAGCATTACCAGGCACATCCATTCGGACTCCTCCAGGCAGCGGTGGAAGGTCATGCTGGGTTCAGAGGTGGCTGAGCTGGGAACACAGGCCTTCATCAGCTTCTTAAAGCTGTTCTTCACCTGACGCACGTCGCACACCTCGATGGGCACCACCTCCCACTGCTGGAACGAGTCCTGCTTCCCACCCTGATGACATGCGACAAACAGGGGTCAAGGTTCAATGACACCAAGACTTCCAAAGACTTATGGGATATTGAGTCTTTATCGCTGTTAAATCTGTAGACAGTCTAGTGTAGTATTATGTATTTGGCAGTTACCTTGAGCTGTGTCTTGTCTCCGATGATGTAGAGGTAGGGCCTCTGCTGTCTGAGGAACAGGGCCTCGCTGGGGCCCCCGTTGGGCTGGGGAGACTCCTTACTGGACAGCCTGTTCCCCACTTCTGGGTTGTAGGCACTCAAATGCCCACTGCCCCGGATACTTCCCCACTTCCCTGGAGCACACACATACAGAGGGAGGTTTTAGAGGGGGTTATCACACACATACAGAGGGAGGTTTTAGAGGGGGTTATCACACACATACAGAGGGAGGTTTTAGAGGGGGTTATCACACACATACAGAGAGGTTTTAGAGGGGGTTATCACACATACAGAGAGGTTTTAGAGGGGGTTATCACACATACAGAGGGAGGTTTTAGAGGGGGTTATCACACACATACACAGGGAGGTTTTAGAGGGGGTTATCACACATACAGAGGGAGGTTTTAGAGGGGGTTATCACACACATACACAGGGAGGTTTTAGAGGGGGTTATCACACATACAGAGGGAGGTTTTAGAGGGGGTTATCACACACATACACAGGGAGGTTTTAGAGGGGGTTATCACACACATACACAGGGAGGTTTTAGAGGGGGTTATCACACACATACAGAGGGAGGTTTTAGAGGGGGTTATCACACACATACACAGGGAGGTTTTAGAGGGGGTTATCACACACATACACAGGGAGGTTTTAGAGGGGGTTATCACACACATACAGAGGGAGGTTATAGAGGGGGTTATCACATACATACAGAGGGAGGTTTTAGAGGGGGTTATCACACACATACAGAGGGAGGTTTTAGAGGGGGTTATCACACACATACAGAGGGAGGTTTTAGAGGGGGTTATCACACACATACAGAGGGAGGTTTTAGAGGGGGTTATCACACACATACAGAGGGAGGTTTTAGAGGGGGTTATCACATACATACAGAGGGAGGTTTTAGAGGGGGTTATCACACACATACAGAGGGAGGTTTTAGAGGGGGTTATCACACACATACAGAGGGAGGTTTTAGAGGGGGTTATCACACACATACAGAGGGAGGTTATAGAGGGGGTTATCACATACATACAGAGGGAGGTTTTAGAGGGGGTTATCACACACATACAGAGGGAGGTTTTAGAGGGGGTTATCACACACATACAGAGGGAGGTTTTAGAGGGGGTTATCACACACATACAGAGGGAGGTTTTAGAGGGGGTTATCACACACATACAGAGGGAGGTTTTAGAGGGGGTTATCACATACATACAGAGGGAGGTTTTAGAGGGGGTTATCACACACATACAGAGGGAGGTTTTAGAGGGGGTTATCACACACATACAGAGGGAGGTTATAGAGGGGGTTATCACACACATACAGAGGGAGGTTTTAGAGGGGGTTATCACACACATACAGAGAGGTTTTAGAGGGGGTTATCACACATACAGAGGGAGGTTATAGAGGGGGTTATCACACACATACAGAGGGAGGTTTTAGAGGGGGTTATCACACACATACAGAGAGGTTTTAGAGGGGGTTATCACACACATACAGAGAGGTTTTAAAGGGGGTTATCACACATACAGAGGGAGGTTATAGAGGGGGTTATCACACACATACAGAGAGGTTTTAGAGGGGGTTATCACACATACAGAGGGAGGTTATAGAGGGGGTTATCACACACATACAGAGGGAGGTTATAGAGGGGGTTATCACACACATACAGAGGGAGGTTTTAGAGGGGGTTATCACACACATACAGAGGGGGGTTTTAGAGGGGGTTATCACACACATACACAGGGAGGTTTTAGAGGGGGTTATCACATACATACAGTATGCATTTCACTCTTCAAATCCATATATGCAGTGGCACAGACATTCATTGTACTTTATACCACTAGACTAACTGAAAGCCATGCTGATTAAAGAGTTACACAAGGTAGAAATAATTTATCAACTACTATAGTAAGATTGATCTATTTTACTGAATAGGTTTATATGTAAAAACGATGCTCCAAACCAAACAACACTGGAAGAACACAAGTCATCAGACCACTGACAGCACACAGTAGTAATCAAACACAGAACAGAAACATGGACAAACAGGATGGTCTGCAGCAGTGTGTGTGTGTGTGTGTGTGTATAGAGTCGACGGGCCACTAAAACAGCATGAAAACAGACGCCTGAAAGAAGAAGAGAAGCTCTCCAACAAAGAGATTGGACAACACAAGTTAGTCCTGAGAGAGACAGACACACACACACACCCTAGGACATCACAGGGAAAAAGGGACTAACGGACGGGGGTCGCCAGCCAGTCACTGTTAAGAGACCTGATTGGTTAGATTGGGGAGACAGAGAGCCAGGGGTCGGTGCATACTGTACCTCCAGGGGGGTTTCTGGCCTTGCCTGAAACTCTGGGCTGAGAGAGGGAGATGACCCTCGCCCTTTGACCCAGAGCTGAGGTCAAATGACACAGAGATGATGCCCGTTAACCAACACCATAGGGAGAGATGGTTTCACACAGCTATACATGCACACAGGCCCAAATAAGGATAACTATGGAGATGGATTATTATTAAGGCAACATAACCACCATTCCTCTTTGGGTTAAAACATACTAGCATGTCAATTAGTTCCAGTGAACGTTCCTTGGCAGGTCATTGTAGGGCAAGCCACAATACAATCCCAAACCAAATTTTGCAAAGGAAGTATCAATGAACTAATTGATGCAAGGTACACAACCACATACAAACACAGTAAAACCACAATCTTACCTCCGCGACTGAAGGTTCCAGGTATGTCATCCTTGCTTCCCATCACCTGTTTCATCAGAGCTCCGATCTTAGGCTGCCTCAGCTTATCTGACGAGTCTGGAGATAGACACAAGCAAAAGGTCACAAAATCTGTCTAAAGAGAGAGTGTGTGTGTGTGTGTGTGTGTTTCAGGGTTTCCGTTAGGAAAATGTGGCCCCGGACATTTGATCGACAGCATTTTAAATTTACTGAACATTTGAGAAATGTAACGGACCTATATACATTGTGTGCGTAACCTGATTAGGGAATCCACCCACGGTGCTCAGAATGACAGAAATCACATTCAGATTATGGTAATGCATTTTAACAGAACATGCAACTCTAGGACGCAACGGCGTGCGTCCTTCCGAATTCCGAAGCGCAATTTGAATATGTTAGAATAACTTGTCCACATTTACTTTTCCTCAGCCAACAATACGAGTAACGAACAGTAAAATCACTAGCCTATGTCAATCTACTGTCCCCCATAGTAGAAAAGTTTACCAAGTCTATCGGCCAGCTTGTCATTCTGTGCGACTATGGGACATTTGTGGGTTGATAGATCCCAAATTCATACAACCAGTATATCAAAATAACTTTAAAAAGTATTGAGGCTCATGCACAGATCAGAACGTTTAGCTTAAAATGTTAATAAACAATTATTTAGTTACAATATAAGCGCAGCAATGCACACACCGCAGTTATAGGCTACACGCTAATGTTCGTTTGATGTGACATTCGAAATTTAGAAAGATCGGAGATCTAAAGATGCAACAACTAGCATGGATTTCTAGGATGACTAGGATTGTGTTTTTGGCTACTGAACAATAAAATAAAATAAAGTTGATTTGAAAACCAATAGAACATGAGAAAATTAGGCTACTTGTTTCAGTTGTATATGGACGTCTTTATAAAGAAAATGCCTCCACGTTTATAGAAACAGATTTTGGCTCAGCTACATTGAAGCAAGGTAAGACATGCCTCATAATATGAAGTAAAATGGTTAAAGGTTTCACACAATTAAGTATGTTTCCAAAATGCATACAATCTCACATTGCAAAGTGTTGTGTGACCTGCTGAATCATGCCTACCGTTGCCTAACAACTTGAATGGCAAATGAGTAGCGCACTTCAATTACCCGTTGAGAAATGGTGGCTATCAAAACTGTTTTTAACACAAGATTGCATTTAGAATTGTTGTGCAATGATTGGGCTTATAAAAGCACGTTTCACTCCAGCAGCAACAGGAGCTGTACCAGCAGATTTTACAGATTCCCCCCCCCCCCCCAAAAAATGCTCTGTATGCTATGTGATAAATTAGAATGATAACGGCTAACACAAATACACTCCGATTTAATTACACAAAATTATACAAATTAACCAATAAACCGATAAGCATGACAGGTCAAATGTATTTCCATTGACTGGTATTTCCAGCAATGAATAGGCTGAAAAGTATTATTTTGAAATGGGATTTATTTAAAATAAAATGGACAATTGGCCGGTGCCAATTTTATTCATCAGCTTTTCATAAAAAATGTTTTGACAAAAGCCGGCTATTACAGGCTAACGGAAACCCTGATGTGTGTGTGTGTGTGTGTATTAGTTAGTGTGTGTATCCTACCGGAGGTGCTCATGTGAGTGGAGGTGAAGCCGCTGAGTGTATTCCTGCCACTGGGCTCACAGTAGGAGGGCATGGAGCTGATGATCGCCTGCATGTACTTCTCCTGCTCCAGGCTGGTCGAGTCTGCCTGGGAGGGGCCTGGGGAAGGGTCACAACTGTCAATCACCACTGGTTTATGCAGCTTTGCATGCTGGGTAAAAAATGCTTTAAACTAAAAACATGCTGCTCCAGCTGTAAGGGGGCATTTCAATGCATCTAAAGTGTTTGTCTATTTGCTCATTGTTTCTGATGAGTTCAGACTTTCTCGATAAAATTGCTACTGATATACACTACCGGTCAAAAGTTTTAGAACACCTACTCATTCAAGGGTTTTTCTTTATTTTTACTATTTTCTACATTGTAGAATAATAGTGAAGACATCAAAACTATGAAAAAACACATATGAAATCATATAGAAACCAAAAAAGTGTTAAACAAATCAAAATACATGTTATATTTGAGATTCTTCAATTAGCCACCCTTTGCCTTGATGACAGCTTGGCAATCTTGGCATTCTCTCAACCAGCTTCATGAGGTAGTCACCTGGAATGCATTTCAATCAAAAGGTGTGCCTTCTTAAAAGTACATTTGTGGAATTTCTTAACTTCTTAATGTGTTTGAGCCAATCAGTTGTGTTGTGGCAAGGTAGGGCTGGTATACAGAAGATAGCCCTATTTGGTGAAATACCAAGTCCATATTATGTCAAGAACAGCTCAAATAATGATGAAACTGGCTCTCATGAGGAACGCCACAGGAATGGAAAACCCAGAGTTACCTCTGCTGCAGAGGATAAGTTAATTCAGAGGAGACTTTCTGCGAAGAAACCACTACTAAAGGACACCAATAAGAAGAAGAGACTTGCTTGGGCCAAGAAAAACAAGCAATGGACATTAGACCGGTGGAAATGTGTCCTTTGGTCTGGAGTCCAAACTGGAGATTTTTGGTTTCAACCGCCGTGTCTTTGTGAGACGTGGTGTCGGTGAACAGATGATCTCTGCATGTGTATTTCCCACAGTAAAGGATGGATGAGGTGGTGTTATGGTGTGGGGGTGCTTTGCTGGTGACACTGTCAGTGATTTATTTAGAATTCAAGGTACACTTAACCAGCATGGCTACCACAGCATTCTGCAGCGATACGCCATCCCATCTGGTTTGGGCTTAGTGGAACGATTATTTGTTTTTCAACAGGACAATGACCCAACACACCTCCAGGCTGTGTAAGGGCTATTCTACCAAGAAGGAGAGTGATGGAGTGCTGCATCAATGACCTGGTCTCCACAAATTGAGATGGTTTGGGATAAGTCGGACCGCAGAGTGAAGGAAAAGCTCCTTCGAGACTGTTGGAAAACCATTCCAGGTGAAGCTGGTTGAGAGAATGCCAAGAGTGTTTAAAGCTGTCATCAAGGCAAAGGGTGGCTATTTGAAGAATCTCAAATATAAAATAAAACACTTTTTTGGTTACTACATGATTCCATATGTGTTATGTCATAGTTTTGATGTGTTTACTATTATTCTACAATGTAGAAAATAGTATAAATAAAGAAAAACCCTTGAATGAGTAGGTGTGTCCAAACTTTTGACCGGTAGTGTAGCTAGCTTTGGAGTGGTTCTGACCGGTAGTGTAGCTAGATTTGGAGTGGTTCTGAAGTTTTTATTATTCCTAAACAAAGCCCAGCATTCCCAGTCATTCCCTTAAAGACACCATCTAACTAACTTTTAGTACGTGTCTTACCGGCGCTGGGGGCATTGGGGGACTTGAAGAAGCCCACCACTCCCTTAGCATGGAGGCCTGCAGAGCGCAGGAGCACAGCCTTGGTACGAGAGTTCCTCCAGCACACCACAGGGAAACGGTTCTGTCTGTAACAGCGGGAGATGCGCTGGATGGTAGAGTCTGGGATGCTCTGAGGCACGATCAACAGGCCGGGGTAACTGGTAACACACAGAGAGACAGAGAGACAGAGACAGAGAGAGAGAGAGACAGAGAGAGAGAGAGAGAGAGAGAGAGAGAGAGAGAGAGAGCAGAGGGAGTTAGGGTTGAGATGACATTCTGTTCATGTCACTGCAGAATGTCATGACCACAAGATAATGTCATGTGTTTAAATATAGTTTGTTCATTGGACCACTTTGCATATCAAGTTGCATCATCAAAGTAAAACAACTTAATGTTTATTTATATAAATGTCAAGATCAAACGTGTACTTTAATCAAGAAGGCACTCAAACTGAATGCAGTGCGTAGAGACTAAACTCAAAAAGTTACTTACTTGAAACCTGGTCAATATACAGTTTGAACATAAACCTACCATATGCGATTGAGATTCCCTAAAAACACACCACTTTGATACAGCTACAACTGGAAATTACTTTTTCATAGCAGGTTTGGAGAATTAGGTTAAAGTTAGGAAAATGTTTAGGGTTAGCGAAAATGCTCTCCTAACCTGCTACAAAAAGTAACTTCTGGTCGTAGCGTCGTTCAGGTTTGGCCAGGGTAGGCCGTTATTGTAAATAAGACTTTGTTCTTAACTGACTTGTCTAGTTAAATAAAGGTTAAATACAAATAAATAAAAAAGTAGCTGTATCGAAGTAGCGTGTTTATTTAGGGAGTCCCACATGCGATTTGACAGTGAACCTGCCAAAAAAAACATTATCTATCTGCAGTTGGACCGTGAACTTACCTCCTGCAGACGGTGTACATGCGGTTGACGGTGGAGATGCGGAAGGGCTCGTTCTTGGAGCGCGTCAGGCTGTTACTGAGCGTGCCCAGTCCTAGCCGCTGGTAGTCACGGCAACAGGCACGCTCCACCACGTTGCTCATGGTCTGTCTGTCCGAGGAGCGGATGGTGGAAGAGGGGGTGAGGGAGCCCTGGTCCAACTCCTCTGAGACTGTAGCAGAGACACAGACAGTCAGAGACACAGTGTACACTGGCCTACTAAGTCAGTAACTACATCAGGTCAAACATTGTAGAGACCATTCAACATTTTAATTGCTGTTAAAGTTAAACACCAACTCAAGACTTTTACATAAAAAAAGTGTATTTATGTCAATGGGAGTGCGTGGATCTCAAGTCAAAACGCAGCGCTAAACCTTGACCTTGCTACTTGAATTGTCACCACCATGGCCTACCGGAGATCTCATCCTCGTCCAGCTCCGACTGCAGGCTGCTCCTGTTCTCCCAGGTGGGAGGGGAGTACTTCTTCCGGGTCACATACTGTCGACCTATCGTCCTCTTGGCGCTCTTCACCAGGTTTCTGGAAAGTGTTCTTAGGAAGGGTGGAGGGGTGAGAGGGAAGAGAGAAAGACGTAAAAGGGTTCAAAACATAGTTAACTTAAGACCACAGCAAAACGTCTACTTCCTGGGTCATATTAATTTGGGCACACCGTAGCTACAGAAAATGAAAACAAACGCTACTTATTTAACAAGTTTAGATAGCACCTCCCTGTTTTAGAGCGAAAGAGAGAGAATTATAGAGAAAGAAAGAAAGAAAGAAAGAAAGAAAGAAAGAAAGAAAGAAAGAAAGAAAGAAAGAAAGAAAGAAAGAAAGAAAGAAAGAAAGAAAGAAAGAAAGAAAGAAAGAAAGAAAGAAAGAAAGAAAGAAAGAAAGAAAGAAAGAAAGAAAGAAAGAAAGAAAGAAAGAAAGAGAGGGAGAAATTCCTTACTTAATTGACTGGTTCTTCTCCTTGGTCTTGTGCTCCACCAACGTCTTGCCACTCTGGCCCACGGTGAAGGCGAAGGTTCCCTGGACGTGCTGGGGGTAGCGGAGCTTGTGCATGTGCTTCCGGAACACCTCGGCCAGGTCCGACGCCACCTCTTCATCAAACGCTATCTTCAGCAGCTACAGGAAGGGGGGAGAGAGATATTAGAGACACAAATTAATGTTCTGTCAAATTTTAAAATGGAGAGAGTTACGAATCAGAAGTAGAGTGGGTTAGCTGGGTTGAGGGAGGAGAAGGTCTAAGGGACTGGTGTTTTATGCAGTAGGTAAGGCAGGCATTCTGGGTCGATGGATATGAGGGTGGCAGGATGGAGGGTAGAGGTGTACCTGGAAAGTGCAGGAGCGTAGCTGCAGACCCTCCTGTATGAACTGGTCCATGGACAGACTGAAAGAGATCCTCTTCTCCTTTGTCAGTGAGGCGATGGGGAACGACCGAGTCACCACCTGCTCACCCACTGCACAGCAACAACACTCAAGGTTAGCGACAAAGTGTGTGTGTGTTACTGCTAACGTGTGTGTTTTCAACACCCTCTTACCCAGAGGGTCGTTTGGCGTGCCCTTGAAGATAAGGCGGTAGGTGGTGAGGAAGATGGCCCCCTCGGCAGGGAGGAGTGGTGGACCCCCCATGGCCCCCGTGGCCTCCTCCCGGCCGTCTGAGATTAGGTGCACCCGCATGCCGTCCATCACCAGCTCTTCCCCCGCCAGAAGAATGGGCCTCAGAAGCTTGGGCTGCAGCACGGAGAGAGAGGGAGAGAGAGAGAGAGGAAGGGAGGGAGAGAGAAAGAGAACAGGAAAGGGACAAGAAGAGCGAGAGAGGGAGGGCAGAGGAAGATGAGGGGTAAAGAAATGAGAAGAGTTGATAATTGATGGAAGGAGAAGAGTAAGCAGATTGAGTAGAGGAACGGTGAGGATGAGGGGGAGAGAGACAGTAGAAGAGCTGTTAGTGCTTAACGTCCAACAGAACTGAAATGTATAAGCCATCCTTACATTAGTGGTTCTATATTTCAAACCAAATTAGAGCAAATTCACCACAAAAGAAATAAATCCAGATTGCATGCTGAAGCACGAATGTATCACACGACAGACTGTTGAAAACAGAGATATCAAAATGGAGACATTGGCTTGCAATATGTTATTTTTGTTATGTTACATAACATAACAATCGGTAGGCCTAAAACTCAATTGGCTGGTGGGATCTTGGCAAAGACCCTGATTCTCGACAAGTAAAACAAACCGAAGAGATTTATGTGGCTACATTTCTACAGTTGGATTTGAAACTATTCAAAAATCGCTCTTAAGACTGGTATCATATAATAGCAATTTTGAGTGGTTTAGGGTTTTCCCCCTTAGAAAGAAGTAACATGTTTACAATCATATGTATATTTCCTCAAAATCTTTCTCACAAAATCATCCTTGGGTGTATAGAGAGGTATTCAAAGTACGAAGACTGGCAGGTCTGTTAAAGCCCAATAGACCATCTGGCTCAGAGCCTTGACATAACTTCCTGTCCCCAGCGACGCGGGAGAGGCTTTACGCAACTACACCAAACAGAGCAGCTGAACTCATAATAGAAAATTAATTAAGGCACTCGTTTTGTAAAAAACATTTGATCATCTGTTGTGCGACAACTAATGCTACGAGTCAAGCTCATTGGGAGAGGGTCTAACTGGAATTCATATGGTACAAACAGAGAGCAATCTGGGAGGTGGGATCAGGTCAAATGTGAGGCACAAAAAAGTATTATAAAAACACACAAAAAAAGGTATTATAAACGACAACAAAAAACACAAAAGGTGAGATGCATATTGTGGAAATTATTTTACACAGGGACACTCAAATTCAATCTTAAGTGAATCATTGGTTATTATCAGCGCGCTGGAGAGGTTCCAACCAACTCAATGCACCATAGTACACGTCGATAAGGAGCTCTCTTGGGGCCGTCCCAGCAGTTGTCTTATATACGGCTATACAGAGACAAGTTATATTTGCATGACATAAATTCATCATTAACGTTTCCTTCATTCATGTGACCGACCAATACTGGTTCATAACATTTGACAGACCAATACCTCACAAGGCTTCTTGTCTCTAAGCTGAGACCTTGAAACTGAGATATTTCTCCTCACGTTCTCAAAACAAGGTCTGAGCGTACTGCCAAACTGCAGATACTGATAAGTGAGGATTCGTCCGATCAGTCACTTGCATGAACACAGAAATTGTTTATTAGAACAGCACATGAATAAATAAAATTTCCATCACATGCAATTGGACTGATATCAGATACAGGGCATCCCTGAGGTCTTGGTTGATGCATATGCTAGGACACTGCTTACTTGCCATTAACACAACAGACATGCTGATGATGCCGTGCTGAGCTACCATCCCTCTCCAACTGCTGGCAGAACACTCCACAGAACAACCAGAGCAAACTGCACCCTTCTGTCTGAAGGCACAAGAGTCAGTGACACAGGCTGTAGTCAACCAGGTCACTGAGAACTACAACCTCCAGCATGCACTGCTCATGCTGTAGTCATCTACCTGGTTCACGTTCAGTAGGCACCAACGGGAGAAAATGTAATGAAACGGAAAATCTATGTCCTTGTTCGTATTGGACAAAGTCAGGTAGTACATCCTTTTCAAAACATTTTCTCCCAATTAGTTCCAACTGAACGAGACCCCGGCTTCTGAGAGGAGGGGGAACTACATCAACCCAGCATGCACTGCTCAGGCGTAGTAGTGTGAGTCACACATGGTGTAGTCGCTGGGACAGACGTACCTGCCGTGGGCGTAGCTATGTGACACTGAGCTGCAGGGATTGGTGGAGAGGGGGTTGGGCGGGGCTGGCCTGGGGCGGGGCTCTGCGTGGCGTTTGTCCAGCGTAATGTAAAATAAGGAATTGGTTACCTTTTGGATCGGTGGCAGTCGCTTACTCTCCCTGTGGACTGCATCCAGCGTCTCGATGTGCATCTGAACGATGTCTGTAGAGCAACACAGGAGTGGGAGAGAAAAATTAATACACACTCTCGAAAACCTGGGTCCTATTCATTAGAGCACACAGTAGCAAAACGCTTTACAACAGAAAACTAAAACAAGTGTTTCTTATTTGTCAAGTTCAGGGAATCCCTACCTGTCAGTCTGTTTTCTTCCATTTAGTGCCTAATGAATACAACCCTGATCTGTCAAGAAAAGTTCACAACATGAGCACCAAAAACACCAAATGGAGATTCCTACCTGGTATCATGGTGTGTAGTGCCTTGAGGTGCTCGCTGGTCACCCCACTCTCGTTACACACTTTGTCTACGAAGCGGTTGATGAAACGCACCACAGAGTTGGCCACGTCAGAGCTCTCAGCGTCCTCAAAGCCGCTCTCTGTGTCGTAGCTCTCCGCCATGCTGCCAGCAAGGCTAAAAAACAACAAAGGCATTTTAGGAACGACCAATATGAGCTCCAACTTCAAAGATAAAAGTCTTATCCCCAGGCATACGTTTGTTGCTGGTTCCATTGTAAGATGCTACAAAGATGCCCACCGTTTGATGAGCTGTTTCTAACACGTCTGTTAGTGACGAAGCTATTGGGTGTTTGTTTGTCTGTGTGCACACGTGTGCGCCTCGTTGTCGTGTGTGCCCACCTGTTGGTGTACCTGTTGGTGACGTAACTGTTGCTAACACTCTCCGCGTCCCCTATCCCGGACCTGTTGAGCAGGCGGTTCTTGCTGGTGTCCAGGGGCAGTAGAAGGTAAGACATACGGTTGGCGTAGTGGATGGCCTGGCTGAACACCGTGCTCTCCTCTTTCTGCACGCACTCACTCTGCTGCTCCTTGTTGAGCGTGGGCCACAGCCTGCTCTGCTCCGACGCCAGCTCCAGAGCACCCAGCAGCTCCTGACCTCCAGCTACTGGACCAGACTCCTGCTGACTGTGGGACTGGGGGGTGGTGGAAGGGGAAAGGTCAGATGGGGTTCAAAGTAAGGATGTACTCCAAGGACTAACTACTATTATCAAGGAAAAGGGCTCGGTTATGTTTTTATTGCTATGCTTGATACTAATATACAGGAGCATTAGCTTGAAAACAGTTGCGTCTATAAGCTTATAAAGATCATGGTTGGTCTGTTCTTACAGGGCTGGGCTGCTCCAGTGCCTCTGCCTCCAGATACAGGGCTCTGATGTGGTTCTGGACATCACTGTAGAACATGGCCTCCCAGAACTGCATGTTGGTCCACACCATGTGCTCCTGCACACAGCTGTAGGCAAACTGGGTGATGCCTGCGCCTAGTTTCTGCCAGACACAACACAACACAACACACACACACACACACACACACACACACACACACACACACACACACACACACACACACACACACACACACACACACACACACACACACACACACACACACACACACACACACACACACACACACACACACACACACACACACACACACACACACACACACACACACACACACACAACCTTTAGAAACAGACCACTTTGAGCTATGAGCACAATGATTGGTTTCTTTGTGTTGAGTAAGGATTGTTTGTGTTTGTAGACTTACTCTGCAGAAGGCTGTGACCAGGGGAAGGAGGACGGCTGCAATACCGTGTTCATCCATGTGGGAGCAGTCCTGAGTAGGAGAATAGAGGTCAACGTCGCCATACTCTCACTCAATGTCAGCAACGCAAACACAGATTAGGCTACATTAATCAGGTCTCCATAGCAGTGTAAAAATAGGTAGCCTTGTACTGTTTTGAAAGGAGTTAAGTTATTGCTTTCGGAACTTCAATACAGCCGCTCTATGTACAGACTGTATCACTGTATCACAACCGGCCGTGATTGGGAGTCCCATAGGGCGGCGTCCGAGTTTGGCCGGTGTAGGCCGTCATTGTAAATAAGAATTTGTAATTAACTGACTTGCCTAGTTAAATAAACTTACATTTTTTTAAATAAAAAATAAAACTGAACCCGACTGTGTGCTGAGGTCTAGAATAGAATGCAATAGAAGGACAGAGAATTGTTTGGGCCGTTAGCATGTACCTGTAAGGTGCAGTTCATCATGCGGACGATGTAGTCAAACTGCTGGTCATCCAGCACGGCTCGGTTCTGTAGGACGTGCTGGTGGAGCTCCTGGGTCAGACACACCCTGGCCGCCCGGCCCTTCAGCGCCCGCAGTACCGCTGGCATCAGCTGGGGGGTGGAGCAGACACAGGATAACAATGTTAGGAGATGCCAACTATAGGAAGATATTTATGGTTAGGTGTTATGTGCAGGAACTTAATTTTGCTTTTCTAAAAAATTATCTGTATGTTTTTAAAATGTTAAAAAGTCACTAGACCATCATGTAGGTCAAACCTCTAAACTAGCTATAAATCAGCTATAAATTGTTAACGCCTAAGGAGTTTCAAACAACTTTTATCATTCCAAAATGGCCGAGCACTGAGACGCTGTTGTGGCCTTGTCTCTCACCTTCTTGGCCTCCAGCATCTTGTTGTCAAATATGTAGGTTATGCAGTTCCTGACCACCTCCAGCCGGCGAGCACTGTTAGCCAGGACATGACCATGCCTGTCCACGACGTCTCCTGGAGGAACAACACGACTCCAGGGTAATTACATCCCACTCATCTGTCTACACTGAAGCTACACTGAATACAGATAAATTAAACCCATGTTAAGAGATATATGGGTCACACAGACGTTTTCCTAACACAGTGGACTGTCTGGTGAACCAGAGGACTGACTGTCTGGTGGACCCGAGGACTGACTGTCTGGTGGACCCGAGGACTGACTGTCTGGTGGACCCGAGGACTGACTGTCTGGTGGACCCGAGGACTGACTGTCTGGTGGACCCGAGGACTGACTGTCTGGTGGACCCGAGGACTGACTGTCTGGTGGACCCGAGGACTGACTGTCTGGTGGACCCGAGGACTGACTGTCTGGTGGACCCGAGGACTGACTGTCTGGTGGACCCGAGGACTGACTGTCTGTTTCTGGATCAGCCTCTTTACACCAGACATCAAGCCAATCCACCAGCCCTCCACCCCACACTACCCCCATCAACCCCCGCCACTCAGTCTTTCACACCCAGCCTGGCACACTCACCCAGTGGTGGTCCGGAGGGCACCATGCCCTTGAGCTCTGCCTTGACCACGGGCGGGGCGGTCTTAAGCTTGGCGGCGGCGTGGTCGATGAAGAGCTGGACCGTGACATCGTCCAGCGGGGGGAAGATGGCCAAGTTCTTGGGGTCATTGCGACCAGGGCTCTCAGCTGGCCGCTGCACCTTATGCATCGCCACGGTAGGGTACGGGTTCTCCTGATGGGGGAGAATAAAAGGTGAGAGATAATAGAGGTGTAGGGGGAGAACGGGCAACGAAAAGAGGTAAGTGGTCTGTTATTTGAGTTAATACATTACAAACAGATGAAGGGTCTTAATTTGACCTACATTGTCACAGCAACAGGATTTGAACGCTTAGTTTATAATGTTACATGATCGGTGTTTAGGCCATTAGCTGGCCAAAAGGAGGCTACATGCAATAGGGCGATTCCATGCCAGCATGGCTCGATTTTTGGGGGGTATCTCAAATTGTTCATAGAAACTTAATTGGGAGGGAGGATGTTTGTAACACAAACCATTTTGAGAAAATCATGATTAAAGTGAAAATTGTAGGACCTTTTTAGACCTATATGATCCGTGAACCGTACCTGATACAGACAACACCTTGATGCCATTATACTCCTTACAGTGTGTACTGTGAAATATGGAGTATCGATTCATTCTGAAATACAATTTTACACATTAATTTATTTAATATTAAAGCTATTATTATATTTTAGATTTGGTTCATTTTTCGACATTATTTTAAAACAATATACTCTAAAAGCAATGTTCTTCAAAAAAAAATAGGCACGGAGCAAATTTCAGGTCTGCTGAGCGTAAACTTAAACGTTGTGAAAATTCGGTGCAACTTCTGGTGCACGTTTACTGTGAACAATGAGGCCGTACCCACTTTAAGTTACAGTTATAACAGTGGCCAAGTAGGCTACTGTGGCTATTTGATCTTAATGTAAGCAGACCATAAAAAACAATGGAGAAAATGCATCCCATAACATTTTAACATGGAAATAGCTGTTCTATTATTAAGCCTACAGTAGCAGCCAATGTATGGTGTTCAATGTAGACCTACATTCCATGCAGGGCTTGACATGAACCTGTTTATCCACGTGTCCTTCAGACAAGGTGACTGAAAATGTTGTGCTGTTTGATGCAAGAAACCACTTTACAAAATAAAATGCATTATTACCATAACATTATTACAGAGAATCAGACAAATGATGCTACCCTCTGCCTATTGGCTACTTAGCTTATTCAAGCCTGTCGCAAAATACAACACTGCCCCTTTAACACAGAAAAAAATCTCTTTACCTGACTTGATTTTCAAATATGACTAGAAATGCACACGTTTTGTGAAACCACTCCCTCATTGCTGACTAGAAATTTGCTAATAACTCACTTACTAGCAAAAACTATGAACAAATGTACACCCCTGGTTACGTGCAGCTCTTGGTTTGATCTCAATACAAGCGCATCTACTCGCAACCAGTCATGCTGTAAACACAGTCCAGTTCAAAGGGAATGGCACAGATCCATATATTGCAATGGTCTATTTGCATATAGGGATATGGTAGCTCTTTGTATAGTACGGACTGAGTCGTACGTGTCAATGCACAGTTCGTTTTGTTTTGCGTCGATTCGATCACAATTCGCACACCAGAGGGAAACGTTGATAGTGTTGACTAAAAAGGGAAAACTAGAAAGTTGAGTGAAGTCCCATCTCGTGCTTCTCTGCGCGGGCTGATATTTCTTCTGCCTGCACGCAGCTTAGAGTACGTCAAATTTCCAGAGTGGGCTCTCTGCTACTTTTAAAGTTCTGATCAATTTTACAAAAACCCTCAACAGCGTGAATGAGAAAATGGATTTAAAAGGGAATTCCCTCTGCTGGTGATTTGCTGAATGTGCAATCCTACAGGAGGCTGTGATTGGTTAACGACCTATAATGTAAATTGCTATGTATAAAATGTATATTTTCTTAAAAAGGGGAGCCCACATTGGAAACATTTGTTTTAAGAGTATATTGTTCCAAACAAAAGCAAAATCAAAGAGAGTAATTTTGAGATCTGAATAGTAGTTTTAATGTTCTGACTTGCCTAGTTAAATAAAGGTTAAATACACTTTTTTTTTTTTTTTTTTAAGTAGTTTTAATATTGAATAAATTCATGTGAATTTAAAGACACCAAGATAACTGTTCCATGTAACGGTTCAAGAATCATAGGTCATACAGGTGG
Source organism: Thymallus thymallus (assembly GCA_023634145.1). Taxonomy (NCBI): domain Eukaryota; kingdom Metazoa; phylum Chordata; class Actinopteri; order Salmoniformes; family Salmonidae; genus Thymallus; species Thymallus thymallus. Next base: position 17,578,722 of record CM042421.1, on the reverse strand, counting down.
CATATATAAGTCTAAAAAGGGCCTAAATTGGCCACTTTCATTATGATTTTCTCAAAAATGATTTGTGCTACACGTTTTCTTTGTGAGAATTGGCAGAACAATCTGTGATATGCTTGCGTAAAATCAGACAATACTGTTAAAATAACCAGCATAAATAACCAGCATAAATAACCAGCATAAATTCATCAGCATACATTTCAAGGGTGATCAAATTGAGATCCAACATCTGTAAATAAAATAAAGAAATATGTTTTTTTATTATTTTATGCACAACATACGTTTTTGAAGAGCTGCTCGGCCAGCTCCTTGATATGGTTCATGACTTTGTGCGGGCTGCACTCCTCCAGGCGAATACGCTCCACCTGATTGGCTATCAGCTGTAGACAGGAAACAAAAAACAGGAAGTTCGAATGCTTTTTCCTTCACCTCTTTACCATTGTTTGGGAGTGTGTGTGTGTGTGTGTGTGTGTGTGTGTGTGTGTGTGTGTGTGTGTGTGTGTGTGTGTGTGTGTGTGTGTGTGTGTGTGTGAGTGAGAGGGGGAGACACTCACGTCATCGAACAGGTCTGTGGGTCTGTAAGGCGGCCCTCTCTCCGATATAAACCCAGCGAACGCCATACCGTCCAGAACCTTCATCAGGAAGTCATCCTCAGTCAGAGCCCTCTGGCCCAGGAAAGCAGCCTGGAGGAACACACACACTCATCAGGGCTGGGATTCGTGGGTTCCACTCTTCTTTTCTAAGTGGTAGACTCAAAACAGACAGCTTGCAGGTCTGTTTAGAGAAAAATGTATTCCTCCTCCAGGCAGACATTAAAATTATGTATTCCATTGTGTTCCTAAAGACCGTAGTTCGTTGCAGGCGTGTATCAACACAACCTTAATATATCACCTTAGGAATTAAGTTCTGAGAGGTAGAGGGTGACGTGTACCTTATGGAAGCGGATAACTGGTTCAGGGTGGATCCGGATGATGTGCAAACACCAGCGATATCCATGGAACAGCTGGCCGAACAGCCACAGAAACACCGCCCGGATCTCCTTATCCTGCAACACACAGACAGGGAATTATAACACACGGAGAGGAAAGTATGGGACAGCTGGATTGGAAGACTGGGAAAGCTTAGAAATCCAGAGGCCTTGCTGCTGATGGAACATTTCCCTAAACAAAGGGACATTTTAGTCATTTAGCAGATGCTCTTATCCATAGCGACTTACAGTTAGTGACACAGACACACCCCCAGAGTCTCACACCTACAGTCACACACACCCACAACCTTTCCACCGAGAATAGAGGGTCTCAACATTACCTGGATCTTGAGTGTGGAGGGTTGTGTGGAGGCAGGGGGGAAGGCATGGTCAGCCATCTCCAGCTCTGGGTCCAACACCTACCAACACAACAATATGGCCGGAGTCACATTACAACAACATGGACAGAAATATAATCTAACTGTCTTCTCAGTTCATAAATATTACAGCAACTACTGCTACAGTTGAAGTCGGAAGTTTACACACACCTTAGCGAAATACATTTAAACTCAGGTTCACAATTCCTGACATTTAATCCTAGTAAAAATTCCCTGTCTTAGGTCAGTTAGGATCACCACTTTATTCTAAGAATGTGAAATGTCAGAATAATTTCTTGAATCACATTCCCAGTGGGTCAGAAGTCTACATACACTCAATTAGTATTTGGTAGCATTGCCTTTAAATTGTTTAACTTGGGTCAAACGTTTCGGGTAGCCTTCCACAAGCTTCCCACTATAAGTTGGGTGAATTTTAGCCCATTCCTCCTGACAGAACTGGTGTAACTGAGTCAGGTTTGTAGGCCTCCTTTCTCGCACACGCTTTTTCAGTTCTGCCCACAAATATTCTATAGGATTGGGGTCAGGGCTTTGTGATGGCCACTCCAATACCTTGACTTTGTTGTCCTAAAAGCCATTTTGCCACAACTTTGGAAGTATGCTTGGTGTCATTGTCCATTTGGAAGACCCATTTGCGACCAAGCTTTAACTTCCTGACTGATGTCTTGAGATGTTGCTTCAATATATCCACATAATTTTCCTTCCTCATGATGCCACCTATTTTGACTCAAATTATGTCAATAAGCCTATCAGAAGCTTCTAAAGCCATGACAATTTCCTTATATTTTCCAAGCTGTTTAAAGGCACAGTCAACTTAGTGTATGTAAACTTCTGACCCACTGGAATTGTGATATAGTGAATTATAAGTGAAATAATCTGTCTGTAAACAATTGTTGGAAGAATTACTTGTGTCATGCACAAAGTTTGTTTGTTAACAGGGCGGCAGGTAGCCTAGCTGTTCGAATACCCAAGCCGACAAGGTGAAAAAAACCTGTCAATGTGTCCTTGAGCAAGGCACTTAACACTCATTTGCTCCAGGGGCTGACCCTGTAGGTTGTTCTTAACTCACTTGCCTAGTTAAATAAAGGTTAAAGAAAAAGAAAAAGGAAAAAAAAACATGAAATGGTTGAAAAATTAAGTGTATGTAAACTTCCGACTTCAACTGTATATTTATTTTGGCATAAATTACAATATTCTGTCAGAAGCTTTTAAGAAGATGAGAATTCTTGGAAGACATTAATGTTCATTAATGAGACATATGGCTTCAGACTAAACCCCCATTTACTAAATTAGCTGCAGTATGTCCTATTCAAACTCTTATTTATGTTTGGGGATTGTGAGGTGAATTAATTCAGCTAATCGTTGAGAGCAGCAGAGTACCTAGCTAAGCCCACACCCAAGAGTTGCTGCCCAACTATCTCTAGAAGCATCACTGCAACAACGTTCACCCCCCGCCCCCTCCACCCACACAACTTTTCCAGATGATTAAACAAATTAACTGTCCCTCCAGTTGCAAAAGCTATCGCTTTCACGCTCTGCAATTATCCTCTCTATGCTGGTCTGGCTAAAGTTCACTTAGACTCAGGCCTGTTATGTACAGTTGAAGTCAGAAGTTAACATACACTTAGGTTGAAGTCATTAAAACTCATTTGTCAACCACTCCACAGATGTCATGTTAAACTGTAGTTTTGGCAAGTCGGTTAAGACATCTACTTTGTGCATGAAACAAGTAATTCTTCCAACAATTGTTTACAGACAGATTAGTTCACTTATAATTCACTAAATAACAATTCCAGTGGGTGAGAAGTTTAAATACACTAAGTTGACCGTGCCTTTAAACAGCTTGGAAAATTCCAGAAAATGATGTCATGGCTTTAGAAGCTTCTGATAGGCTAATTGACATCATTTGAGTCAATTGGAGGTGTACCTGTGGATGTATTTCAAGGCCTACCTTCAAACTCAGTGCCTCTTTGCTCAACATCATGGGAAAATCAAAAGAAATCAGCCAAGACCTCAGAAAATAAATTGTAGACCTCCACAAGTCTGGTTCATCCTTGGGAGCAAATTCCAAACGCCTGAAGGTACCACGTTCATCTGTACAAACAATAGTATGCAAGTATAAACACCATGGGACCACGCAGCCGTCATACCACTCAGGAAGGAGACGTGTTCTGTCTCGTAGAGATTAACGTACTTTGATGCGAAAAGTGCAAATCAATCCCAAAACAATAGTAAAGGACCTTGTGAAGATGCTGGAGGAAACAGGTATAAAAGTATCTATATCCACAGTAAAACAAGTCCTATATCGACATAACCTGAAAGGCCGCTCAACAAGGAAGAAGCCACTGCTCCAAAACTGCCATAAAAAAACCAGACTACGGTTTGCAACTGCACATGGGGACAAAGATCACTTTTTGGAGAAATGTCCTCTGGTCTGATGAAACAATATTAGAACTGTTTGGCCATAATGACCATCGTTATGTTTGGAGGAAAAATGGGGAGGCTTGCAAGCCGAAGAACACCACCCCAACCCTGAAGCACGGGTGTGGCAGCATCATGTTGCTGCAGGAGAGACTGGTGCACTTCACAAAAGATGGCATCATGAGGAAGGAAAATTATGTGGATATATTGAAGCAACATCTCAAGACATCAGCCAGGAAGTTAAAGCTTGGTCGCAAATGCGTCTTCCAAATGGACAATGACCCCAAGCATACTTCCAAAGTTGTGGCAAAATGGCTTAAGGACAACAAAGTCAAGGTATTGGAGTGGCCATCACAAAGGCAATGCAATTTAAAGGCAATGCTGCCAAATACTACTTGAGTATGTAAACTTCTGACCCACTGGGAATGTGATGAAATAAATAAAAGCTGAAATAAAAATTCTCTACTATTATTCTGACATTTCACATTCCTTAAATAAAGTGGTGATCCTAACTGACCTAAGACAGGGAATTTTTACTAGGATTAAATGTCAGGAATTGTGAAAAACTGAGTTGAAATGTATTTGGCTAAGGTGTATGTAAACTTCCAACTTCAACTGTATGTGAGCCAGCTGGGGCTGAGACTGGGGAAAAGTGTCCCTCCCTGACAATGCAGGTCTGAACCCATCAAGACTGACAGGGCCATGGGTCCTGGGGCTGGCGCCACCCACACACACAAAGTGCTTCACTGGTTATGGAAGTAAGCATGTGTGCATACATGTCACATGCACGCAAAATGTTCTATTGACTCAACAGAGGACTAGGACTTCCAGTGAAACGCTCCCTGCATTACAGGGCTCTGGTCCAGCCCAAGTCTCCCATAACCAGCCATGCAGGGTCACCGAACCAGCACTACAAGTCTCTATAGCCCACACAGGTTAGGACAGAGGGAGACAGGATGGAGGAAAGAAAGGAGGACAGAACAGAGGGAAGAGAGAGAGTACTGTATATTGTACTTTAGAATGGTCGGGACCCATCACAGGACTGGTTGTTCTGACATGGAACAACTTTACAGTCCCCATTACTCACCAGAGCAGGTATTGGCTCTTTCCACTGTGTTGTTCATCAAACATCAAGGTATATTTAAACGCCATGGTAATGAAGGACAATGGGAAAGTATACTGGGTTTAGGAGCAGCTCCTTTTCAACACACACTACCGTTCAAAAGATTGGAGTCACATAGAAATGTCCTTGTTTTTGAAAGAAAATAATTTTTTTGTTGTCCATTAAAATAACATCAAATTGATCAGAAATACAGTGTAGACATTGTTAATGATGTAAATGACTATTGTAGCTGGAAACGGCTGATTAGTTTGTGTAATATCTACATGGGCGTACAGAGGCCCATTATCAGCAACCATCACGCCTGTGTTCCAATGGCACGTTGTGTTAGCTAATCCAAGTTTATCATTTTAAAAGGCTAATTGATCATTATAAAACCCCTTTGCTATTATGTTAGCACAGCTGAAAACTTGTGCTGATTATAGAAGCAATAAAACTGGCCTTCTTTAGACTAGTTGAGTATCTGTAACATCAGCATTTGTGGCTTCGATTACAGGCTCAAAATGGCCAGAAACAAATAACTTTCTTCTGAAACTCGTCAGTCTATTCTTGTTTTGAGAAATTTCCAAGAAACTGAAGATCTCGTACAGCGCTGTGTACTACTCACTTCACAGAACAGCGCAAACTGGTTCTAACCAGAATAGAAAGAGGAGTGGGAGGCCCCGGTGCACAACTGAGCAAGAGGACAAGTACATTAGAGTGTCTAGTTTGAGAAACAGACACCTCACAAGTCCTCAACTGGCAGCTTCATTAAATAGTACCTGCAAAACGAGTCACAACGTCAACATTGAAGAGGCGATTCCGGGATGCTGGCCTTCTAGGCAGTGTTACAAAGAAAAAGCCATTTTGAGCCTGTAATCGAACCCACAAATGCTGATGCTCCAGATACTCAACTAGTCTAAAGAAGGCCAGTTGTATTGCTTCTTTAATCAGCACAACAGTTTTCAGCTGTGCTAACATAATTGCAAAAGGGTTTTCTAATGATCAATTAGCCTTTTAAAATGATAAACTTGGATTAGCTAACACAACGTGCCATTGGAAACACAGGAGTGATGGTTGCTGATAATGGGCCTCTGTACACCTATGTAGATATTCCATAAAAATAAAAATAAATCAGCCGTTTCCAGCTACAATAGTCATTAACAACATTAACAATGTCTACACGGTACAAGGACATTTCTAAGTGACCCCAAACTTTTGAACGGTAGTGTACCTCTGACCAAGAAGACACAATAACAACAGCCTAACCCAGTTTCTTTCTTACCCCCTCCTCTCGTCTAGCCATAACAGTTTGGCTAGTAACAGTGCAGATTGAGTATGGCTCATGTTTCATGCCCCCCCAGCCAATAGAGATCAAAGAGTGACCGGCCTGAGATAAAGCCTCAGACAGACAGCACTGTATCCTGTTACATGTACTGTACTAAAATATAATTTACCCCAGACCCTAAAAATGTTATTATTTTTCTTCTTCTTTTCTCCAAGCAATGCCTGTCTGGCGAAATATTCTGAGAAATCTAAGGATGTCCATATCAAATGTTCCTTCATATTAAAACATACAACTTTGACTCTTATCCTGATTAAGAAATGAGGGGAGGAAGACTAGGGAATAATATGTTCCCAAATATTTCTCATGTGGGACAGCATGTCAGAGTCTACAATCCATCTTCTCCCTCTGGTCCAACTCTGTTAACACAAACACACATTATGTTTGGGCTGGGGGAATCAATGCCAATATCATACAGGCAAATAAATAAGTCCTCTTTTGGCTTTAGATTGTAGTATCATTTCATTCATTGAAGGGAAAATCCATTCTTTCATAATTCTTTATTGGACTACTCTATATTTTTTTATAGTAAGCCCTGTCCCACCCTGGCACGCTCAACAGACATATCCTCATAAAGGTGTGTATCATGGATAATTTCAATATTGTAAATTATTATATTGTTTTATAGGTGTGTCATAGTACATCCGATATCTTACTATTCAAATTCAAGTCCCACAATCACATTGCTTACAATATCAACGAGTCACTAAATAAATAGTCACCCTTCCTGAATAAAATCTCCCACTATTTGTTGGTTGTAGCTACTGATGGGAAGCGATGTCATGGCTCCACCTCTCTACACCTCTCTACACCTCTCTACACCTCTCTACACCTCTCTACACCTCTCTACACCTCTCTACACCTCTCTACACCTCTCCACACCTCTCCACACCTCTCCACACCTCTCCACACCTCTCTGTAGGAACATGCAAACAAAAACATTAACCAGCCAGAAGATACCAATGATAGGCAGGCCCTGTCAGGATATCTGATTAGTTTTACATAACATGGATCTTATCTGAACAATAACTACAGGTGAGATAAGAGGAATTTCCTGATTGTGCCGGCAGTGAGAAGTTCGATAACAATAAGGCACTTGATCTTATTTAGAGAAGGAGTTGGTTCTGAAGTGGTACATCGACGTCTCAGTGTGGTGTAGCTGTACATGGTTCAGGTTAATGCAGTGGTGCGAGTCCCTGTGTTGGGCTATCGTACTGTACTGGTATTGGTGACGTAGCTGAATGAAATGAAGGTGTAGAAGTCTGAAAGGTATGGCGGCGGGGTGTGAGTGTTGTTGTCATGGTGGTTACCATGGAAAGGGCGGTCTGGGTCTGCTGTAAGAGAGGGTCAGGGAGCAGGGAGATGTGGACACACTCAGGGATGGTCACGGTGCCTCCGTCCAGGTCAGCGATGATCACGTCCAACTGTAGAACACAACACACACAGCTCAGTCAGTACGATATCTTTGATTGATCTTGTAAGAGATCACTGTACTGCAAACTGTAGATGAGGCTAAGTATGCTGATTGATAACAGTAGTGACTGACAGAGACACACACATACACAACTGCTTCTGTCAACAGCTGTTCATTAGAGAACTTTACCTACTGCAGCAGTGAAATATACCTTTTAACAGGCAGTTGGGTTGCCAAGGCGATAACCTGACCACTTACACTCCATCAAATTGATCTATCAGAGCCATGTGACTGTATAGTATACCATATTATACAGACAGGCAGTCCGTTGTTAAAGTCATTACATAACAAAGCATGTAGTTTAACGCACACCCCAGAAACATAGTCCTAGTTCCAATTTTAAATGTATTTAGCACCTAGCCCACTATTGCCATCTGCCTTGATTCTAAATGTACGTTGTATATAATTTATAATTGTTTTCCTCATTAGAGCTTTGAGATAACTAATGAAAAGCGATATACAAAGTAAATGTATTATTAGTATTATTAATCTTAATCATTAGTTTGTCCTTAATAACAAAGGAAACCCTTTCAAAGTGGAATAAATATATTTAATTTACATGTCAGGTATACCTTGGCATGGTTTACAAAGACCGTTGTGTTAGTACTGAGAGGAATTTAAGGCAAAAGAGGTTTCAGATGTACACAGTACACAGCAGGTCTGGGTTGTTTATAGATGAGGAAGGGCGGGGACAAACACATATCTAGTAATCAAGATCGTACTATAGTCTGTCAAAGTATGGGGGGGGCAACACAGAATGAAGAAGGTCTTTACTGTCATCAGATAAGCTTTACAGATGCATACACCGACAGAGACTATATAAACCATTATATAGAAAATAAAAAGTATTGTAGATTGGGACATACAGTCATGCTACCCACCAGTTCCTGGGTCTCGGAACGGAAGAAAGAATTGACCCCGATAATGAAAGGGGTGGGCGTGCTCAGCACCTCCAGGAGTTTCCCCGGCAGGATGGGGACGTACGTAAAACTGACAGGAGAGAAACAAGAGGACATCATATTTACCAGGAAGCAGTTTAGGAGATGATATGATAAGAGTGAGGAAACCATAACATTCCCCAAACTAACAGAGCACTATCTTGTTAATAAAATCCCTGTAAATGCACTATATTAAAAGACATCTATGAATGTATTTTACAATGACAAACACATACAAAAACACTCACATGGTCACACACACCTACCTGTATTTGAGGGGGAACATGATGGCCAGTAGTGCTCTGCAGGCGTCTGTTAGTCTCTGGTAGCTGCTGGACAGGAACAGGATCTTGTGTTCCGTCAGAGCAGCACAGAACAGATACAGGACGTTCACTATACCTGAGAGAGACAACATAACAGAGGTACAGTATTCACTTTACCTACAGGGAAACACTGACTGTGTGGATAGTAAAGATCATCAAATATATGTTCTAACAAATGTTCAAACACGAAGGCATAAAAGAGAGATCTCTACTATATACACATGTAGGCGTATTTGGCCTTTTCTCCTAACTCATATCAAATATAGTCCTTTGATTTGCATTCATCAAGCAATTAAACACCTGGAGAACGTTCTCTCTCAAAGGGCAATTTTCGAGGTGAGAGAACATTGGACTCTGCGATTGGTCCATGTCACTGATCATAAAGGTGCCCCATTGGTCCAGGGCTGAGTAAACTGCGTTGTGATTTGCCGTACCGAGCTGTCTAAAGAGATGGGCTACGCTGCTGCCGCTGACAGGTAGGGAGTCGTTGATGGGCGTCTGGATGACCTGTCGATCGCCCGCACCCAACGTTATAGTCCTCTATAGAGAGAGAGAGAGAGAGAGAGAGAGAGAGAGAGAGAGAGAGAGAGAGAGAGAGAGAGAGAGAGAGAGAGGGATGCATGGAAGAAGAGAACAGATAGTGTGAGCGCCATTTCTTGGGAAAAAAAATGGGGATTAGCAACTAGCACAATCACAGAGGTTTGAATTGTATAGAAGTGAAATCAGAGATGCGTTTTTAGTAAGTATGGAAAGGTCAAAGTTCATACGTTTGATTGATTTCAGGGAGGGGTCTTAACATTTGAAATGTGTCGGCTAAAATCATGTCTTATTGGTTTTGTGTTACTAGATAGTTCTTACGGCCATGTGACGCAGAGGGAAGGGAAGTGAAAGAGAAGGATTTTGACATTTTTGGTTGATTGTAACATTCATGAAACATCTGCTCTTAGTCATGTAAACGTCACACTGCAGCATCCATGACATTTAATGCTGATTATAAGTTGCCATCATTTGTAAGTGCGATTTTTATGTTGCATGCTTGTTTTGGATTTTCAAGTATTTGCAAGACCGAAAAGGCATGTTAGCCCACACGAGTTAAGGCATAATTTGCACAGCATGAATATTACAGTGAGTCTTGGCTGCCAATGAAGACAGATAGCATAGAGTTGCATACAGGACAGGTAGCACAAGGTCAAAAGAAGGCATCCAATACATCACATAGGAACACAACCACAGCAGCCAATAGGAGAGCACTACAATAGAATACACAAACAACTGGATCTACCTACAGAGGCTGTATACCACATTAGGCAAGTAGGAATACACAGTATTTTAAGCACTTCCAGGTAGTTCGATACACATGTATTTTGAAATTCTTTTAAAATAAATATCCACTATAACACCGGGAATTTATTTCAAAACACGAGTTTTCAAATCAACTCCAGAAGCAGGAATCTACTGTAGCCAAATCTTAATCTCAAAGTACTTAAAATACAATACCCAGGTATATCTGTGTATAGCTGGGAAGGAAAAGTTGGCAATAGCTCATGCAGCAGCAATGGAACGCAGTGACCCAACTGTTGATCACCATTTTCGTGAGCTACCAATAAGAGATTTATAAAGTGATCAGCCATTGGGTCACAGATTGTGCCTTATATCAAAGTGATTTGATTGGTTTTCCTTTGAGAGGTCAGCGTTTTGACTGGCAGAGGAGGAGGAGGAGGAGGAGGAGGAGGAGGAGGAGGAGGAGGATGGGCTGAGAGAGAGGTAGGTGAAATACACAGACATAGGAGGATTCCGATATAAAGCTAGGAGCTGATTGGTTTGAAAGGAGAATAAAGTAGTCAGGTGGCGTACCAAGCTCTCCTCTCTCTCCTCCTGGCCCGGCTACACAAGTCAAGCACCCCACACACAGAGACAAAGAGAGAGACAAAGACACATATACACCATAGGAGAACACACAGATTAGAGACAACAGGGTCCAGACAAAAAGCATTACAAATAAATAAAAAATTACAAATATACACAGACTGTAAAAGAGCATTAAGACATGAGAGTGGGGCAACATTAACACAAGGCACAGAGTCAAACCAGTTGTCAACTTTGGGGAAATAAAATACAAGCTCCCACAGCTCAGTTCAGCCACATTTACTATCTGACAATGTAGCTACATACATCAAATGGACAAATTAGTCAGATGAGGTGTTCACACTTCTGTAACATTGGCATTTTTCAGTAAAGTTACTTTAGAAGGGACATTTGCTCAGTTCATGTTTTACAGTTAACATTTCAGGATAGATCATTGACAGAACATCCTTGGGCTGGTAAATGGAAGTCATTGTGGAGACTGCACAGACACACAGCCATTTACAATGATCTATTCAATCACTCGTACAGATGGGCAGACGCGCGCACACACACAAACATTCAGGCAGGTATACAAGTCATACTTCATTAGACTCGTATATAGTCCAGTGTACAGTAATTGAGCTAAAGGTTGCTGCTCTGAGTATGTATATGACAGTTGAGATAATTGCCATTTCCAGTAGTAAAGTGGATGTGTTGCAATGCATGTTTGGATGACAGTATCCTAACACCACCAACATTAGACCCGAATCTAATAAGAAGGCCTGTGTGATTGGAAGTTTGACAATTGACAGAATCAAACCTGCTATTAACACTGTAACAAACACCTAGCATAGCTTTTCGTGTACCGTTGGATTACAGAACGCTCGCTGCTATACTATCCAACGCCTGAAGGTCTCGGAGTGTGTAAGTCAAGTGTATGTCTGTCGCTGATTAGTCCTGTCTCTCATTCAGACCACTGCACTGTGTGTGTGTGTGTGTGTGTGTGTGTGTGTTCCTCACCAAGTGAACCGTCTATGCACGTCTATAGCAGATAAATAATGGCGACCACATCAGATCAATCCATGGCAAACAACGGCACACAGAATCAAAACAAAAAAGGTCTTTAAAATGATCAGAATGATTGACAGGTTAATGTAGCATGGCATACGCAGCATCGTTAGACCACAAAACCCACAGAAGCAGACTAGTGCAAACCGTAAACCACTGAGAGCATATTAAATCAGCATGGTTTGAGATGATTACAGGAAATACTTTTTAGAATCATAATGTTTATTTGAAAGAGATAAAATGACAATGAGGCAAGCGGATTGGTAAGAAACTGCTGGAAGGTGATGTTACCTGGTCCTGAAAGCAGCCCAGTAGCCAGTCACAGGCTAGGGCCTGAGGAACCGAAAGATTTAAACTACATACTGGGGACTCATTTATCTGTAACACACAGGAGGAACCAATGTACAGCAGGGCTCAATTCCATGTTACACAAGGGAACAAAATGTACAGAAATGTACGTATGGGACAATATACTATTAGTGCACAATTTAGTATACAAGTTTACTGTTATGTCACACTGCTTCATGCTGTACCATCATTTAATTAGTTTGAAACAAATAGTAAGTTGAAATTGTGCACAGAGGCTGAATACAAGAGATAAGTATATATTCCTATACATAGTGTGTAGGTTACTACGCTAGCCATCTCTGTGCTGAGGAACCGGCATAGACGCAGCACTGTGGTTTAGCATAGCTCATCTGCTAATGCTGAGCTACAATGCTAACAGGTTGGCTAAGCTAATGTGTGCTAGCAGTCTGCATCGGCCAACATGGTAAGCTAACATGCTAGCAGGTTGGATGGGGCTAAAAAGCTAATAGGCTAGCTGGTTGGGACCGATGCACAGCCCAGGAGAGTATGTACAAGTCGGTATGCATGGTGAAAGGAGGTGTGTTTACCTGAGAACCACCAGCGACGGGGATGACGCAGGTGAGGAGGTTTCCGATCACCGTTTCCAAGGGAACGTTGAGGCTGTCCACGTGCACGGTGTAGATGAGCCCCAAACAGTTCTGCACAGGGGAGGCATACAGTCAGAAGACAAGCACACACTTTCCTTGACTTTTAGTGAAATTACACAATTGGGGTTTGTGGGTGAAGAACACATCCACTACCTAAAGCAAAAATGGAGCCAAGCCTAGAGGTCTCTCAAACACTTTGTTGTAACAAGAAACACGGATGAGACGTCCATTGGGAGTATCGGACAGAGACATGCAGTAGTGTTTTGAGGTGCGTCGTACCCTAAAGACCTCTGTGTGGTCCAGACGGGACACCAGCACCAGGCTCTTGGGGGCGAAGACCTCGGCCGGCTGGACCAGCCCTGGGACTTCATCCTCATCCACCTCACTGGCCTCAGCCTTCTGTAGATACACACACAGGGAGACAGAAGATCAAACAGTGTACAGAACAAAACTTACTTTATGCACATTTTTCTATTTATGTATCATAAAAAAAAAAAAATTGGAACTTTAATATATCTTAATCCGTTTCTCATATGTGACTCGTTTCAGGAAACTAGGCGTATGTCACGTGCCACTACTTCACAGGTGCGCCATTTGAACAACATTTTGGCAGAAATGTCTTCTGGAACATGTGAACATTCATGTGCCGTAATAACTACTCCATCTGTAATTACGAATACATTTGTGAAATTACGAGCCTAGTTGGTTTAGCCATGGAAAAAGACCGCAACCTAGTCATGATTGTCTGAGATAATGAGTGGGCTGGACATGCCGAGAGACGAGTTTGGATTGTTCTGCCATGTAGCACGCTTCTGTCTATAATATCAGTATGTGTAGGTGATCCTGTCTAATGCTGCTTTTTTGAAAGATATCACGTAGTAGAACTGCATAAGTGTTGCTCTCCACTTTCTCGAGGTTTTGAAATCAGTGGAATAGCTAAGGAGATGGAGAAAATTCTGGCGTTTGATTGCAAATATGCAGACGGAGTCAAAAAGAGAAGAGAACACACAGAAAGCTGTTGTATAAAACATCTGTCTCTGGATTACATCTTCAAACTAAGGAAAACCATGGCATCCATGACAGAGAGGGAGAAGCGTCCATCCATGTATACGGGTAAGAGAGTCTAGCTAGCTTCATTTTCATATATTACATGCCTTTAATTTGGTCAGAATGTCGTTTTCATTTCAAGTTAAAAAGTGTACTGTTAGATAGCTAGCTAACGTTAGCTGGCTGGCTAGCTAACGTTAAGTGTATGATCTGTGTAGTAATATTAATCGTATCTCAGAGCTATTTGCATTGCTAGTTAAAGCCTAATGTTAGCTAGCTAACATTAAACCTGGTTGGTTAGCTACCTGCAGATTCATGCAGGGTAGTAAAGTTATGAGTTGGAATTATGGTCTGGCACTCTAGATTAAATGTACAAACACAACTGTAGTATAAACCAGCCTTAAGTCTTGAAGTCTTTGGTTGTTTAGTACATAGCCTCACGTATTAATCCTTAAAAAGGATTAATAGGGTGTGAATGATGCTGAATGGGTGTAACAATAGGTACAAAAACATTCAAGGGCCATTTTCTCAAAAGTGAGGTTACAAGTTTATCATCAACTTTCAAAGCAGAATTACTTTCCCATTGTTTCTAAACTGCAGTGTATGATATACCATTTTGTAGATCTCAGTCTCTACTTTTATCCAATGTAAAAATTCTTGCTGCCTTCAGAGCGGACATTTCATCTATACTCAAGTTGGAACTGGTTAAATAAAGGTGAAATAAACTCAAGGAGGCTCTCAGTGAGGAATTTAATTGTATTATGTAGGAGTTACAAGCAGTCAAGAATAAACTCGCAAAGCATACAGCAATGGTTCATACTGAACTGGATATAGTTTTAAAAAACTGTCTCTGACATGGAACAAGGCTTGTCAACATACTCAGACGACACGACTTTGATACAAACCACGGTTAAGATGCTCAAAACAGATGGGCTAGCCTTAAGGAACAATGCATACATTTACAAGGTTATATGCGAAGATCCAATATCAGGATCATGGGGGTAACAGAGGACCCGGGCTCAAGTTCTACTTCATCGGTCTAAAAGTTATTGAAGGAAGCCCTCCAATTGGATAAAGACGTCTTTGTAGAGCGCTCACATCGGGGCTCTCAAGCAAGAAATCCTAGCAGAAACCTTGCGTCAGTGGCTAAACTACACTAATATCAGGATTGTTTTGATGTTCTTCGGCGTGCCAGAGAATTTGGCCCACATCGATGCAACGGAGCACCCATCGCTCCGTATAATATACAACGGCACAGAGAAAGAACCCATAAAGCCTTTGTAAAGGCGAACATCCTACCGAGGTCGGACGAAGCAAATGGCTGAATGTTAACCTATTTGGGGATTAGGGTCATGGACGAATGTGTCTACCAATGCAGACTCAGTCTCTCTTTAGTAGATACTGTATAGTGTTGCCAGTGTTATCAGTTGATATTGATATTATTGGGTAACGTTAGTTCTGGTGAGTCAATTCTCCTTTTGTTTTAACATTTTATTACCATGAAGCTGCTCATTTCTATTTATTGATGGTACCCGTATACAGGGTAGATAAAGCACAGTTATATTATTAGGTTGTCATTTCTTTAAAGACGTTGCTGCTAATTTAGTGGTATTGCTGTAAAATGTGATTTATAAAATGTTTTATATTTTCTTTTAAAAACAGCCTAGCTTTGGGTTGTAAATAAGTATTTGTTATTTATTTAGTATGCACAACTTGTTTTAAATCCTTCACTATTTCAGTAGGGTTCTCTACTCGATAGGTTTAGTGTTCTACAAGCTCATTATGTGTGGAAATCTTCGCGTGGGGATTAGCGGTTACGTTGTTCTATTAAGTGACCAGGGTGGGTTTTCTTTTTCATACCAGACTTCAGAGTATTGTTTATTTGTTTTTCTTTAACTTCTGGGTTTCTTATTTGCTATTTTTGGAAAAATGTTTAATGATCAGTTGTTATTGTAACCTGGCATCTATCCTTTTCCCACCTGACTTTACATGGCTAAGCCTAATATCATGAGAGGGACAGCTGGTTGCTCGTTCACTTTTGCTAGCTGGAATGTTAAATCTTTTAAAAATCACTGTGTGAAACGTAAAAAGGGTTATTTCTCATTTAAAGTCACCTTAATGTAGATATCGCCTTTCTTCAGGAGACACATCTCCGCATTTTCAACCACTCTCGTTTTAAATGAGGGTGTATCGGTCAATCAAGGCGTATGTTTCAATAAAACTAGAGCAGCAGCCATTTTAATTAGTAAAAACATACCGTTCGTAATGTCAAGTGTAGAGGCAAACTCAGCAAGCAGTTTTCATTATTGTAGTCGGAAGACTGTATAATACACCTGTTATCTTGGGTAACATTTATGCACCAAATTGGGATAACAGTTAATTCTTCACAAATGTATTTTCTCGATTACCAAATATGTCACCCAATCTGGATCGTTGCTCTCCTAAGGTATCATCTTCATCAAAAGCAGTATCCACAATTCAGCTATTTATTAAAATCTATGGCATATCTTTTGCGTGGCGTTTCCGCAATCCCACTGCTAGGGAGTGTTATTTTTTTCTCACCAGTTCATAAGACCTTCTCACGTATAGACTACTTTTTCCTAGACAATCGATATCTGCCACTTAATTGATCATTTAGAGGTCAAATCATGCTTTCATAACTTTTACTCACAATTATACACTTCAGAATCCGCTGGTAACGCTACCTTACTCAACACTTTCTTTGAGAACTTAGATATTCCTACAGTTGAACCTGATATAGCTACTGAATTAGAAGAACAGTTCTATGTAGAAGAGAATGTGTTGGCAATTAAATCTATGCAGTGTGGTAAATCCCCTGGACCCGACGGATTTCCGAGCTAAATCTTAAAAGAATTATCAGATCAACGCTCTCCTCTCTTGCTTTCCGTATTTGAGGAATAATTCTCCTCAAACTCTTTACATTAACAATGAGACGAGCATGTATTCCATATTCTGCAAAAGGAAAAAGAAAAAGTAATATTTTTTCAACATCAGACGTCTTTATAATCCCTCTTCATCTGACACTCCAGAGATATTGTTATCACTTGATGCGGAGAAGGCGTTTGATAGGGGTGATTCGGTCCCAATTTCATGTCCTGGATCAAAGTCCTTTACTCATACCCTATGGCTGCAGTACGCACAGGGTTGTCCTCTATTCCTTCAGCTGTTTGTCATCACAATTGAGCAGTTAGCCATACAAATATGTAATAACACCACTATAAAACCACTATCAAAGATATTCGAAGAGGGGGCTAAAAGCAAGTTTCACTCTATGTGGATGACATGCTATTATTCATGTCTGACCTTTTAACTGGTCTTCCAGAGATCCAGGTTCTACTAAAGGCATTTGGTAAAATATCCGGTTATAAGGTTAATCTTCAAAAAAGTAAATTGATGCCTATTAATCCTTCTGCCATGCAAACGTATTTGCCCTTCAGAGTGACTACACAGAAATTTAAATATTTGGGATATTGGGTCACACACAATTTCAAAGACCTCTATAAAGCCAATTTCCCTCCCTTAATACTCGGGATCTTGAACACTGGGATTTACTTTCTCTTTCTTTGGGCGGAAGAATTAACACTTAAAATTAACGTATATTTTATACTCATTTCAATGTATTCCTATCTTTCTGACAAAAACATTTTTTATCTCCATAGATAAATATCTGATATCTGCTTTTATCTGGAACAAGAAAAACCCTTGGATATGTAAGAGCGTATTTCAGAGATCTCGTCCCAAGGGTAGTCTAGCACTTTAAAACATTCAATATTATTACTGGGCAGCTAATATAAGAATCATTCTATATTGGATGACATAAATCCCTGATGTTACAGGCCCAAAATGGTTGACCTTGGAGACCTCATCCTGTGGCCCCCACCTCCTTACCTGCCATACAACAGGTGTAGACGTTACAGTGAAATGCTAACCTACAAGCCCTTAACCAACAATGCATTAAGAAGTTAAGTTAAGTTTTTTTTAAATAAAAGTAACAAATAATTCAACAGCAGCAGTAAAATAACAATAGCAAGGCTATATACATGGGTACCAGTACAGAGTCAATGTGCGGGGGCACCGGTTAGTCGAGTTAGTTGAGGTAGTATGTACATGTAGGTAGAGTTAAAGTAATTATGCATAGATAATAAACAGAGAGTAGTAGCAGCGTATAAGGGGGCTCATAAACACAATTATTTGATTTGTTAAGTTGGCTAATGTTGCTCAACATTTCTCTAACGGAGAATTCGATCCAGCCAACGTTAGCAAGATACTTAACAATGCTAATAATACTTGTTCCACCACACTTTCTCTCTCCCCTCAAACTTTCTAAATGTTTCGGTTACAGCTCGTTAAGTACTCTTCATCACCTTCTCACCCCCGTCTCCAGGGTCAGGCTTCTCCCCTACCTCTTCGTTATCGTTCAGGGGACGCGGTGCTGTAACCGGCAAACTGCCTTTCTACTCTCTGGTGTCCAGAGCGCACGCTCTTTCCAGAGAGAAAGATGTATGCTGTAACTAGCAAATTGCTTGTAACTTCTCTCTTCAGTCGCGTGCTGCATTCTGTTGTTATGTGAACGATTGACTGAGCCTTGGATAAAGTGTGTGTATGTGAGCGTATTTCATATATATATATATACACACACACACACACACACACACACACACACACACACCTCACCTGAGGGTTGTCCAGGCCCTCCCAGAACGTGAAACAGGCACAGTAGTGACGCTCTGAGTTGATGTCGGTCAGAACCGACACGAAGAACGACGGACACTCCCTCTCTGGAACTAACTGCCATCCGTTGGGCTGACAGAACTGAGAGAAAAGGAGACAGGGAGAAAGAGGGTGAGGGCGAGATCGACAGAAAATTGGTCGGGAGGGGGGCAGAGGTCGAGAAAGAAGAGAAGGGGGAGGGAAAAGGGAATGAGGTGAAAGCGATAGAAGAAGACGAGAGAGAGATAGATGAGGAAGCACGAGAGAGTGATGACAGGAGAGGAACATAGAGTATTAGTGTGCCATGTCCCAGTGTGGTATGTCCCTACTCTGCATCTCTCTGTGACTCACCTCTGACCTCTAATTTTGTCATTTTCCACCGCTGGGTAACACGGAGTTAAGAAAACTTTCCACGTGTCAGAAATTATTAACCTTTCACCATTATTTTGGATCGGGGGGAGAAATAGGCTTGAAGCAAGCCATGGAATAACCATTGAACACGTTGTGCTGTAGGCATTCATATTGTAAAACAATGAACACTTCAATACTGACTCTGGCAAAACAGACAAATAATGAGGTAATCAATTCTGGAATAAGGGTTATTAAATACACATTTACAGTAAATTATTCTGGGTTATGTTGATCCCTTCACGACGCAGCCTTTCTTCAGGTATGGGTGGTGTATGTATGGGGGCGGCAGGTAGCCTAGCGGTTAGAGCGTTGGGCCAATAGCCGTAAAGGTCGCTGGTTCGAATACAAGAGCAGACAAGGTGAAAAACCTTTCGATGTATCATTGAGCAAGGCACTTAACCCTAATTAGCTCCAGGGGCGCCGTACTACTATGGCTGACCCTGTAGGTAGGCCGTCATTGTAAATAAGAATTTGTTCTTAACTGACTTGCCTAGTTAAATAAAGGTTAAATTAAAAAAAATGTAGTATCGGGTAAATATGTAGGCTATTGTGCATCCATGTGTGTGAGTTATGTTAGTTACATACCAGTTCGATGCCTTGTGGAAAGGGATTGTCCTCCCAGTCTTTCTCAGGAAAGCGCTGGAGAATGTGACCTTGCCCCTCACTGCCCCCTAGAGAGAGAGAAAGGATAGAGGGACACAGAAAGGTCAGGTCGGAACTGTTCATCAGAGAGCCGTGTTATCTGGCAAGGCCTAGTCCACAGCTGTAGGGCTGGGGAATGCCAGGGACCTCGGTCTACGATATAGATCACATTTACTTAGGTTCCGGTACGATATGTATAGCGATTCTCACAATTCTATATGTACTGCAATTCGATACTGCGATTTTATGTTCCAAACATATTTCTCACTTGATTGCTGCACAGAGAAAATTAGTTGGAAATAAAGTGCTATATGAGGCTGTACCTGGTGCCACTATAACCGATAAGCGCTAGTTAATGCTTCCTTTTACAAATCGATACTTGGGAGTCAGCTATAATCCACTGATTTGACACACAAACATATTTACTCTATTTTGTTCATGTGTTTCATCTAACCTCATGACCAAAAACACACATTGCTCTAAATGTCATAACACTGATGTCTTCAGTGGTGTTATGTGAACTGTGTCAATGGGCATTCCCATAGGAAGTTCCCCCCCTATTGATAAAACTAACACAAAGGTTGTACTGGACATGTGAACCATGCACTTCAATGTTTCTGTTCCACTCTCTGGATGATTCAGACTGTGTCGCTCTCTTAGTTGGACAGGATGTCAACCCTGGTAACATGATCTTTAACCCATTAGACAATAGGGCCAACAATACATATAATTATTGTGTTGATTCAGATTACAATTTCCTGAAAATTGACTATCATTGTGTGATTACTATTACGTTAAGCAATTTAACAAGCTCTATAGCAGTCTATCGAATTCCAAGACAAGCTTATTTTCTACCTTTCATTTGAACGTTCGCAGTCTTCCTAAAAAATCATTACCGCCTTGTTCTTTATCAGTCTTCTCTTTCAGGCCGGCAGGTAGCCTAGCGGTTAGAGCGCTGGGCCAGTAACCGAAAGGTCGCTGGTTCAAATACCCGAGCCGACAAGATGAAAAACCAGTCGATGTGTCCTTGAGCAAGGCACTCAACCCTAATTTGCTCCAGGGGCTGAACCTGTAGGTACGCCGTCATTATAAATAAGAATTTGTTCTTAACTGACTTGCCTAGTTAAATAAAGGTTAAATATTTTTATTTTATTATCTGTCATGAATTTTCCCATTGTTGCCCTTTGCTCATCAGGCTTTGCTTCCAAACTAAATCTCATTTAATTTAATATTGTCTGTATTTACATTTTACATTTTAGTCATTTAGCAGACACTCTTATCCAGAGCGACTTACAGTTAGTGAGTGGATACATTGTATTTGAATGCCGGCAGTCAGGCATCTAAAGCGGGAAGTCCCTAAAGCAAAGCGCGCTGGACGATCGGCTAGATCCACATTCTGGTGATGTGTGCGAGCCTTAAACCTGGCCTTGAGGGATCATGACCCAGAAGGGACTGGCCTTGTTCTAGTCTGCCTCACTAATAGGCAAACACTTTCTTGGCACAACGCTCTTGCAATTCTTCCCGAAAACAGTATGATTTCTCTTCAGACTTTGGCTAAAACATTAGTGGTGCTCATCTTAGCAAAATGGCAAAGGCTTTATGTAAACTCTACAAATCACCCTGTTAACCATCGTTTGAGCTTCTCTGTCCAGACATGGGACCAGTCACTGAAAGAGACATTATTCCCAAAGTAAAGAAGATGGGAGGAATAGAGTTTATGGTTGAATGCTGCACCCGTCTGAGAAAAGAATAAAAGCCTTGGGCTCTTTATCTGAGGAACAAAACCAGAAGCCCGGTAAACCCAGTCACAATACACAAACTAGGGCAGGCAGGCCAGCAGGCAGGCAGCTCCCAAAACCAAAAACACACAGATGGGAAGGAAATGGCCTACTCATCCTCTCTTCAGCACTTTCTCCTACTCCCCTTCTTCCCCGCTCTCTCCATCTCACCCCTCCTCCCATCCCCATCTATCACTCTCCATTTCTCTCCCTCTCTCTCTCGTGAGAAGATGGGAGTCATGAGACAGTGGGTTGCGTTCAGTAGACCGGTTGACCTTTATTCCTGACCACTTAAAAAAAAAAAAACGTCCTGGTGTCAAAAACACGATGACCAGTCAAACACAGAGCTGCAGGAATGCAGGCAGCCAGCCTTTCATAGTACATCTAGTCTGACATTCGTTTAAAACACCACTCAAGTTCTGTCTAAACAGACAGGGAAGGAATTTACATGTTCAACTTTCGTACTGCACTGTGGTTTATTAATTTAGACCTACTTTGTGTTACATTAAGTGATGTGCAGGCAGCTTAGAAGGGAGGGGAGGGCAGGTAGATTATCAATAGTACCTCTGGCTAACTTATCCGTACTAACACACCACTTACAATGCATTTTAAGTAGTATGTAAGTGTGGATATTGGAACGTATTGTTTCAGTGGCAGCCAGGTGGTGGTGTTACAGTGAAGCAAGTTAGGCCAGACTTGGAGAGAACCTCCTCAGTGGTCGACTGTAAACCGGGACTGAGAAAGGAGAATTCCTTAAGGTTTGGCTCTGTGAGCTTCAGCACGTAGCACAGGTAGGTAGGTGTGCATGTGTCTATATTTCACAGAACATATTCCTCATGCATTGTGTGTGTGTAAGTGCACATAGTATATGTTGAATGGGTTAAGCTGTGCATTAACCGCTTGCGTGACCAACAATCAGTTGAAGGTATTTGACAGTACACGTCTGTCGCTACATGCACGTGGCCTGGCCAGTGTTTACACATCTGTGTTTGCAATACAATTAGTCTAGGGCTGGGCGATAAAAGTCATATCTTGAAAAAAAAAAAAATACATTTAAGCGTATGGGCGATTCAAAATATACACTGAGTGTACAAAACATTAAGAAGACCTTGAGTATTTATTGCATACCTACGCTAAAAATACTCTAATACACTCAAAAAAAAAGAAACGTCCTCTCACTGTCAACTGCGTTTATTTTTCAACAAACTAAACATGTGACTAACAGAAACAGAGTAATGTGTCCCTGAACAAAGGGAAGGGGTCAAAAACAAAAGTACCAGTCAGTATCTGGTGTGGCCACCAGCTGCATTAAGTACTGCAGTGCATCTCCTCCTCGTGGACTGCACCAGATTTGCCAGTTCTTGCTGTGAGCCCTGATAGAGAGATTGTACGTTCCTGGTGTAACTCGGGCAGTTGTTGCCGCCATCCTGTACCTGTCCCGCAGGTGTGATGTTCGGATGTACCGATCCTGTGCAGGTGTTGTTACAGGTGGTCTGCGAGGACGATCAGCTGTCCGTCCTGTCTCACAGTACGGACATTGCAATTTATTGCCCTGGCTACATCTGCAGTCCTCATGCCTCCTTGCGGGATGCCTAAGGCACGTTCACGCAGATGAGCAGGGACCCTGGATCTTTCTTTTGGTGTTTTTCAGAGTCAGTAGAAAGGCCTCTTTAGTGTCCTAAGTTTTCATAACTGTGACCTTAATTGTCTACCGTCTGTAAACTTTTAGTGTCGTAATGACCGTTCTAGATTTGCATGTTCATTCATTGTTTATGGTTCATTGAACAAGCATGGGAAACAGTGTTGAACACCTTTACAATGAAGATCTGTGAAGTTATTTGGATTTTTAAGAATTATCTTTGAAAGACAGGGTCCTGAAAAAGGGCCGTTTCTTTTTTTGCTGCATTATAAGCCTTTCACAACAATAAGACTCACAAATAATGTAATTATTTTATCAAAGGTGTGCCCCTTTTGTTACAAATATATCCAGAATCATGCATAATGTACATTCACTAATAATGACCAACTTATTGTAGTAGGCATTATAGAAAATAAAGTCTCAAACAATCTCTCAAGCACAAGCCCACGTGCCAGTGAGTAGCCAGCTAATCTTTATATTTAAAAAGTCTTGACAACTTTGATCTATTTGCTAGCTGACAAGGTAAAACAGTTGAATTGTTATGAACACACCCTTCTGTCTGTCCATCTCCAACTGTTTGAACAGCATACTAGCCTGTCCACTTTGTTCAGATGTAAAAAAAAAAAAAAAAAAGGCCTACCTTATTTCTTCAGAATGAGAACAATTTTCAGATTCCTTATATAATAGTTATTTTATGCTCATGCACAATTATAAAACACAGACTAGGCAGATGGTATTACAGTCTGTAAAATGCTGCTAGCGGTACCTGCGGGAGACTGAAACTGAGAGGTTAGTATATGGTATCCCTATTAAAAGATATGGTATCCCTATTAAAGATATGGTATCGCTTTAAAGATAAGGTATCCCTATTAAATAATTTAAGCTAAGGTAACTTATGTTGGAATTGTTATAAGCAAGGACGAAAAACAAAGGAGTGAATTAAACTTTAACCCCATTTTTGAGGAAACAAGAAATGTTTGCTTACTGAGAGACATTTCATTATATGTTCAGGTTTTATTGTCCAAAGCTAAAGGGTTATACAGATCTTTATCACTTGACTTAACAATGTAAAGGACTTCGATAAGATTCTTTAATCATCTCATTTCATTTGGAGGAACATACCTCTATATATACACGGAACGATATTATCAGTAATAGCCAAGAACAAGAGAGTCTTGAGGTTTTAGATTTCAATACTCTAATATTTTTTTTAAAAATTTAATTCTGAAGTATGTTAAGAACCAGAACAGTATTTGGAATGTCTACCCCAAGTATTTATTTACTTGACTCTGTTGGTGGTTTAAAATTTCTGTTTCAGTGTAATTTTGATGTTGATAAAATCCCAGTAAGCAGGCACTTTTAGCTTGGATGTTAGCGTGTGCATTTTTTTCCCCTCACAGATACTTTCTAAGGAACAACAAAGATATACAATTTTAAAAAAAAATCTCTTTTTCGTAACTGGTTTGAGAATAAAATAATTTGGGTTGGTCAGTTACTGAATGAGGATGGATATCTACTCCCATATGGGGAATTTCTTGATATGTTTAGAATTACAATAAACATGAAAGAATATGAAATTGTTTTTGATGCAATTCGAGGTTATATTTTTATTTCTCTGTGGTTGATGTAAGTCACACAGATTTACATGAAAATATATTAAAATCGGCAATATTAACATCCTCAAAGATAAATGCAGTAATAAACAGATTAGGAATATTATTTCCCTCAGCAAGTTTTTTTGGGTTGAATATCTATGGTTTTATACAGTTTTATGACAGGTCATAAATCCCTGGACATGCAATATGGGGAGAGATGATTTCACAGTAGAACAACAGATCTTTTCCCGCCAAGATTCCTACATCCCAGAATTTGACAAATGTAACAATATTTATATTTTTGAGAATGTGGGAAACGGTCGGGGGGAACTGAAAGAATGACCATGTCGATTTTGTGACATCATGAAAGACAGTATAACCACATTACTGTAACTCTGTTCACATATGTTCCTCAAATATGAGGCCTGCATCTGAACGTGGTATAAAATAAATGATTAAGTATCTGAATACTTTTGAAAAGATAGAAATGTGATTTTAGTCTTTTAATGAGATCATGTTTTTTTCATGTCCGTTTGCCCACTAACTAAGCCACGCCCCTAATTAGGTCAGAAGAGCGTGTCAGTGTGATGGGACCGCCTCTCTAACCATAGCGCTTAAGAGGACTCAGTAAGAATTTAAATATCAGTCCAAAGAACATTACAATTATTTAAAAAAACAACTCTACCAACAGACCAGAGAACGTGGAGATGCTGATCCCCACGTTGAAAATTGTGAATTTATACTAGACCAGCCAGTATACAGTGCAAGCTACACTTCTGGAAATGGTATAAACTCTGAACTATAGATCACTACATAAAAAAAGTGATTAAATCCTAGTCGTCGCGGTTATCAGTCTGCAGCTGAGAACGTACTAGGACGAGGACACAGAGACACCCCTCTGAAGCCTCTCTTCTAACGAGATCAACTCTAAGAACTACAGGGTACTTCAACGCATACGCTCTAATCAACACTACGACCAGAACGACTCTACAAAGGACAATGGCGATCTCTACTGGGCAAACCAGTCTTACATCATCGATCCATCTATTGAAGCCCAGCTCAAGAGTAAATATATAAAATTGCATTTTCTTTTTCCGAATGGGCGGATATTAAAGTGCATAAGATTTTGTATTCACGTGAGCATAGCTTCTCGAGGTCCGATAGAGACCCATTAAATTTGTCTCCTTCTCCCGCTCTTTCTTGCCCCACCCCCTTTCTTTGTGTAACCAGCCATCATATCGGGTTAATCCACAAGGGACTTTTCATGGCATAATTAGTAGTCAATGTGTAATCTAATCTATTCTGTTGTGTGTTTATGTAATTCTGTGTGATTAGTCTGTCAGTAAATAAATAATTATGCCAATTTGTGTGTCGCTGATTTATCATGGAGACTAGGGTTGGCTCAGATATCCACGAACTCTACGACGTTCAAAATGAGACTTGACAGAAGGTAACAATTAATGATGACTGAAATGTAGAGTTAATTCGTGAAAACGGTAACTCTTTAAATAAACTTTTTCCATGGTTCCCCAGGTTACCTATGAGTTAATTGTTGAATGATTAATTTAAAATCACATAATAATTAAACGTTAGGTAATCAATTTGATAAAATAGCATGACATCACATTAATGGTACCGACGACACAACAAAGATGTAGTATATTTAGTTAAACTGCTAATAATATTAGGTAAATGTCAGTTTGTATGTGACTATTCCTCTTGTTTGTTGATATTTGTTTGTAAATAATAAAAAAACAAAGTTGAATTGTTATGAACACACCCTTCTGTTTGAACAGCATACTAGCCTGTCCACTTTGTACAGATTTTGAAATAAAGTGGCCTACCTTATTTCTGCAGAATGAGAACAATTTTCAGATTCCTTATATAAATAGTTATTTTATGCTCATGCACATTTCTAAAACACAGACTAGGCAGATGGTATTACAGTCTGACTAAAATGCTGCTAGCGGTACCTGCGTGAGATTTTCCAGAATCAATGTTCATTGATACTTCCGTTTTAGTAGGGTCTGCTCTTAGAGCAATTTGAGGAGTTGTCGTCTATTACAGTAATTCTGTTGGACAAAACCTCAAATGCAAGGAGACAACACCCAAAAGACAACACGTAAACAAGCAGACATAAGCGTCCATAAAAAAAAAACGAGAAACAAATTTGAATACTAGATTCTTGCGATACAGACATTTGCAATATCGCACTTAAAACAAACTCAAATGAATTCAATATAATTGCCCAGCCCTATACGAGTCAATCGTAACGTGGTAAGTAGGCACGTCACCTATGTGAATTCTGGTTGTGCTGCTTTTTGACTGCCACACTCATGTTACACTAGTGCAGACATCCTAAAGTTTTACTAGGGAAATTGTGTTTCCATAGCTAGGGCTGCTTTGGCCCCAAGTCAGAGCAGGTCCACTGAGGCCATGGCCCAGTTAGTCCCAGGAGCCAGGCTGTGGATTCGACAATTTTTGGGGTTAAAACACCAGGGTAATCTGGATGTGGAAACACTAAAGTCTGAGGCTTTTTAGTAAAACACCAGGGCTGCATTTCAAACTCCTAAAAGACACACCCTCCTCCACTTACCCTCGCCTTATGCCCTTGGGGGAATCCCTGTCATCATCTTGGCTGTCAGTCCAAACGATAAGCCAAGCAAGGGAAGTTGGCAACGTAAGCCCCTCAGCCCTCGTTTTTGATCGAGTTTGTGAGTGTACAATTATGTTCACTACGTGGCCTGAAACACCCCATAATTCAATTGGCGATGACTGTACATCCGCTAAGAATAGTCCGCCAAAACTTTAAACCTCAATGTTAATACGGAGAAGTCAACATACAAGTGTAAGCAAAAACGAAAGTAAATAAGTTAGAAATTGTGCTACTAATGCACATGACGGCACAAACGCATCTCGTAAAAGTTATGTTTTTTTGTTTGGTTAGTTTTTGGAAATTGTAGTTCCAGCTAGTTAGGCTAACATTAGTTAGCTAATTGATTTGCTAGCTATCATACAGTAGGCATATATTAATAATTATATAGTTAATATAAGTAGACATGCAATCATAATTGACTGTAGCGCATATAAAGCACCCACAAGCTACCGGTGGCTGAAAACACAATCGTAGCGGAATGAACGAGTGACGAATTTCTGGGCAAGGGCGGCCCATTTAAAATGTATTCCTTCCTTACTCCCTCGCTGCTTGCCTTGCAAGTGTAAACTCATCAGATGTCATGATACATCATCAGAAGTGTCCACTTAATTTGAGGGCTGAGGTCTGTTAAGTGTTTGGAATGCAGCCTAGGCTAAACCTTGAGGTGTCACTGGGACCAGTAGTAACATTTCCTCTCCAAACAAACCCCCTTTACTGTTATAAATAAATGCAATGATAACACCACAACAAAAACTTACAGTAACCTAAAATTATCTTTACTATTAATAATAATAATAATAATAACAATAATAATGTCTCACAATAGACTGCAGTTACGGTAACAGATACAGTCAGGTTTGCCAGTAGGTTGAGATATGTCATCATTCTTGGGCAGGGATTGGGGTGGATATAGTCAAATCTAACGTTATTTGTCACATGCTTTGTGTACAACAGGTGTAGACTAACAGTGAAATGCTTACTTATGGACCCTTCCCAACAAGGCAGAGAGAGTAGACAACAGGTGTAGACTAACAGTGAAATGCTTACTTATGGACCCTTCCCAACAAGGCAGAGAGAGTAGACAACAGGTGTAGACTAACAGTGAAATGCTTACTTATGGACCCTTCCCAACAAGGCAGAGAGAGAAACAAGTGAATTAGTAACAAGGAATAAAAGCCCCAATCTGCAATATTAAAGATAATCTACCATAGAAAGAAAATAACTAAGAAACATTAACTTGGCTTTATAATGGAGACAACCGTGCTGGTTTATGGCAGAGTTCACAGCCAGGCTGCAGGACTACCTGCATCTGGTAAAGGTTATATTACCAAGCCACACCGCTAGGGTTTGCCGGCCGAGAGTACTTAGCACCTCTGAACAAAGTGGCGGCTGTAATTGTAGAAACGGACGAAAAATGTCGGCAGTCAGACACCCAGGCGGGTGGTTCCTAA
The DNA here is from genome assembly GCA_023634145.1 of Thymallus thymallus. Taxonomy (NCBI): domain Eukaryota; kingdom Metazoa; phylum Chordata; class Actinopteri; order Salmoniformes; family Salmonidae; genus Thymallus; species Thymallus thymallus. The sequence goes on along the minus strand of CM042421.1, from coordinate 17,549,944 downwards.
AACACACTGTGTAGTCAGCGAGCGAACAAATGGCAGACAAACGGCACTACATCACGCGGTGCGATGGGTTTTCTTAAGCGCATTTCAGACAGCTAGCAGAATGCCGCCTAGTAGCTAGCTGGTTACAGAAGGCCACTGTGTTTAGGCTAATGAACTGCTAGCTAGTTAGCTAGCCAACCTGCCATACTGTATAGCAAATAGAAATATAATCAGCTAGATAAAATGAAGTTATCTTGATGTATTTATCTTTGTAAATGAAAAACACATGCTCCAAATGCATGTGTAGATAACAGGCATGGAGGAGGGTGAATGGACTTGCCTTTCCAGCTGTCAGAAAAGGGAGCGAGTAGGCTACTAGCTAGTTAGATACGGCAGGTAATTTTATGGGGAACTTATGAAGACCGACAGAGTCAATAGCAACCACTGACTTTTATGTCGCTATGACAGGAGCACCATAATTGGGGAGCTCATAATAAATGGCTGGAACGGAGCGAATGGAATGGCATGGCATGAATGTCCCAAGAGACTGCTGCTCCTTGATGTGCCAGCTAATGAGTTGATAATGTGTATTATTGCTGGGCTGGAATAAAGGTCTGCTCACCCAGTATTTTCAGGCATTTTTTGTTCACCTGAAATTATGCTTTAGTAGAAATAGCCTACTTACTAAGTTTTCTAACATTTACAAACAAGTTAGCTAAATTGTATATTTTAAAATTATATGTTGAGTCATTCAATGTTGCTTCATTGAAGTGAAGTGTTGGTTAAAACTATTATTCAAGACGAACTGGTGTCAGTGTCCATTTATCGCAGATCACAATTCTGCAATAAAAATAGGTAAAGACCTGTCTCTTAACGGGTTTGTGTTTCTCAAATGAACATTACCGTTGTAAGGCTTCCAATCAGTTTAATTTGACTGTCACCCTGTCTCAGGATATCAACCATGTTGCTGCTTATAATGGTGTGCATCACCAATGCAGGCCCACAGTCTCAGCCTCCAGTATCTATGTTGAAATAGTCTATGTGCCGGGGGGGCTAGGGTCAGTTTGTTATATCTGGTGTCCTGTGTGAATTTAAGTATACTCCCTCTAATTGTCGCTCTACGTCTCTCCCTCCCCTCTCGGAGGACCATGCCTCAGGACTACCTGGCCTAATGACTCCTTGCGGTCCCCAGTCCACCTGGTCGTGCTGCTGCTACAGTTTCAACTCTTCTGCCTGCGGCTATGGAACCCTGACCTGTTCACCGGACGTGCCACCTTGTCCCAGACTGCTGTTTTTAACTCTCTCTCTCTAACGCACCTGCCATTACAACATCTAAACGCCCAGCTATGAAAAGCAAAGTGATATTTATTCCTGATGTACTTACCTGTTGCAACCTCTACAACCACTGTGATTATTATTTGACCCTGCTGGTTATCTACGAACGTTTGAAAATCTTGGAGAAAGATCTGGCCTTAATGGCCATGTATTGTTATAATCTCCACCCGGCACAGCCAGAAGGGGACTGGCCACCACTCAGAGCCTTGTTCCTCTTCCAAGGTTTTGGCCTTTCTAGGGAGTTTTTCCTAGCCACCGTGCTTCTACATCTGCATTGCTTGCTGTTTGGGGTTTTAGGCTGGGTTTCTGTACGGCACTTTGTAACATTGGCTGATGTAAAAAGGGCTTTATAAATACATTTGATTGATGATATGATGGCATTAGTGGCCTTATGGGCATGTGCAATGTGCCCTTCTTATTGTACATCTGAAGCAGAGAACAGCTAAACTCACATTGTTTGCATACTGTTAATCTGATTATATGTTCTCAATTTAAAATGACTGGAGCTCCACCAAACTTCTCCTGCCGACACCACGTCTGGTGGAAAATGCACTGTTAGTCAGTAGCACACAGATTCCCATACTCACACTCTCTGTCAGTGTACCTTAGACATCCAACCCATCACTTACAGTGTATCTCTCCTCCTCCTTTCCATCCCACTCTCAGTCAGCCTATCAGAGACTCCTAACAAGCAGAGGAGAGCTCAGATCCATGTGATGAATTTTCAGGGGATGTGTGCTCAGTCAGCCATCTGGCGACCTGGAACGGGACACTCAAACTGACTTTCCTTGACTCCATGAGTGCTGATGGGGGAATACTACAGTCTCACTCCGGTACAAACATTCCCAGGATCCATTCCAGGATTCCTGATTTCCAAGATATTTATGTTTTTGAGTCAGTGAAACAGAACAAGCTCTTAGGATTTCCATTAATACATGGCATGGAGGACCACACACACACACGCCTTTAGTGATCCATACATACAAAGTAACCAAAACAAATAAGTTCAAAAATTAAGTTGTGTGTATTATGTGGATTACTTGGGTTGTTACCAACATCTGGTGAAAATTGTGTGTCAATAGCACCTTTGGAAATATATTTACTGAGAAAAATGGTGACGTGTTCAATACTTATTTCACCCACTGTATATATATGTTAAAAATGATAAGGGATGGGGCTGAAGAAATGTAACTACTCAAATTGAGACCGATATGGATGCAAGGACTGACCATGTGTGATATCAAAATTATACTTTTAACCAAGCTGAGGCTATATAGTGTTTTACTTGATTTACAAACATTGGCCTAAAACAAGCTTATATATTTTGTGTTCTGATTGGGTATGACAGTTTAACTAAGCTTATGATGCTTTTATAAGTTATATTCTTCAAGAATATTTGGATACATAATATATTGTTCATTTATTTGTCCAAAAATAGATGTGTCAACTGCAGATCGCCTGTTTAAAGTGGCTGTTGGTATTCGAAGAAGTGAGAGTTTCGCCTTTAGTTTTGGTGTTTATATATATGATACATTTTTTGTGAGCGGTGGTTCAAGCAGAAACCCTTGCATAATCCATAAGTTAATTCTCCCTGTAGGTGAAAGTTGAGCCATTTTGGGATATGGTTGATGGGAAAAAAAACAGGCCCTAGGCCCTGGAGGCACTATCAACATTTACACTAGAGGGTGTTACCTGCAAACACAAACAAAAAAACCACTGATTTTAAATATGAATCATAGCTACAGTTCTGGAGAGGCAGTTGGCAGCAGCATGTCAAAATTAAAGTTAGGCCTATGCCTGGTGAACTTTAACACACAGAGGTATTTGCATGAGTGAGGTTTGCGGGCCATCGATCAGTAGGTCCCTGCGAGAGGCCCAGTGACCCACTCAGTGTGACACAGTGGAGGTGAAGTGAAACTATGATCAGGTGATGCTTATTTTGGGCCGTAGTCACGAGGTGAGAAGGTTAGCGGGTGTTAGAAGGTGTTGACCGGGTGGTTCTGCTCTCCCAGAGAAGAAGAATGGTCTCAGACAGTATTTGTAGTGCTTCCCCTAGCATCACGAGGTAGAAGTAGCCACCTGACGTATTGGTAGCAGCCCTGACCATAGTTTTAAGTTCTTTGACCTTAGCCTTAGAAAGAAAGCTAACCTGTATAGAGACCATAGTAACTTCAGTTGTTAGTCCTAACTCTAGGGGACCCACAGGGACTGTGCAGGCTTTTGTTCCAGCCTAGCACTAACACACCTGATTTCACTAATCATCAAAAACACAGTTCATTCATTGAATCAGGTCTCTCAAAACTGGACTCTTGGGCCTAAATTAGATACAGTGAGAGACCATGATTGTCTTGGCTCAGGCACAAATATGAGAGCTGATCAACAGTGAAACCTCAGCAGAGTGAGTCTGGGCCAACCTGGACAGTCAGGTAGACAAGACTACAGTTGTCTCCTGGGTGATGAAGTAACAGAGCCTGATGTAAGAGCAGGGTATTCTTGCTCTCCACTCAGACTGGAGCGTGACTGGAATGTGAACTGAGCCGGGCGGCGTGAGGGAATGTCAGACACACTACTATCAGCGGAACCTGCTGTTGGGTAATAACTTCTGGAGGTGGAGTGTGGGAGGGAGGGAGGTGTAGAAAGTTGAGAGGTAAGAAACCGGTGAAGCAGGGTCAGAGTTGAGGTGGGGGATGGGGTCCTATGCTGACAAGGGGCTGAGATGGAGGCCTTAGATCAGGGTTGGACGTTTTAGATTTAGCCCTAGCACCACACAGCTGATTCAAATAATCATAGCTTGATGAGTTAATTATTTAAATCAGCTGTGTAGTGATAGGGCAAAAAACAAAATGTGTACCCAGGGGGCCCTAGGACATAGTTTGGGAAACCCTAGATGACCATAAAGCCAGTGACTGATACACGGAGTGGTCTTGGAGGATAGACAGTTGAAATAGTCACTGGCTGTAGACTGATGATGATCATATGGTATTGGATGGACAGTCAAGGGTATTACGGCACTATTGGAGCTAGGAACATAACATAAGCATTTCGCTACACCCGTGATTAGGTCTACAAGATGCGTGTGTGACCAATCAAATTATTTGAAGGCAGGCTGATAACAGCTCTCTGTGTGTGTTGTGGTCCTTGCATCAGAACAGACGACAACCACAGCTTCTCGAATTTTGTCTCCAAACCACCATGACTTCGATAGCCGATTACCATGGTTACCGCCACTCACAGGATAAATTAGCACAAAAACAGTGTGTGTCTGCACGGTCACAAGAGGGGATCTTATGGTTAGCACATATTTGATTATCTCCCATCTAATCTTCAGTTTCAACATGATCAAATACGTTTTTACCTGAGAAAAAAAGATGGCAGGACACTTACAAGCTAACAAAGGTTAGCGTGCCATGGTTATTGCAGCTTCTGCATTTTTCAGGCTCCTGAGGCCAAACCACACATGGCCAGAGAAGTGGATCCATTACAGGCCCGATGCACAATGCCCTCTTTTCTCCCTCGAACACAGTATACAGGCCATAAAACTACTCAACACATATACACAAACCATCATATCATTTTCAAGCCTATCACCACACCCACCCACACTGTCATCTCTGTAATGCACTCTGACACAGTCCTCTCTCTATGCTGCACACACACACACACACACACAGCGAGCGGTGTTGATGTGTAATATGAATGAGGGTGAGGGTGAGTCACAGTCTCTGATTAAAGACAGCAGTGCAGGCCCAGACCAAGGCCTCTACTTGGCTCAGAGACACTGGGTGGGATACACAATGTGACTGGACACTGGAAAGTATGGCAATAAATTCATAAATAAATAAGAAGCAAATATCATATATCATTTTCAGAATTTGGCAATAGTAGACACAATGAAAAAAAATAAACACCATCCATTTTAAAGCAGTCTCCAGTAGCAACCAACACTGGCTTGCAGACAGACCAGAAGGGGGGAAACTGCTGTCGCCATGGTGACCAGGACGGTCATTTTCTTTGTGAAAAAAAAAATAATTCAACAAATTCACATCCTTCCTGCTAAACTTATATCCCCCTTCGTCGGCCCCTCCCCAAACCACCAAAACAAAAAACGCAGGCTTTCAACGAGAGGAAATTCTCTATCCTGAGAGAGGCTGTGTCCAAAATGGCACCCTATGTAGGTTATCTGAAATGCACATCCTGGTTAAAAGTAGTGCACTACACAGAGAATATGGTACCATTCGGACAACAGAGAGAGAGATGTGACCAACAAGTCTTCGCTTGAACTTTGCCCTTTTTGTTTTGCAGCAAAACAGTCAAGGTTGCTACTCGCCTCCGAATATGATCGACTGATAAACATACTTATTATTATTTTGTTTTTATCTCAATTTCCTTTGCAGTTGTCTGCGTTTGTCTCTGAGGTCTAGCTTCTGTTTCCGTCTCCTTTCTGGCCATGGTGACACGCCATGGTGACACACACACACACACAACACACACACACACACACACACACACACACGGGTGAACTTTCCAGTGAATCTTAGCACTGTGATGTTCTGTATCAGCCTTCTCCAATTGATCCCCTGTGTTTTCTACATATGAAAATACAGCAGCCTACAGTATCTACCTGCCCTGTCTCAAAGCCCTTAGTGCCCTGGTCTAGAAAGAAAGAGTGTTTTGGCTTTCACTTATCATGGACGGAGTCAGGTTTGGGGTCAAGGAGAACTGATCTTGCAACAGTTCATAAGAGTCGCACTCCTAGTGGAGTACGGCACACATTGAACTACTCACTCACTACACACACACACACACTCCTGGCCAGCCAGCAGCAGCAGCACACAGTCTGTTAAGGTGACAAGCTACTAAGCTAGAGTTGCCAGCATATCACATTCACATCACAGCTGTATGCAGACAGACTAGGAGGAAAGGATCCAAATATTTCCAACTTTAATCAGTGACACTCTTCTGCATGTTAGCGCAGTGCTATGCTAACGGTAATAGCCGTTAGTTTTTGGGCCTGTAGTGGCAAGTGACTTCTAGAGCATGGATCATCAACTATGCTAAGGCGGTATACCGTATACAGGAGGTATTTGGAAAAAGCGACAGGATGGTAACTATTAAGTTAACCATCTATGATGTGCCAAATAAATTCTCTCCGGCTGGGTTTTGCTAACTTGCTAATGTTGCTAAAATAGAAAAAAAATAGCGCCCCTTGTGTGCACTATGGGTAATACCGTATATCCTGGGATGCCACAGGCACATTAGGAAGGTATGGAAATTTGGATACCGCCCAACCCGATCGTCAACTAGATTTTTTTTTTTATTTTCTTGAGCGATTGCTTATATTTTATACGATCACATACAGTTGAAGTCGGAAGTTTACATACACTTAAGTTGAAGTAATTAAAACCACTCCACACACTCCACTCTATCCTTCTGATTCTTGCTTACAAGCAAAAATTCAAACAAGAAGTACCAGTGACACATTCAATAAGGAAGTGGTCCGATGAAGCGGATGCTAAGCTATAGGACTGTTTCGCTAGCACAGACTGGAATATGTTCCAGGATTCATCTGATGACATTGAGTTAACCAAAATCAGTCATCGGCTTCATTAATAAGTGCATCGACGGCGTTTCCCCACAGTGACCGTACATACATATCCTAACCAGAAGCCATGGATTACAGGCAACATCCAAACTGAGATAAAGGCTAGAGCTGCCACTTAGCAAGGAGCAGGAGACTAATGCGGACGCTTATAAGAAATCCCGCTATTCCCTCTGACGAAGCAAAGTGTCAATACAGGACTAAGATTACTGCAGGGCTTACAGATTACAAAAGGGAAACCCAGCCGCGAGCTGCCCAGTGACACAAGCCTACCAAACGAGCTAAATGCATTTCATGCTCGCTTCGAGGCAAGCAACACTGAACCATGCATGAGAGCACCAGCTGTTACGGACGACTGTGTGATCACGCTCTCCTTAGCCAATCTGAGTAAGACCTTTAAACAGGTTAACATTCACAAGTCCTAGTCCCCTCCTGTACTCCCTGCTTAGTCCCCTCCTGTACTCCCTGTTCACCCACAAGGGTAGTGCGTACAGCCCAGTACATCACTTGGGCCAAGCTTCCTGACATCCAGGACCTCTATACCAGGCAGTGTCAGAGGAAGGCCCAAAAAATTGTCAAAGACTCCAGCCACCCTAGTCATAGACTGTTCTCTCTGCTACCGCATGGCAAGCAGTACAGGAGTGTCAAGTCTAGGTCCAAGAGGCTTCTAAACAGCTTCTACCACCAAGCCATAAGACTCCTGAACATCTAATCAAAACGGCTACCCAGACTACTTGCATTGCAAACAATTACAGACTACAAAGGGAAGCACAGACACGAGCTGCCCATTTACACAAGCCTACCAGATGAACTAAATTACTTCTATGCTCGTTTCGAGGCAAGTAACACAAACATGCATGAGAGCATCAGCTGTTCCGGACGACTGTGTGATCACGCTCTCCGTAGCCGATGTGAGCAAGACCTTTAAACAGGTCAACATTCACAAGGCCGCAGGGCCAGGCGGATTACCAGGACCTGTACTCCGAGCATGCGCTGACCAACTGGCAAGTGTCTTCACTGACATTTTCAACCTGTCCCTGATGGAGTCTGTAATACCAACATGTTTCAAGCAGACCACCATAGTCCCTGTGCCCAAGAACACTAATGTAACCTGCCTAAATGACTACCGACCCGTAGCACTCATGTCTATAGCCATGATGGGCTTGAAAAGCTGGTCATGTCTCACATCATTATCCCAGAAAAGGAGCGCCAAGTCTAGGTCCAAAAGGCTTCTTAACAGCTTCTACCCCCAAGCCATCAGAGTCCTGAACAGCTAATCAAAGGGCCACCAGACCCCTTGTTTACGCTGCTGCAACTCTTTGTTTATTATCTATGCATAGTCACTTTAACTCTACCTATATGTACATATTACCCCGACTAACCGGTGCCCCTAAACATTGACTCTGTACCTGTACCCCTGTATATAGCCTCGCTATTGTTATTTTACTGCTGCTGTATAATTAAAACGTCTTAAAGCATTCTTGGTTAAGGGCTTGTAGGTAAGCATTTCACTGTAAGGTATACACCTGTTGTATTCAGTGCATGTGGTAAATACAATTTGATTTGATCTGGAGTGATCTACAAGGAGGGGTGCATACAAACACACAGTAATAATCTGGAACCCATAAATCAAACAGCTTTCCCTGGGAGAGGTTAGGGGTTAACAACTGTAAATAAAATAATAAAAAATAAAATATATATATATATATATATATATCTCACCAGAGATTAATAACCATGCAATCAGGAGCAACCTTTTCCGGCCCAGGGCCAATCAGCATTGCTTCCTGCCCCTTTCAACCAATCCGATGCTGTGTTCGGGATAAGGCCACACACAGATTATAATTCCTTTCTTTCCGAGACTAAACTGTGATGGCGATGATGAAGGGGAGGGGGGGGGGGGGTCTTGATTATAGATAAACTGTACGGGCTTAACAGACATAACCTAGTCCCACCGCTGAATTACCCTGGGGGATTGGAACGATTACTCCTCTAACCCCAGGCTGACTGGGAACAGCTCTGTCCCAGTCCTGCCCAGAGGGGAGGAAGAGTAAGGGGGATACATTCTCAAAATTCCAGGAGAGACCATCAAAGCAAAGCATGCTTCTAGTGGGGCTGGGAATTGCCAGGGATCTCACGATACAATATTATCACGATACTTAGGTGCCAATACAATATGTATTGCGATTATCACGATTGGCTGCCTATTTAAAAAGAAGATTGAGCACAAGCTATGAAGGAAAAATACTGGAGTATTGGTGCAGGTGCAGCCTACTAGCACAAAAATAATATTGCAAAATACGATAAGATATATTGTCAAATAAGTGGGTCACTGAGGGCAGGCTGCAGGGCCCTGGGGCACTCTTCTGCCTCCTGAATAAGGAGCATTCATTACAGCAGACAGACGGACATGAAACAACCAACTAGGGCAGGGACATAAACAAAAGACCCTCACTAGAAGAGCAGTAGGCATACATCCAGGTCAGAGCAGGGACCAGAGAGTCACTTTACATCATGTCAGCAGGGAGAAGAGTATCCGGAACAAGCCCTGAGACCAGACCAGACAGTTTTTAGTGTAGCTCCGCAGTGAGACAAGCAGTGTCTGTTTACAGCCTAACAGACAGGGAGAGGGTACGGTTACCAAGATACCATGGCATGGCGAGTCCCATGGTAGAGACATACCGACACACACACACTCACAGCTCTGTCCCCCTTCCAGCAGCACCCCCCGGTCCCCTATGAAAGACAGATTGTGAGGTCTATTTATGGAGGTCCTGAGTGGCTGCAGCCTGGCCTGCTCTGGAACCAGGAAGTGGTAGCCCACAGATCGAGATGGGCATTCGCTGGCAAGATCACAGTACTCCTCTCTGTCTGTCTTTTGTGTCCTTTCCCGCTGCATTGGTTGTTGTGGTGTTTCAGTCTCACTCTGGCGGTCTCCAAATGTAAAGCTGCTTCAAAACGCCCAGCAAAACGTAGGCATATCTATGCACCTGACCTGAAGAAGCAGTGGGTGAATCTCCCGCCTGTCAATGACAAGAATGCTGCTCACTTGTCGCTGATTGGCATTTCGTTTTATAATGAATTGGACAACACTACAGTATGTGGCATTCTTCATGCTTCTCTCCCCTATACAGATCTGTGTACCTCTAGCTGGGCTGCATGCTGTTGTTAAGGGATTGGAGGCACAGTGCTGAGCTCTGGTCCAGGCTCTCTCACTGTGCCAGAGCTGTCACTCCTGGGTGAAAAACAACTGCTGTGCATTCTGTCTAGTCCCCCACTGCTGCATACACAAACAGTAACACTACTCCAGCTGCCTGGGAGGGAGGTAGAAAAGGGGTCCGAATGGAGAGCAGTATGTGTGTGTTGCAGCTGATCATGGAATGAGGCCCTTGGCTTCTACAAAATGACAGACAGCTTCCCACCTACATGAGAACACACACACCCTCTCCCAGTTTTCATAGAACACAGACACACAACAGAGGGACAATCTGGATTCTCGCTCTAAACATGCCTCCCAAGGGTCCTCGCTCCTATTTCCTGTTTGGGCCGGGAGCCCCGCGGACAGAGTATCCGATTCGCTAGTGTTCTCAGCACAAAAAAGGGGACGGCTGTCAAAACAGAGCTACACAAGAAACCCCAGTCAGGCTGACCACACCCCTGCCACAGACCGGCCATCTCGGCTCCCAATGTGAAGTCTATCTGATGGATGGGAGTCTGGGTTGAGCACAATTATCGGGCAACCTGACACCTTAGTGACTAATGGAGTGTGTGAATGGGAGCTGCAGGCAGTGGTCATCAGGGCGGGGGCGTGCCCTACAACCACAACATTGACTGTATACAGTACAGTAGCAAAACCTACCCCACATGGTGCATAGAGGTTTTGTTCCTCTGGATATCCTCTACTAAGAATTCAACTGATGAATGCTTTACATTGTATATTGTTGACTAATTCTAAGCCTAGTCACATACATTTAAAGGATAGGTGTATGCAGGTAAAAGCCTTTCTCCATCACTGAATGTAACTCAACATCACTGAATGTTATGTTGATGTTATGTTGAATCACCCAGAAAACATCTTCTCTAGAAATGCAGTGATGTTTCAACAACTCAGTCAGTGGAAGCAACTTACAAACACAGATGAGCTCACACACCCAACCTGTCAGTCAGCAGTTGTGAAATGTAAATGTGTGTGTGTATGTGTGTGTGTGTGTCGGTCAAAACACAGATGAAGCAACACCTCCACACCTGTGCTTTCAGGACTTCGCAGGACAGGCAGGCTGCAGCTCTGTCATAATGTCAGGGTGCACCAACCTCAGTCTGGCATGCGAGAATGTCAGAAGACAATGTCATTGCCCCTGGGAGGATGCATCTGCCTAACGGAATAAAGAGTTTCAAACTTGAGTATCGATCTGATTGCAGAAGAGTGGGTATCCACTTTAGGTAATGAGTATGGAGTCAGTGTTCAGGAACAGGGGGTAAGACTAAAATATTATTGTGTTGTGAAAAAGTAAAATGCATACTTTAAATAATAAGATGTAAGGTTTATATGTTGCAGCAAGTCATTTACTATACATTGGGCTGCTTTAAAAGGGTTTCAACTACAGACAAATCATCACCCCTGAGTCTTGGATTTTTTATTGGGTACGGAGGCCTCGTTTCTCCTTGATCATCTCAGCGCTTGGGGTTTTAATGTCTGCTTCCCAGATGCTTTACAGGCCTAGTCTGCATTCAGCAGTAAGAACAGCAAGGTAGAAACAGGAAGGAGAGAAATTCTGCAGTGTGTGCAACGTCCACATTATAACATCCTGGCTGAACGAGATGCATTAAATGTATGCAAAGAAAAACAAAAAAGTTAAATTGTCCAACTGTGATAACTTTCCAACAAAGAAATAAGTACACAAGCCAGTTCTTGCTTGATTTTAGACGCAAATATATATATATATATATATATATATATATATATATATATATATATATATATATATATATATATATATATATATATATATATATATATATATACATACATTACAAGTTTCCAACTAGCTTAATATATTCATCGGATAAGGAGGCTTTAATATTTCATGATGGACGGGCCATTAATATACCGTACGGATCACAACCGGGGGGAGTGTCAGATAATGGTCCCAAACACTCAGCGTCGCAAACAACAGGAAGAAAACTGAGCATCTACTGGACTCTGTTCTGGCCGCTCTGGTTCAAGTGGGTTGGGGAGGGGCAAAGCCATCTAGGTTAGTCCACAACAAAAACAGACAATGAAAAGAACCAACAATACTTCCATTTCTAAAGTATACATATAACGTTTTGTTGTTCACAAGCGTTGCCAGTAAGACTCTTACGCTTTTATGAAGCAAAGATTTGCTTTGCTTTCCTTTTCAGAATGACCAGCAGGACCTTTTAAATTCGACCTCATCATGCCAAATCTATACACGAATGTGTGTTTTACCAACTCATTCCTGCTTGTCGAGCGGTGACAGACAATGTCAATGGTTTCGCTTTAATTAACTAAACACGTTGGTTTAATACATACAATACGTATTTAATTATACGTCTACTCTAACCGCGTCGTTACCCAAGTATCATCTACCAAGCTAGTTAGCGTGCAAATTCACTTCAGTTATTACCTTGCTAGATTATAGTTATGAACATTATGCATGACACCCAACAACAACAAAAAAAGATGCAATGCAGACATTCACTCAAAACTCTTTCCTCGTGGTTTGAAATGACACCAGACGGCGGGATAATCTCGACTGGCCTTTGACATCCGCGATTTGTAGTTCAATGCCCTGCCCGACAAGACACCCAGCCGCCGGACACCGTTTGGTCCCGGCCCGCCTCCCTTTCCTCCGCCTCCTCCTCCTCCTGTTCACGCTAGCATTAGCTAACTAGCGCTTAGGAAAATAGCTAGCCCAACACTCACCTCTCTTATCGAGGTCGTAACCGACCACCACGAAGTAGTCGGCGAGCCTGGCCATCTCGGAGTTCATGGAGACAGGCCTCTGTCGCGGTATCCTTTCCCCTTTCCCGTCGCTATTCCATTTCACAGTCTGTCGGCGAAAGACACATCACGGGCGACGGTAGCATCCTCCCAGCTGTATCCTGCCGCCATACTGTCAGTATGCCTTGTCCTGACAGCGGAGTGTGACGAGTCTGCGCACTGGGTTACAGGGAGGGGCGCGTGCCAAGAATTGTCCCACAACGTCCCATTAACGTAGTTGAGTGTAGATCCCCTTGCAAAAAAAATAACTATAACCACTATTGGCTCGAAATGCAGCACTTTTCTAGCTAGATGCTTGACAATTATCTCACTGAAAACATGCAATATTTGCGGTTGAATAATTCTGAGCAATTAGTGTATTTAGCATGCATCAATAACATCTTGGCTACAGGGCACGGTACACTTGGGAAACCTTATGTAATCTACCAACGCTAAGCACATCAACATATCAAATAAACACGTTAAAACAAGTGGTGACAGCTCAAAGGGGCTATTTACAGTGAAAATGGCAAAACTGTATCGTAACCTTTCTGTACGCTCACTGTCAAATCTTTTGGTTATCTAAACTAGAGACCATATCTTCCCCATATCTGTCACAAGGGTTCCCCATTCCGCATGTCATTTCTTAAATACTCTAAAATCAGAGGACATCCCACAGGAATGCCTGCTTTCGCAGTGTGTGTGGTCAAAACAGATGGTAGCCCAAATAGTTTCAATGTAATGTAGACCTACAGTATACAGAAAATAATCTGTATAAAATTGGATTTATACATTTTCAGTTTTACGCAGTATGCTTGTATGAAAGAGAGAGATTGAATAGAACATCACCTCCGTGTGTAGCTGAATGACCAGTGTGATCCTAACCACAAGGGTCACTCGCATTATCTCCTCAAGTTCGACTAAACAGAACTAAAGTACCTGTTACATAATACATTCATGCCCATGTCCAATTCCAGCGTAAATCTGCAGAGCACTTGGCATTGTTAAATACCACAATATCACCTTTAAAATACAGCAGTCCCAACACAAAAAAACTCTTGCCTTGTAACGAACACAGAACAATACTGTCACAACTTTGCAGTGATGTTGCGATACCGTTAAGTGATAGGGAGGTTGAGGGCAGATGAGATTTATCCCGGACATCCTCTGAAACAGAGGCCCAGTTCCGTGTGGCCTGCTGTCCTTGGCTGCCTTCACCGTAATGCAGAACATTCCAACACTTCCTGCACTGCAACATTAGACCCAAAGTACTTATCACTCCGAGATTAAAAACCAGGCATGGCTCTTAAGCATTTTTGTCTTTTGTTTTTGTTTTGTATAGCCTTCTCTTACTGTACTTGTCCCAGACGATTGGTATCCCTCCTTGACTTAGAAGCTAGACTGTCACTGTGAGTGGTTTGAAAAAAAGTGTATGTCAAGAAACACCCCCCATACCTTCCCCCTTCAGTGAGCACAGTTTCAACCCGATAGCATAAACTGTAGATACATAATTGTTGTCAATAGAGTGATGCTATGCCTGTAGTGAGTCAGGTCAAGGGTGATGGTCTATGCTTCTTACAGCTGACAGGTAACATGGCCTTGAACTTCACATGACAAACTGCCAGTAGAGGGAGGGAAACACACAAGATCCATCTCCTTGGCTCTCCTGGTTGAGCACTAGGCTATGAGGAGCACTATTCACTGCCCTGTTAACTGCAGTAACCCTGCTGGTGCTTAATTAAAGGTGTTGTAGATACAGAGAGACCTGAGAGAACGACCTTGAGCCTTCTGGCCTTAATTACAATGGATACACTGATCAAGTTCCCCCACAATGGCTTGGGGAAGACAGCGTCTGTGCTAATGAAGTCGTCCCTTGCAGCTGTATCACGTCCGCATCGAGTTCCAGTTCCCCTCTGAAGACGACCCAGCCCAGCACTGCTGACATTCCTGGTACTTCTCACCGCTCCTGTGTGTCTCCCCTGTGAGGAGCATCCATGCCCTGGGTAGACATAGCACAGATAGTAAGATCTCAGATTGGCATACATACACTGTTATTATGTTGTGTGTTGATAATGTTACCAAGCTAAATTAATATTGAGTTACACTTGAAAGCGCCATTGGCGTTGGGAAAACTGGCTTCAATGCAGAAAGAATTGGCTACAGTATTTGTTCCTGATCTTAGTTCCTACGTTGATTGCTATTTTGTCATACAGAGAAAAAGACACACAAAAAGAGACGGAACCAGCGACAGAGAGGGTCAGCTCCTCCCTCCTCCCTCCTCCCTCCGCCCACTCTGAACACAACGGGCCGTTGTGTCGGGCCGGATGCGACGTGTCACCTGACTTCCTGCCAACAAACCAACAGACAGGAAGTGGGTTGAAGGCCTCCTGCAAATCATAAAATCATAGCTCTTCGCGGGGCATCCAGCGTTCAATTGCTCATCCTCTGAGATGAAGCATGCGTGAAAATGTCCTCAATGAGGACATGAAGAGTAGCGATCAAAAGGTTTCACTTCCCCAAGTGTCTCAGACTGTATCTGACAACGGAAGTAAAAAGGGGATTTTTTTTATGATGTACTGGTAGTCTGGTAAAGGTAACATCTGGTATCTATATACTGCATTGCTCCTACCATGGAAGGAAGAGGGTTAGTTCAGGATGTCAATCCAACAGACGTCTATAGTGCTGCAATAATACAGAATGTCTCCAGATACCATCTAAGTATACATAAACACATTAGTCATTGAGCCAATGATGTTGATCTGCTGTGAGAATTTACTCTTTGAGAAAACAAACAATATGCAAGTGTTGGACAGACTGAGGCCTGTATGAAGAGGTATTTGGACCAGTCTGCAATTGATAGGAGAGGCCCTGACCCAGGATGTAAGGCCCAGCCTCCTCACCACTTCCCTGGGGAAGAGATCCACAGAGTCCCCTTGGCACCCAGGTGCCTGGAGCACACACTCGCAGGCGATGGGAAATGTAGCAAAGAGCTTTGTGTAACAGTAAACTCTATCTTCTTGCTCTGTAACTATTAGTGTTTTCACTCATAACATACAGAGAAGAAGCTCCGGGGCAGGACCTCTTCTGTTAAAGGTCACATTCATTTACTGTATCAAAAAAATGTTATAAGCGAGTTGTATTAAGAAAATCCCTGTCCATTCATGGAGGTGAAACAAACTTAACCCCTGCCTATGGTCGTTGCCAGGTCTGTAAGGAAATGTATTAATGAACCAAGCATGCCTCTGAGAGAATGCATAAAGTAGGTTAACTGCAGTATGTTTAATCTTATTTTATTCTACACTGAGTATACCAAACACTAGGAACAACTTACTAATATTGAGTTGCCCTTTTGCCCTAAGAACAGCCTCAATTCCTAATTCCTCAATAAACTCAACTTCCAGACTCACATTAACCATCTCCAATACAAAATTAAATCTAGAATCGGCTTCCTATTTCGCAACAAAGCCTCCTTCACTCATGCTGCCAAACATGCCCTTGTAAAACTGACTATCCTACCGATTCTTGACTTTGGAGATGTCATTTACAAAATAGCCTCCAACACTCTGCTCAGCAAATTGGATGTAGTCTATCACAGTGCCATCTGTTTTGTCACCAAAGCCCCATATACTACCCACCACTGCGACCTGTATGCTCTCGTTGGCTGGCCCTCATTACATATTCGTCGCCAAACCCACTGGCTCCAGGTCATCTATAAGTCTTTATTAGGTAAATCCCCGCCCTATCTCAGCTCGCTGGTCACCATAGCAACACCCACCCGTAGCATGCGCTCCAGCAGGTATATTTCACTGGTCATCCCCAAAGCCAACACCTCCTTTGGCCGCCATTCTTTGAGAACTCTAAATGAGAACTTGTTCTCAACTGACCTACCTGGTTAAATAAAGGTGAAATAAAAAAAATAATAAAAAAAACATTTGTCGGGGCATGGACTATACAAGGTACATCCACAGGGATGCTGGGCCAAGTTGACTGCAATGCTTCCCACAGTGGTGTCAAGTTGGCTGGATGTCCTTTGGGTGGTGGACCATTCTTGATACACAAGGGAAACTGTTGAGTGTGAAAAACCCAGCAGCATTGCAGTTCTTGACACAAACCGGAGTGCCTGGCATCTACTACCATACCCCGTTCAAAGGCACTTAAATGTTTTGTCTTTCCCATTCACCCTCTGAATTGCACACGTACACAATCCATGTCGATTGTCTCAAGGCTTAAAAATCCTTCTTTAACCTGTCTCCTCCCCTTTATGTACACTGACTGAAGTGGATGTAACAAGTGACATAAGGGATTATAGATTTCACCTGGATTCACCTGCTCAGTCTACACCATGGAAAGAGCAGGTGTTCTTAATGCTTTGTATACTCAGTATACATAGCCATGATTCTATCATCAATATTTTATTTGTTTGGCTATTTCATTTGTGATCTCCTGTTCTACTGTCGCCAGTTAAAAAGGGCCCAGTCAGGCGCGGTCAGTTCTGGAAGCACCATTATTGTCTGCCTCCACTGTTCCACCTAGCAACAATCACCCTATCTGTGCTATCATCTTTCACCACACAGAGAAGTGATCCCTCATTTGCCCATAAAATGGGCAAACTGGGCCAAACCCTGACTCACGTAGGCCATCTCCTTCAACCCTCCTCACCTTCGGCCCCTCACTGGTAACAAGAGCCATGCAAACAAACTTGAATGTGAGCCGTCAGAGAGACGACTAGCCACGCAAACAATCTTGGCTGTGGCCCAATCCCCTACAAACTAGCCGTGTAAACAAATTTGATGGGGGGAGCCACTGTGCCTGTGAGCACACAGGGGAGACGGGGATGCTCATTCCAGTGGGAAAGACCATGTCTCCAAAATGATTTCTCATAGAATAATTTATTGGCATACTAAGGGTTTAAGGGTCTGCTTGACTTTACAAAAAGTCCTAATTTGATCTTGTTTGTTTTTTTTCTGTTTTAAAAAATGCTGACAAATTATGTTTATCTTCTATCTGGGACATAATCTAGGCTGTCCCCAGCCCCATAGGAGGTCAAAGGTCAAGCTCCACTGTGCTCAGCTATGTGTGTCTCTGCAACTGTCCTCTGCTGTAGAACATTTGACTAATAGGAGGTTCACTAGGGGGCAGCAATTGTAAGATAACCAGATACAGTGAGGTTTCTGGTACTGTGTAGATGCTCACAAACAGTGAACTGCACTGTAACTAAATGAAACGACAGAAAAAGCTGGAAGTAAATTAACATATGAGTGAATTGATGGATGAATGACTCGATGCACATTGTTGGAAGATGGAATAAAGTAGAAATTAATATTTGAGAACTTTAGGCCTCTGGGAGCATCCATAAATCTTCATCCAGGCCACAGGTGTTTGTTTGTATGTACATCTTCTCCGCCACTTGAATGGTACTAAAACTATTAGTCGGTTTGCAACAAACACACCTACTTTGAGAGAAATGACCGGAACACTTCAGCTCTATAATTTGTTTATGTGGTGCTTCCTGTTCAGAAACCATAAGCAGACATATCCCCTGACCCCCTGTGTACACAACATTAGATAGCACAGATGATTTCTACACAGATTATGACGTCTAGTATGTTCTGTTTCACCCTGGGGAGCCTCTGTTTATCAAGGAAATAACATTAAAACATTTTGCATTTTCAGAACGTTTACACAACCAATCAGCCAGTCTGTGACCCCAGAAATGTCACATCGGCTGAGACAAGAAGAGAGGAGGTTGGGCAGTACCACTCTTGAATGGGTTGAGTCCTACTTGTGGTTGAGGTAAATGGTTTGCCATCCGAGGCTACCCATAAGCTGTGGCGTGCCACAGGGGAGCGTGCTAGGGCCTCTGTTATTCCTGCTGTGCATTATTGATATGAAGGCTGCTTGCTCATGTCACCTGTTTCTGTATGAAGAGGACTCTGCACTCTTGGTGTCTCACAAAAACCAAATCACTCTGGAAAGTCTACTGAGTGCAGAGCTCACTAACATCAACGCATGGCTCATAGACAACAAGCTATCTCTGCAACTCGGCAAAACAGTTCGAGACTAAATTGAAACTAAGCAAGTCCTCAGACATCCGGGTACAGCTAGCAGGAGAGGTATTCACAGCCCGAAACAGCAGTTAATTAATTTAACTGTACACTAGATGGCAACCTGGGAGGGGGGGTATGGCCAGTAAGGTACAAGATAAGACTATGCTAGTGTTACGGATTAGAACCGTCAACCTATTTTGAACGCACCCTTGTTGGTCTGCCTGTGCCAGGTGTGTGTGATTGTTATTTAAGGGTGTGGCCTTTTATATAAAACCCTTCCTGTTTGTGTCATTCAGGAGATACCCTTACTATGTGCTGTTCGACTTGCCTTGGGAGGGAGGGAGCGGTGATGGTGGTTTTATCAAAGTATGAGAAATATGATTTATTGTACATGTAGTGTGTTTAGGCACTGGTGCCCGTATTCCACCTAGACCTGCTCTGCTTCTCCCTGGGCACGCCCTCCGTGACTGTAGCAACACATTGTTATTGTCTGTTTGAGTATGTGAATGGAATGTATAAACCTAGTGTTATATCTTTGATATTGAAGTCTGTCTTGTAAGATGGAGCTGCTGGAGCTGAACATGGTATATGGATATTATGTAGGCCAGGAGATTGTGCATTTCTTGTGACGATGAAAATACCTTGTTGTTGTCTGATTCCCATGCCCCACTCTCTGATGCAAAGAACCTGTTATGTTTAGCTTAGTCCCAAGTACCTCACCTCACGTATTAAAAGGTGGCGTAGTATGACTACAGGAATAAAATATTTTGGTGTATTTCCCCACGATACACTAGCACTTCCTGGTTCAAAGGCTTAATTAATCTACTAAAAAGCAAGCTTCAGATAGCCCAGAACAAGTTGATTAGGGTGGTGTTGAATCTGAGCACACTTAGAGTCAAAGGTCACACAGACTAGGCTTAGTCTGGCACATAGGATCATCCATGGGGCAGCTCCTTGACATTTGTCGGACTACTTTCCCCATGTTAGAGATTCACAGAACCATAACACACACATGTTAGGACAGCTAACGTGTGTGTGTGTGTGTGTATAGATTCAGAAGCCTGACAGGGAAATGTTCTTTTTTATACTAAGTAGCCTCTGAGTGGAATAGTCTGCCTCTGTTAAAACTATTCCCACTCTGTGTATCTTTAAAAGGAAGGTGAAATCCTGGTTATTGGAAAGTGTTCCTCTGTGAGCATTCCCTTCAAGCCCATTGATGATGACCAAATAGCGTTCCCTTGTCTATAGTATGTATATGTTGTGTTTTTAGATGACTAAATAACCAATTTGCAGGACATTTTAGCTTTATTTTTTATTTTGTATCCTGCTACATGCCAAACTTGCCACATGCTATCATGAAAATGAGGACCACAATGGAAATAAGTCAGAGTTTTTGGTGTTTATCCTCGATGATTCTTAATCAAGTGCATCATTTTGTATGTGTACCTTGTTTTAAATTATATACACTGGGGGTCAAAAGTTTGGATTATTACTCCTTCAAGGGTTTTTCTTTATTTGCACAATTTTTTACATTGTAGAATAAAAGTGAAGACATCAAAACTATGACATAACACATATGGAATCATGTAGTAACCAAAAAAAGTGTTAAACAAATCAAAATATATTTTATATTTGAGATTCTTCAAAGTAGCCACCCTTTGCCTTGATGACAGCTTGGCACACTTATGGCATTCTCTCAACCAGCTTCATGAGGACCGCCACAGGAATGGAAGACCCAGAAATACCTGCAGAGGATAAGTTCATTAGAGTTACCAGCCTCAGATTGCAGCCCAAATAAATGCTTCACAGAGTTCAAGTAACAGACAGATATCAACATCAACTGTTCAGAGGAGACTGTGTGAATCAGGACTTCATGGTCGAATTGCTGCAAATAAACCACCACTAAGGGATACCAACAAGAAGAAGAGATTTGCTTGGGCCAAGAAACATGAGCTATGGACATTAGACCGGTGGAAATGTGTCCTTTGGTCTGGAGTCCAAATGTGAGATTTTTGGTTCCAACCTCAACCAAATTTAGATGGTTTGGGATGAGCCGGACTAATTCCCATCCAATACATCCAGTCGGACAGATTCTGCGTCCAATACATCCTAACCTCAGCTTGAATCAATCAGTTATCAATTCAGATACCTGTAATGCATTGCGGAATCGTTGCGGTTGATATTCATCTCTTGGTTTTGCAAGAGTGAAATGACATACTATTGGACTTTTTGTCTCTTAAAAGAAAAAATCTTGATTGGAAACTCACCTTTGGCCAAATTTTAATTGCCATCTCCAGAGTAGGAGAATTACATGTCTCATTTATTAGGGTCAGAACATCACAATGCTCTATGTAGCTATAATGTCATGTTTATAACATGCTTACAGATGGGTAATGTTTTCTGTATGATATAATTAGACATTTTACCAAACACTGTAACAGGCTAGACCTGACTGATGCCTTTTGAGGATAAATATTACATTGTTTTATTTAACTAGGCAAGCCAGTTAAGAACAAATTATTATTTACAATGAAGGCCTACCCCGGCCTCCCCTAACGACGCTGGGCCAATTGTGCACCGCCCTATGGGAGTCCCGATCACGGCCCGTTGTGATACAGCCCGGGATCAAACCAGGGTCTGCAGATACGCCTCTAGCACTGAGATGCAGCGCCTCGGTGAGTTATGTGAGTTGACTTCCTGATTGGTTTAAATTTCGCTGACTGCTTCATTGTTATGATCCCCCCTGGGAAAATAACACCAAACCAGAGATTATAAAAGATTATAAGGAGTGGATCCTTTAATTTCAACCCAGGCTGGATTAGGCTGCTAGTGGCTATTACCTGTGTGGGCACTGATACTAATGTTATTATAATGCTTATGGAGAACTTCAAAGCCTTCAACACTGCTGGAAGACACACAGTGACAACAGTGGAGGGTGAGAAATTGGGAAGTTGTCTGCAGCCAGCTGATTTGGCGAGTAATGAACATTGCTTGAAACACAATTCATAACAGAGAGAGAAGGAATGGAGAGAGAGAATTTCAAAATGTGGAAAACAGTCTGACTGAGATCAACAAAATGTATTTGATTCTTCATTGGTGCTCTGTTTTAGACCTAGATTCTCGTCATTTACTTTCCTCACTCTATGGTTTGTATTAACCCAAGATGAAGCTCAAGAGGGCTTTCTAAACTGGGAAATACACTCAACCTTTGGCAACCCATTTGGTCAGTTTTCCCCGAAATTATGGTTGCTTACCTTTGTAACTCTCCTCTGTGTTTTGTGTGGATCAGGTATTTACATTATGACTATTCAGCCTAATTAATAAAACATGTCCGAATCAGGATAGAACGCAGGTGTTCATGCTTGCTAAGCTCGGAGACAATACAGACTTGCCCACTTTCCCAACGTAAAGTGAGCGGCATTGAGTGAAATATGTTTTAGGATATACGAGTCTAAACGTGACTGACACATCTACAACACCGTTGAAAGGTTACTAAACACAAATGACAACATCCTCATTGTATACAGTGAAAGAAATGTCATAAACAAATTAGCTGCATGTGATCTTTATAGCCCTGGAAGCCATGATAGCCACTGTAACCACTCATTAGGTCACATGGTACTCTTTGTGAGGTCATATTTCCTTATAGTTCTGGAAAATGTAGGATATGGATTTGTGGCATAATCAGGAAGCATTATGTCAAATAGCTCATGTATCCATAGCACATTGGGCAGTACTTAGAATGTGTAGCCATGGGTGTGTCCTTCCAAAATTCATAGAAATCTGAAAGAGAAGTATCTCTTCTTATCCCGCAGGCTCACTTGGTGTTGAAGGCAAAGATAAGAGAGAAGGGGTGAAAACGCATGATAGAAGTCTAACAAAAGCATTTTGAGAATATGCCACCATTTTTTTGTATGACAATTGTTAATAAAACCAACATTTTTGTCAATGGTTGGTTAAGGATTAGTACTGCTCTGTCTTAAAATCTATCTTAAATGTGAATATCCATAACTAACAGAACACACATTGAACTTGTTCTCTTGGAAGTTCTTGGAAGGTCTTTGAACAGTCAAGCACTATCATCATCTTGGTATATCAGTTAGCATTTGTCCACCAAAACCTACAACAGTATACTTGTAAATGCCACACTTCAACATACTGTGCACACATCCACGTCGTATAGTGAATGAATAAGAAATAATCCGACAATTGACGGAGCCTATCAGGTGCACCGTGCAGATAGAGTCCCGCCCACTCAATATTTATACGCACAACGTCATCTCGCGCTCAGCTTCAGAAGTTGAGTCTGAGAACTTGATCTTGACCAACACTTGTTATATCCGTGGGAAAATACTTTGAACTTCGAGAATATTGCTGAAAACCCTCATATACGTAAGATATTAGTAACGTTAATGAAATGTACTCTTTTATATGAGTTATTACAGCTATAATTTGACATTTGAAATGCATAGCTTTTAATTGGCCACACAGACTGGTTCGAGCACTTTGTATGCACTATTGAAATTATTAGGCTACTGAATATTGAGTGAATAATGCACTTGCAGGTGTCCTACAGGCACTCTTGAATATGTATTGTAAAATAACTGTATTTCTTGCATATTTTTTGATAACCTATCCTAAATCAATATCCTGATCAAATTAGACAATTTCTTTATTTTTCTCTACTTTTTTTCTTCTCTGTTTATCACAGAATTATTTGACTGTCTCGCGCATTGTTGCCTGGATATCAGTACTAGCCCAAATACCAAAACCTTTTGGGAATTTTTCTTCCCCGGGAGTTGAACAACGTCCAGGTGGTTTGGGAACCCCCTTCTTTCCAAGGGGGTGTGTGTGAGAACTCGTCCCGAGATGTGTTCGCTTCTGCGGGTTACTGTGTATTGCATCAGCCTACTCTCCCTCCAGCAGCTCCTGGCTCTCCCGGTCGCAGACCGTCTGGAGAGAAACAGGTAAGAAGAAAGACATTACATTACTTACTTATAATGCACGAGCGTTCCAGTTCCTTCTAAGAGTGATCATTTCTGGATGTGATGATCTATTGAAAATAAATGCTGTTGTGGAGGGCACATTGGACATATTTAATCTGGAGGTCTAATTCCAATATAGGCTACATGTAGTCTTATTTTATTCCAGGATTCGGAATATACAGTGATGGGTGAGATGCTTTATTATGATATTGGCTAATCTCGAATGTCTAATGACTTTGCCGTTGTTTGGTGAATTGACGTGTGCCTTTTTCTTTTTGCCTACTGTTTTCTAATGAAATTCCACTGTCAAACCACAAACCAGTTGAACCACTTATAATATCATGTCGAGGATAATGGCATAAAGTACGTTGAAGTTTTTGTTCAGTCAGGGTGTTTGGGAGATAACGGATAGAGAGCAGTGCTAACCCGCAAGGTCAGAGCGAGACAGACGTGATACAGTGAAAGTGCGTCCCGGCTGGGGTAACCTGGGGGCTCTGTCGTTATGATATGACCATGTGACAAAGTTTGAGGGGGGATCCGTGTTTTTAGAATGGATTGAGAGTTAATCCAAGCGCGTTTTGCGCAGTCTCTGGTTTCAACTGCGCTCACCATTGGGCTAGGTTTGTCATGGGATTTAAACACTTGTGTTGATTTAAAGTTCATGATAATGTAGGCTAATGCGCGCTATCTTATCCATTACCACTATGTTGAAAAAAATGGGCACCATGATGATATTACGCATTTATTCCATCTGCATAATAAAGCGTAGGCCTACTCTTCAGAATTTGCGTTCTTATATGATGCTACTGAATTTAGTCCAAAAATGGTAAAAAACGTAACTAATGGGACAGAGGACAATACGACCATCATTGCATCATATGTTTTCACACTGCGCTACAAACCCAAACTGACGCGGTTAGACGCGTTATTACACACAGTTATTTATTTTATTTATATATTACCCATGTAGATAAATGTTAGGCTACATCCAATCTGGCATTATTCATGAAATACTACCATACAGTTCGTTATAGGTCCCTAAACAAAAGTGCTAGCTACTTGCCTCAGTGTTCAAGGTTAATACTGTAATAAGTGGCACTTGTATTTTTCCACTCTGCTATTCTTCTGTGTGTGACACGGTAGTAAATAATAATAATACACACACACAAACACACACACAATTTCAAATTTCCTATTTCATTGGGTTGGCAGACGTGCCTGTGCAAAGTGAAGGAGAAGTGCACCAGTGAAGACTCCTGTCTCTGGTGTGTTTTATTGCAGTGAGAACTAGAGCAGAGGGTAGAGTCAGTGTTGGCATGCCCTCTTCTGGTGGGAGACTGACAGGAACCTGGACCCTGTAAATGAGAGAAACCAATTAAAACAGATGATTACCTTCACCATTCCTTTACATAGACATCTGGGATGTTCAAAGCTTAAAAAAAAAAAAAGGAACATTGTCACTCATTAGCCATTTTTTGGGGCAAACTAAGTGAGGCACTTGGTTGTATCCAGATGTTCCTCTAATGTGGGTTAGCACTCTAGGACACACTGACAGGCCTGGTAACTCAGACATGATCAACCAAGGGATCTTGAGTCTTATTCATATTAATACTAGGTCAGTGACACTACTGTTAACTTGCTGTATATCTTCAACAGAAATGTTGCTGACATGCATCCATGAATGGACTGGCAGCTCTTGATGGTTAATAATTGAGGTTATTGACTTATGAGGATGTGGGAAAAGAGGATTGTTTTGACCCTGCGTGACATATATTGGATGGCAGGGCTGGTAAGGGTGTGACAGATAACAGTCTTCATATAAGGTGACCCTATTCTGATAGGCGGGCCCCTACGCAGGAGGTTCGGACTTAACAGCCTCTGTCTACAGGTGGGTGTGTGTGTCTCACAGAGCATAGACAAACACCTGCTGCTGAAATTTAAATCGAAGCGGAGGGAGGCATGACTCAAACACCTCTCTGTTTATTTCAGTCTGAGCTCCCGGCAGGGATGGGTTATTTCTGCTTCCCAATGGTTGTTATGACTTTAACCTCTCCGCACTAACTTTCCATTTTTAAAAGCAGGGGTAGAATACGTGGGTAATGATGGATGTGACTGCGGTTGCAGCAGTGCTCTCTATCAGTGTATTATAGTGAACACAGCAGCTTTTCAAAAACCAACAGTTCAATAAGTGGGAGTCTGTTTGTCCTGTCTAAGCTGTGGCTATTCTTCCTAGAAATCCCCTCTGGATGTTCCCATGGTGATGGAAGGGAGATTCATAATGTCCTCTCTCTTCTCTAATGCTGGTTTCTCTCTCTCTCTCTCTTCTCTAATGCTGGTTTCTCTCTTCTCTCTCTCTCTCTTCTCTAATGCTGGTTTCTCTCTCTCTTCTCTAATGCTGGTTTCTCTCTTCTCTCTCTCTAATGCTGGTTTCTCTCTTCTCTCTCTCTCTCTCTTCTCTAATGCTGGTTTCTCTCTTCTCTCTTCTCTAATGCTGGTTTCTCTCTTCTCTCTCTTCTCTCTAATGCTGGTTGCTGGTCTCTCTCTCTCTTCTCTCTAATGCTGGTTGCTGGTCTCTCTCTCTCTTCTCTCTAATGCTGGTTGCTGGTCTCTCTCTCTCTCTAATGCTGGTTGCTGGTCTCTCTCTCTCTCTCTCTCTCTCTCTCTCTCTCTCTCTCTCTCTCTCTCTCTCTCTCTCTCTCTCTCTCTCTCTCTCTCTCAGGATGGCACACAGTTAGTGCATTGAGCGTGTGTAGACTACTGGTCTAGCTGTGTGTATTTGAGTATTTGTGTATTTAAGTCTGTGTGTATTTGTGTCTGTGTGTATATGAGTCTGTGTGTGTATTGTGGACATGAGTTTGCTCAGGATCCTTACTGGACACACACAAAAAAAACTGTTTTTCCTGTCGGTCCGTCCTCCTGCTAAATCATTAACTCTCTCTGTCACCCCATATGGGGCAAGTGTCAGACCCCTGCCTGTAATTCAGACGTCAACACCCATCCATTGTCCAAACACAATATTTACCCCAAGAAACAAGCTCATTGCATCATCATGCACCACCCAGAGGACATACTGTTGTCTTCTGAGGAATATATGGTGATAGATTTGATCATTCTATATACAGTAACTTTACATAGATTTATAGACATGATTTTATGTGGCTGACAAATACCTAAACTTTACTCGAGTTATCTCTTCTATGTTCCTCACGGTCTGATATAACTCCGGCTGGCCCCGTAGATCGCTCTGTGAGAGGCAGTATGTATTTCCTCTGAGGTTAGAACTCTGCTCTGAGGACGTTGGGCTGCTCTGATGTGGGCCACACTGTAAACAGAGGTCTGGACTGGCGATGTATGGAGATGTAATGTATCTACCACATAAACCCTGCCATGCCCCTCCCTCTCTCCCGCTCTCTCACTCTCTCTCTCTCTCTCTCTCGCTCTCCTTCTCTCTCTTTGTGCTCCGTGAGGGTCATTACAACCAGGCCTAAAGAAGAGAGAGAACTAGTCTCCCACCAGGCAGCTCAGAATTCCACAGTGGATTAGTGGCAAAAAATTCCACCGTCCACATCCATAAAGAAAATGCTTCCACTCTGCACTGGAAAGCCTAACAATGGCGAAAGGCTTGTGTGTGTATGTACAGTGCATTCGGAAAGTATTCAGACCCCTTGACTTTTTCCACAATTTGTTACGTTACAGCGTGATTCTAAAATGGATTTAAAAAAAATACCCCCTAATGACAAAAACAGATTTATAGATTTTTCTGCAAATGTCTTAAAAATAAACAATTCTTCTCTGCAGATCCTCTCAAGCTCTGTCAGGTTGGATGGGGTAGCGTTGCTGCACAGCTATTTTCAGGTCTCTCCAGAGATGTTCGATAGGGTTAAAGTCCAGGCTCTGGGTGGGCCACTCAAGGACACTCAGAGACTTGTCCTGAAGTCACTCCTGCGTTGTCTTTGCTGTGTGCTTAAGGTCGTTGTCCTGTTGAAAGGTGAACCTTCGCCTGAGTCCTGAGCGCTCTGGAGCAGGTTTTCATCAAGGACCTCTCTGTACTTTGCTCCGTTCATCTTTGCCTCGATGCTGACTAGTCTCCCAGTCCCTGCTGCCACCACCATGCTTCACCTGGCACCATCCCAACAACATGATGCTGCCACCACCATGCTTCACCGTAGGGATGGTGCCAGGTTTCCTCCAGGCGTGACGCTTGGCATTCAGGATGCACCTAAGCTCAATTTCGAGTCTCATAGCAAAGGGTCTGAATATTTATGTAAATAAGGTATTTATGTTTGACATTTTTTATACATTTGCCAAAATAAAAATAAAACAGTTTTTGCTTTGTCATTATAGGGTAGTATGTGTAGATTGATGAGGAAAACAATTCATTTAATACATTTTAGAAGAAGGCTGTAATGTAACAAAATGTGGAAAATGTCAAGGGGTCTGAATACTTTCCGAAGGCAATGTATGTATGTATGCATTAGGGTTGTCATGATACCAGTATCGAGATACTACGATACCAGATTTTCCATGGCAAAAAAAGAAAAACACAAATTAGACAAAACTCTATGGTCCAATAAAAATGGTCCTCTATGGTCCTACTTTACGTAAAGTTGTGGATGCTGTAGCTTGCAAAATAAACACGTGACTCTAGGTGTTAACATAATGCTGTTTGTTTGTAATATTATGGCTTTTGTCCTCAAGAAATTATATCTGCTTTGTGTTTTGTTTCCTTGCCTTGTGTGTATACTGTAAGTGTTAAAGAAGGAAGACAGGAATAAAGCTGAGAATGATTTAGGTGCTGTACTAGCTAAGTACAGTCATTTGTAGCATGGATGGATACCTACAGTACCGATGGATAGCAGGCCTCAATCAGGAGTCAGCACTGCAGTGGCCACCAAAGTACAATTGAAACGTGGAACTGCAACCACATAGCGTGGTTTGAAGTCTGTCTCCCAATTCCCAAACCACTACACACTTAAGTCTCCTGGGGGGGAACAAGAGAGAATAGAGAGAAAGTGATGAGTTTCCTCTTGGTTTCTGGATATGTGGCAGTTGTTCTTTCAAGCCATGGACTTTAGCAACTGTGTACACTTTCACCCAATGCAGTGCATGATGAGGAAAGTGCTAAATCACCCCTCTTAGCATGTACTTATCGTAAACACAAGAGGTTATAAAAACCCCTTCGCATGGAGAACAAGTGGCAGAAATGGTTAATTCACAAATAAATCACCTTTCGCTTATTTCTGTCTCCTTACTGACAACACAATCTGCCCTCTGTTAGCTGGCGCCTGGCAAAGAATTCTGTATGAATGTGCCACATACTGCTGATTAAGACAGCCCATGGTAAGCCCCAGCCCCCTGGGTATAAGCATGTATAAAGGCCATGGTACTGCTAATTCCGAAGGCATGATCAAATGAGCACCACCAACACAGTGAATGGGAAAATGGCTTCAAATGGAACTCTCTCTGCTGGTGACTTGCTGAATGTCCAATCCTAAAGGAGGGCTGTAATTGATTAATGACCTATATTGTCAATTTATATGTATAAAATGGGTCATATCATTAAAAGTACCAGAGAGCCCATTCTGGAAATTGTACGTGTTTGAAGAGTATACAAACAACGTGAAGAGTATAAAAAATGTGTTTTTCAGAGAGTACACTGTAAGGAGTATAATGACAACAAGGTGTTGTCTGTATCATGTACAATTCACAGATCATAATGACACCAAGAGGTTAAACATCCTTCATCCCAATTACGTTTGTACGTGAGAATTGCCAGAACAATCTGAGATTGTTACATTGCTTCTGTAAGTCGCTTTGGATAAGATAATATTTCCCGCTTGCGCGGAATCACCCTATAGTGGTGGTTCCACTGGTGGGTCTCAGTTGTGATTCCAGACCTAAAACTCTAAACTGCTGAGTAATACAAAAGAATAACACCACACTGCAACACAAAGGATTTGGGATCAGCTTACCCTTTTATCGAACCCTCAAATCCCCCCTCCCTCCGCCCTTTCACCAGGCTAAGTGACTTTTAGCTTAATGCCCTCCCATGAAAATGTGACTTTTACAGAACAAGTAGGTGGATTTGTCACCAATATATTTAAAAAAAATAATCTTACACAAATCAGATGGTGCTGAAAAACGAGTGTTGAGTGAGTGAATGTTTCCAAGAATGTGAAGCTCTGATATCTTTGATCGTCTGCCAATTACAAAGACCTCCATTACTGTCAATTTACAGGATTACTTTCTCAATAGCCAAATTAGACGAGGCTGTCAGATCAGAAGTGATCTAGTGAAAGAATCCCCATGTTGGGCCGGCCTTCAGTACATGGTGCTGCTGTCTTCTCCTGGCTGTGGGCTAGAAACACGGTGGCCAAAAGGCTTATTGTGAGATCAGAATAACATCCCAACGAAACTGGAGAGGAGCATATGCACAAACTGACTCACACTCACACCTCTGGTCCAAAGTCTTTGGCCAAAACGCTCCCCTCAGATCCGTCTGATCCCTTCGGCACAGACACATACAAATGAGTCCTGGCTAAGTCTAAGGGCATCAGCGTCAGGTGAAGGTAAAGCGGTCAGGTTAGATGGTGTAATAGAGAAGAGAGGTGTACAAAAGGACATGCCAAGAACTCGCTGGGTGGGAGGGGAACCCCACAGAAACCCAAACATGTTTAAACTCCTTTAAACAGCAGACTTCTTTATTTTTTCACCTTCTCCGCCTCCCTCCAGTTACTAATTGTCCAAGAAATGTTTTTTTAACCACATCATAGGGTATTTATGGCTGTCTGCCAGCCCAGAATAGCCTGACTAGCGAAGCGGCCATCGTCTGACTGCATTGGGTCGGGCTCGGGCGACATGGTGTGTTATGGGAGATTCCAGCGCTGAGTGAGCCACAAAGTCCACTACTGCTCCACCAGGGTTATAAGAGGGCATGTTAAATGGGCATTAAACACACACAAACTACTTGGTCGATGGGGTGGATTGGGACTGATGCAATGTTTTAGGGCGGCAGGTAAACTAGAGTGTTGGGCCACTAACCGAAAGGTTGCTGGTTTGATTATCTGAGCCGTCAAGGTGAAAAATCTGTCAATGTGCCCTTGAGCAAGAAACTTAACCCTAATTTGCTCCAGGCAGGGCCGGCGCGTGCGTATAGGCAGACTAGGCAACTGCCTAGAGCCGCACTTTGGAAAGGCGGCAAAATGTGGGCTTATAAAAAAAAAAAATAATAAGAATAATACAAATATTAAAAAATTTAATAATCCCAAAAAATAGCCGCTCATTTTGCCGCCTCTTGTAGTCCATTGGTGAGGAATGTGTGTCTGTCAATCAAAAACTCACCAATCAGCACCCAAAAGCCCCCCCCCCCCCCCCCTCCCCACCCCGTCTCACGAGGTCAGCTAATGTTATGTGGTTATGTGTTCTTAAGTTGTCTGAGTTCAGTTTATGGGGGAGGGGGAATGTTAGAGTGCCAACCGTAACCGAGCCTTGCATGGCCGGAGGTTCGGGTTGTGAATACAAAAAAAGAAAATTAGCAAAGGAGCAAGTGCTCCAAAAACAAAATAATTCTCTTTTGAAATATATTGATGGGTCATATCGTCATCATTTTTTCCCGGACCAAGTGGGAGTAAAAAGGAGGATGCTGGCCCTTCCAGAGCCCCGGAGACGGACGTGAACAGGTCTACCGCCGTTGCTAGCTGCCCGGCTAGCGATGATCACGCGCCTCCCCTACCACCAGAGACCGGCGGAGGCACAAGAGCCGTTGAACATTTAGCGTCGCTACTACCGGTACAAGGACAAGGTGAGGAGGAAATGAAAGATCCCACCAAATGGCCAACACCAATCAAGCAAGAACTGGAGAAACATGTCAAGCATCCTCAGCGCCCATGAAACATCTTCTGGAAAGTTTTCACGAATGGAAAGAGTTGGATAAAAGATTGGCCTCGCAAAACACGATAGATGCACAAAATCAGCGCAAATTGACTGCACCTATCCGGTGTACAATAAAACATATCATTTTTGAAGCTGGGTACAGCACTCCCACTGCGCAAAGACGTCAATTCAACGTCTATTCCACGTTGGGTCAACATCATTTCATTGAATTGACAGCGTTGATTCAACCAGTGTGTGCTCGGTGGGCATTGTTTGGCAGTGGCAGTCTGCACACCCCATCAGACCTGTTTTTGTCCTTTAATCATGGGATTAAATTAAGCTGTTCTGTAGCTTAATTTACACCTCTTTTTTTTTTTTATTCACCACCTCTTCTTTCCTAACGGATTAAGTTTCCTCCTTCCTCATGTGGGAGAAACACATTTGAAGAATGAGCCTGCGCAGAAGATTGTATTTCAGTGTTTTTGTGGACAGAAAAGGTTAACTAAATAAACATTTACTGTAATGAGTATAGACTATCCAAATCGCCATAACAACCACATTGCAGTATTTATTCTGTATATAAATGTAGCTTTTTCCACGCAGTCAAATACAATTTGTGCCTGTCTGGCAGCCTGGTGTTTGGCACAGAAGGCGGGTTGTGACTTGGCAATGCCACGGGATAGAGCTGAATGACCAGGTGCTCCTGGTAATTGTGCTCCCTCAGCACTACCACGGTGGTTACCAGTGACACCCA
>CM042421.1:16869913-16912413 GCA_023634145.1 Thymallus thymallus | reverse complement strand
AGACAAGACAAACAGGCATACAGACAGACTAACTAGGCAAGCTGAGCTGCTGAGAGCCACTGAGACAGAGAGAGAACTTTGTGATATCACTCCGTCCCTGTCTGTGTGTCGCCATCTTTGGTTACGTTAACCAAAGATGGCGACACACAGACAGGGACGGAGTGAGAGATCAAGTAGACATACATACAGACAGACAGACAGACAGACAGACAGACAGACAGACAGACAGACAGACAGACAGACAGACACACACACACACACACACACACACAAACACACGTAGGAGTGGAGAGGTTGAGAACCAGAAATCAAATCAAAATCAAATCAAATGTATTTGATTTATTGATTTACAGATGTTATCGCAGGTGCAGCAAAATGCTTACATGTCTAGCTCCAACTTTGCAGTAATGTCTAGCAATACAATAACCAAGATGTAAAAAATGTATACAATGTATAAAAATGAATAAATATCAGAACAAGCAACGTCAGAACAAGCAACGTCAGAACAAGCAACAGAGCCCAAAAGCAGACCGAACAACGTAAGTATATTTTGTGAGATTTATTGAAGAAATAATAATAGAGAAATGTTGATGAGGATGGGGTTGAATTGGAAGCTGGTTCGTGAGCTGGTGACTGAGTATCCAGGCAGGTGGGCAGGTAGGTGATCTGTGTGGCGTGCTAATTCAAATCCGTATCCCAGGTGAGTGGAGGAACAGGTGAGCAGAGTGAAGAGTGACGAGCTTGTTCCGGGAATTCAGGTAAGAGTGATTGTGAATATTTCCAGGCAGGTGTTCCTAAACAGAGTACAGACGGGGTTACTGAGCAGGCAATAAAACGGCGAAGCAAAAACAACAGAAAAAAAGTGAATGGTAACAAGTAAAGAGTCAGATGGCTGGTACGCAGGTAACACATTCTAATGTGTCTTAGCGATCCGGCGGGGACTGGATGTCAGGTCGTCTCTTAAATAGTGATGATAGTAGATCCGGAACAGGTGTGTAGTGATCAGGTGCGGATCAGGTGAGAATCAGGAGGAACATGACAGGCTCAGGAAGTAGGTGACCCCGCCCATTCTTCCGTAACCAGGCAACTGAAACGAACAATCAACAAAACAAGACAGACAACAAAAACAGACTCAGGGAACAGGGGTCGTGACAGTTACATAGGATGAGCCATAACTAGGATGCAATATAAAGTGATTAAAACAGTATGTAAGCATTATTTCAGTGACCAGTGTTCAACGACTCTGTATACGTAGAGTAACAGGTGGTAGCCGTCTAGTAACAAATCAAATCAAACCAATATGTATTGGTCACATACACATGTTCAACAGATGTTAATGCAGGGTGTAGAGAAATGCTTGTGCTTCTAGCTTCGACAGTGCAGTAATATCTAACAAGTAATATCTAACAATTACACAGCATATACCCAACACACACACAAATCTAAGTAAGGAATTAATTAAGAATATACGGTATACATATATGGACAAGCGATGTTAGAGCAGCATGGACTAAGATACAATAGAATAGTATAGAACACAGTACATACATATGAGATGAGTAATTCAAGACATGTAAACATTATTAAAGTTACACGTGTTTTCCGTTTTAAGTGGCCAGTGATTTCTAGTCCATGTCTATAGGCAGCAGCCTCTAATGTGCTAGTGATGGCTGTTTAACAGTCTGATGGCCTTGAGATAGAAGCTGTTTTTCAGTCTCTCGGTCCCAGCTTTGATGCACCTTGCCTTCTGGATGACGACACATGGTACTGGACGGAGGCCGGCAAGTGGTGACTGTTTAACAGTCTGATGGTCTGTCCCAGCTTTGATGCACCTGTACTGTCTCAGCCTTCTAGATGGTAGTGGGGTGAACAGTCCGTGGTTCGGGTGGCTGAGGTCTTGGCCTTCCTGTGACACTGGGTGCCGTAGATGTCTTGGAGGGCATGCAGTGTGCCCCTTGTGATGTTTTTGGCTGACTGCACCATCCTCTGGAGAGCCCTGCGGAGGCCAAACTGAATTTCTTTAGCCTCCTAATTGAGGAGGTGCTGCTGCGCCTTCTTCAACATGCTGTTAGTGTGGAGGGACCATTTGACCATTTTTTGACTCTCTCCACTGCTGCTACTGCTGCCCTGTCGATGTGGATGAGAGTGTGCTCTCTCCGGTGTCTCCTGTAGTTCACGATCAGATCTTTTGTTTTGTTGACGGAGGGAGAGGTTATTTTCCTGGCACCACTCCGCCAGGGCTCTTTACCTCCTCCCAGTTGGCTGTCTCATCGTTGTTGGTAATCAGGCCTACCACTGTTGTGTCGTCAGCAAACTTGGTGATTGAGTTTGAGATGTGCCTAGTCATGCAGTCATGGGTGAACAGGGAGTACAGGAGGGGGTACATAAACATTGGTGGACATCTTGAAGCAAGTGGGGACAACAGACTGGGATAGGGAGAGATTGAATACGTCCGTAAACACTCCAGCTGCACATGTTATGAGGACACGGCTTGGAATGCCGTCTGGTCCAGCAGCCCAGCGAGGGATAACACGCTTGAACGTCTTACTCACGTCGGCCACGGAGATCGGGAGCACATAGTCCTCGTGAGCGGCGGGGGCCCACGTCTGCAGCTCGGTGTTGTTTTCCTTGAAGCGGGAGAAGAAGGTTTTGAGGTTTCGAGAGATTACCAGTTGATAGGCATGGGGGGTTTCCAATCCAAAACGATAAATTCTGTCCATGCACTGCTTTACTGTTCTGTGCACTGTTCTGTTCTACACTGTGCTATGTGCTGAAGTCTCATGCCCAGGTCCATCCTCTCTGTTCCGTCGCGGAAAGCCTCAGTAATTGCCGCAGGAACGATTGCTGCTCATTAGACAGTATGGAGGCTGTTCTGTTCTGTAATTGGCTGGCCGAGGAGTAGGGATCAATGCTACGGTTATTACCGGGATACCAGACGGCCTCTCCGCTCCGAGCCCCAGTAACCGGTAATGGCAGAGCAGGCTGAGGGCCTGAGCAGAGAGGTTACCCCTACAGCTCGTTACCGCTACAGAGAGACTGAACTCCTGTCAACCCTTTGCTACGTTGTTTGTTATGTCTATCTGTCTATATGTCTATCTGTGTGGCTGTGTCTGTACACCTGCTCTCTTGCTTTCTCGCAAATTATATTTCTCTCAGCCCCCCACACACACTCCTACCTTGTCTCCATACTTTCACGATCTCATAGACGATCTCTCTTTCTGTTCACCTGCTTCTTCTTCCACAATCCCTTGCTTTTTGTCTCTCTATAAGAATGTAGTTGGCTATTGTCACAGTGGCAGAAGTTAAAGTTCACTCTACGATTACACAGGAGATCGCCAGCAAATAGGTTTAATAAGCAGCCTGTACGGGGGGTTGTTTTTCTTGTAACAGACAGATCAACAAGCTTAACTCCATTAATTGGGTAACAGACATTTTAATAGTTAGACTCTGATGCTATAGATAGACTATAGGATCCACACAGTAATCAACATCACCATCTACTGTAATGATGGAGAAGCTAGGTGATCAATACTGATGACTAGCTCAAACACCACCACCATTAACTCACAATGGTGATACACTCTGTGTTATGGATTATTATGAGGTCTCGTTACAGAGCATAGAGTAATACATCTAAACAATGATTCATTCACTAAAGCCAATTGTCTTTGACTTATTCCACTTCATCAGTTTATTTAACGTCGAACTCTCTCGTCTGAAGCCAGCAGTGTTATTATCAGTGGGGTGTCACACTACCACCTGCTGGTGAGCAATGATAGGTGCAGATGAGTGGAGTATTTATTTTTTAACTAGTCAAGTCAGTTAAGAACAAATTCTTATTTACAATGACGGCCTACCCCGGCCAAACCCTCCCCTAACCCGGACGACGCTGGGCCAATTGTGCTCTTCCCTATGGGACTCCCAATCCCGGCGGGATGTGATACAGCCTGGATTTGAACCAGGGACTGTAGTAACACCTCTTGCACTGAGTTGCAGTGCCTTAGACCGCTGCGCCACTCGGGAGCCAAATCAATCATTAAAGGACATACTATTTTCTCGTATCCACAGAGGGGCAGTGCACTCCATAGAATCATATTATAGCCAAGATTTCACACTGTGCAAGTCAACGGCCCTCCACAGGATGGCAATGTTGCTTAATGACAGAATCCTCTATGTGTTCTGTCTTGTGTTCAATCTTATAGCCATCCTCTCCTGTCCAACAGTCTTGAGAACTCAAAGAGGAGAGTAACTAACTTCAAGAGAACAAAGTTGATTTTAAGTCTAACACATTTGGCCGTTCAAGAATGCCCTAAAATTGTTTGTCAGGCTTTAAACCATTTGTTAGGAACGGGCAAAAAAATACAGTCTCTGTACAACTATCCATCAGTAACTGCATCACATGAGTTGTTGTCGGTTATTCATTTGTGTGTATGCTTTTATGTGACGTGGGTGTGAGTGTGGCTTTAAGTGGGAATGTATGCCTTAGACTAGGCTATGTGTGTATGTAAGTGGAGGCTGCTGAGGGGAGGAGGGCTCATAGTAATGGCTAGAATGGAGTCAATGGAATGGCATCAAACATATGGTCTCCATTCTAGCCATTACTATTAGCCGTCCTCCCCTCAGCAGCCTCCACTGGTTTACGTCTTTGTGCCGTTCTTTGTTTTGAATGTGCGGCTTCGTCCGGTAACTACAGCAACTTAGTGCCCATCCATCTCCGTCCCTGACACGGAGACAGCGGCGGTCTCCAGCCATGGTGATGCATTATGGGCCGGCTGCGTATTGCCCAGGAAGCCCGGTGTAGATAAGGACGGGCGGAGGAGCAGGGCCTACGATCGCACAGATAGTAGTTAATCACATTCATTACATCAATTAGAGCAGGCCAAACACAGAAGCATTGACGGTCCTGATGCAGCCCCTCTTTTATTTTCCTGCTGGTCGATGCTAAACACGGACATTGTCTCTGAACCCCCTCTGCCCCAGCCGGCCTCATCCTGACGAGAATGAAGGAGAGCTCCTAAAAAAAGTCCAGCAACATGTTTGAATGAGTATGTTAAAACAGGTGGTATAAATATTAAGATTTAAAACCCCCAACTCTGTATTGGACACAATCCCCTGTAATGATTATGAATCACAAATTACTATGAATAGTTTTTTGAGCAATTTAAAACTACACACTCGGAGCTAAGCTAAACACACTAGATAATGGTGCATCAGTCTTAATATCTAAAGATTTATACTATGGAAGAGTAGTTGGGCACCCAACCACTGTAGAAGAGAGCTGCTCTGTGTCTGACTACAAATTCAGCTATAGACTTCAGCAACACAGCACACTGCTTAAAAGTCTACAAAGAGACCCCCCAAAATCTGGGCAGCTTCCGCAGATGTAAAGACCAGCAAAAATTGATTTTTGGGCAGTTTCTTGGGGTTGATAATCTCCACAACACAATCCTCTTTATTTCAAGTGAAATCCTGGCAAATGTATTAATTTAGTTTAGTTTTAATACTCAGAAGTACTGCATCAAATCTCCAATTATTTTCTTATTCTAGAGTCCCTGTGAAGTAGTATGTAAAGAGATAATGTAAAATACAGTATAGTGTGAAAGGCCAATTTTTTTTTAGCACAGATTTGTGAAGGATACATGAATCATGCAAACACATTTTGTTTTTATTGCATCAGTGAGATTCAAACCTTTAATCTTATTTTCTCTAATCATGGAATTAGTTCACTTCACCAGCAGGATGGAGCTGGCAAGCCATGATTTTTTAAGCATTCAAAACTGTTCATTTTAGTCTATTCAAACTGACCTCATTTCAAAGGAATTAATCATTCATTAAAATCAGGTTAGTGGGCGTGTCCTACACACCTGAACACACTTAACAAGATGGAGGATAGAGAGAGTTTTGTTGATGTTGAGAACTGAATGTACTGTATACATTTTTAAATAACATTCTATTTCTCTGAACGTTACTAAAGTTTTGTGTTTTTTATGGAACGTTTTCGTAACGTTCTTTGAACAATTTGAGAACATGACTTTAAATAGAACCAAGTGTAAACCTGTAGGAAATGTTATGCTGAACTACTGAAATTCCCACAGAAAAGCGTTGTTTCTTAACGTTCGCTGAACTATTTATGAACCAGTTGGAGAACGTTCCTAAAACATTAGGTTACTAGCCTCCCCTAAGAGCAATGTCTAAAAAAAGCAACATTTGGGAAAATAAATGATATGTGGATGAAGAAATACATGGCTACAGTTGACACTTTTTAGTTCATTTTTGAAACGTTGTTTTTATTAAAGGTGACCTCCAGGGGAGCCAGTTACCCTGGTAGAAGACTATGGCATAGGGTTTCACAAGTGTTTTAAAATCCATTTAATCCGTTTTAATTAGAAATTCTTTAGTAAGTAATACTTAAAAGCTAAGTCTTGTTGTCTTATTTTAATTATTTAAATAAAATATAGGGGGGAAATGGTGTTGCACATGTCACTATTAATATCTGCACAATGAGGAGATTTGATGTAAAGTTAACTCACCTGCACATTCATTTTCTTTGTTGTTCCTTTTCCATACTATTTATTAATTTATTAATTATTCTTTAAAATGACATTCAGGAGCAAAAGGTTTTCAATAGTTGTTTTTAATTAATCTAAAATAAAATAATTGGAATATAGTATTAGAATGGAGTGGCAAGAAAAAGTATGTGAACCCTTTGGAATCACCTGGATTTCTGCTAAATTGGTCACCACAATAGACAAACACAGTGTGCTTAAACTAATAACACATAAACAAATATACGTTTTCATTTCTTTACTGAACACACCGTGTAAATATTCACAATGCAGGGTGGAAAAAATATGTGAACCCTTGGATTTAATAACTGGTTGACCATCCTTTGGCTGCAATAACCTCAACCAAACGGTCAGGAGGAATTTTGGACCATTCATCTTTACAAAACTATTTTAGTTCAGCAATATTTTTGGGATGTCTGGTGTGAACCACTCTCTTGAGGTCATACCACAGCATCTCAATCGGGTTGAGGACTTTGACTGGGCCACTCCAGAAGGCGCATGTTCTTCTGTTGAAGCCATTCTGTTGTTGATTTACTTCTGTGGGTCGTTGTCCTGTTGCATCACCCAACTTCTGTTGAGCTTCAATTGGCGGACAGATTCTTACATTCTCCTCCAAAATGTCTTGATAAACTTGGGAATTCATTTTTTCCGTCAATGATAGCAAGCTGTGTTCCTTCCAAACAACTCAACTTTAGTTTAATCTGTCCACAGAATATTTTGAATATCATCCAGGTGCTCTTTTGTGAACTTCAGACATGCAGCAATGTTTTTTTGGACAGCAGTGACTTCTTAAGTGGTGTCTTCCCATGAACACCATTCTTGTTAACTGTTTTACGTATCGTAGACTCGTCAACAAAGATGTTAGCATGGTCCAGAGATTTCTGTAGTTCTTTAGCTGACACTCTAGGATTCTTCTTAACCTTATTGAGCATTCTGCGCTGTGCTCTTGCAGTCATCTTTACAGGACGGCCACTCCTAGCGAGAGTAGAAACAGTGCTGAACTTTCTCCATTTATAGACAGTTTGTCTTACCGTGGACTGATGAACATTAAGGCTTTTAGAGATACTTTTGTAACCCTTTCCAGC
Organism: Thymallus thymallus; assembly: GCA_023634145.1. NCBI lineage: Eukaryota > Metazoa > Chordata > Actinopteri > Salmoniformes > Salmonidae > Thymallus > Thymallus thymallus. The sequence continues at coordinate 16,904,762 of CM042421.1, read as the reverse complement.
TTTATGCAAGTCAACATTTCTTAGTCTTTGGTCTTCTGAGATCTCTTTTGATCGAGGCATGGTTCACATCAGGTAATGCTTCTTGTGAATAGCAGGGCAGCTCTAACCTACATCTCCAATCTCGCCTCATTGATTGGACTCCAGGTTAGCTGACTCCTGACTCCAATTAGCTTTTGGAGAAGTCATTAGCCAAGGAGTTCACATACTTTTTCCAACCTACAGTGAGAATGTTTAAATTATTTATTCAATAAAGACAAGAAAAAAACAATAATTTGTGTGTTATTAGTTTAAGCACACTGTGTTTGTCTATTGTTGTGACTTTGATGAAGATCAAATCAAATTTTATGACCAATTTATGCAGGTAATTCCAAAAGGTTCACATACTTTTTCTTGCCATTGTAAATAATAACATTACATATAATATAATATAATATAATATATATATTGGAATGTAACATTTAATAACTAATTAACTCAGTGTAACATTGATGTGGCAACTATCGTATGCTCTGCTATTGCACGATTCTCATTTGTACCTGTAGGTCACAAATAAAGCTATCGCTAGTAAAATTCTAACACAACTCATGAGCCCACCTCTTGTATTGCTCACACCTAATCCAGTCCCCACTTGTGACTGAAAACAGGGGAAGGGATGCCAATTGAAGCTCTCTCTAAAAAAACATAGATGGCTGTCTAGCTATATGACATAAAATGCTGTGTAAAATAGTTCAAAGGCTATAAAGTTGCATTAACTGTAAAGCTATCAGTCACTAGTGGAAACATTTCCAACTTAAATTAAGTTACGTTATCTTTTTCTATGTATTTTACCTCAGACAATCTGGTAGTAAGGTTGCGAGCTAGCACTCATAGCAGCTTATGCTAACACACTAGGCATGAAACAAAATAAAACATTCAGAAACAAGAAGTTACTATCGGAACTTGAAGAGTTAAGAATAAAACATTTACATTTTCCATTGCAAAACATTTTGAAAAATTTTGCTACGTGTCGGTGTGCCCAAATGTATATGACCCAGGTCAGAGACTTCCCAGAGACTGTAGAGTTGGTGATTAAGCGTTAAGGTGATGACACATCATGAAGCAAGTTGAGTCTCTTTGCTTGTAGACTTCAGTAGTGTTTGCAAGGCTTACGGGTGGTTTGGTGGTGTGTTCCTGGACGTCACGTGCCTGTGACACAGTCCTGGTAGGACTGCTGTTCTGTACATTGATCAGTGCAATCCTCTACCTGACTGACAGGTATGTGTGAAATCCAGTTCATATCTTTATTTGAATAGAAGGTTAAATGACTCGTGACCAGGTGGGCGTGGTGTGTGCTTGTGTGTGTTTGCGTGCAACAGTCAGTTGCGTCATTAACCTTGTGATAGAGCAAGCCGCAGTCACGTGTTCTAGAACCTGTCCCGTCTCCCTGGCGACAGAGAACCCTGTTACAGCGAGGAAGGCAAGGAAGAGGAAAAATGGTGCAGAAGAAGAGAGAGATAAAATGGATAGATAAGGCAGAAGTAATGAGGGGGAGAAAGGGTGAAAGTTGATAGGTTGCAAAAGAGGTATGGTAGAATAGTGTTATTGATACCCAGTCAGAGGAGGAGTGGGTACATTTTTCTCAGAACGCTATCACGAAACATATATTACTTCTGACAGGGGGTGACCAACCACATAAAACCACCTGCTCTATTTCATCTTCCACAGGCAGTTATTAACAAAAAGAGACAACAAGGACACAGAGAGAGAAAAATAGAGACAGAAAGAGACAGAGAGAGAGAGAGAGAGAGAGAGAGAGAGGTGAAAAACCATGTAGTGAGGAGGATGACGAAGCTTGTTCCTTGTCTGTGTGAGGACCGGCCTCACAGTGTTTATGCCTAGGATAAAATAAGCTACTGGTCAGCCCCTTCTTCCCATTCCAATCTGATGCTCTCTCTACTTCTTTTCCCTCTGTCTTTCTCCCTCTTTCTTTCTTTCTTTCTCTCTCTCTCTCTCTCTCTCTCTCTCTCTCTCTCTCGGATGTTATCAGTATCTGACACACAGTGAATCTCAGAGTATCTAGCTCTCTGCTATCAGACTGCTCTTCATCTCACGCGGCCCCTCCTCAGTCAGCTCTATCAATCAGAGAGCCACTGCCAGGAAGCACAACAACACTATCACAACCACACAACAACCACTACACAACACTAACACAACCACACAACAACCACTACACAACACTAACACAACCACTCAAGAACCACTACACAACAGTATCACAACTACACAACAACCACTGCATAACACTATCACAGGGTTTCCCAAACTCAGTTTTTCGCCCTAGCACTACACAGCTGATTCAAATAATCAACTGATCATCAAGCTTTGATTGTTTGAATCAGCTGTGTGGTACTAGGGCAAAAACAAAAATGTGCACCCAGAGGGGTCCCCAGAACCGAGTTTGGGAAACCCTGCACTATCACAACCACACAACAACCACTACATAACACTTTCACAACCACACAACCACACAACAACCACTACATAACACTATCACAACCACACAACCACACAACAACTACTACATAACACTATCACAACCACACAACAACCACTACATAACACTATCACAACCACACAACCACACAACAACTACTACATAACACTATCACAACCACACAACAACCACTACATAACCCTATCACAACCACACAACAACCACTACAATACACTATCACAACCACACAATAACCACTACATAACACTATCACAACCACACAACAATCACTACATAACACTATCACAACCACACAACAATCACTACATAACACTATCACAACCACACAATAACCACTACATAACACTATCACAACCACACAATAACCACTACATAACACTATCACAACCACACAATAACCACTACATAACACTATCACAACCACACAATAACCACTACATAACACTATCACAACCACACAACAACCACTACATAACACTATCACAACCGCACAACAACCACTACATAACATTATCACAACCACACAACAACCACTACATAACACTATCACAACCACACAACAACCACTACATAACACTATCACAACCACACAACCACACAACAACTACTACATAACACTATCACAACCACACAACAACCACTACATAACACTATCACAACCACACAACCACACAACAACTACTACATAACACTATCACTACCACACAACAACCACTACATAACCCTATCACAACCACACAACAACCACTACAATACACTATCACAACCACACAATAACCACTACATAACACTATCACAACCACACAACAATCACTACATAACACTATCACAACCACACAACAACCACTACAATACACTATCACAACCACACAATAACCACTACATAACACTATCACAACCACACAATAACCACTACATAACACTATCACAACCACACAACAACCACTACATAACACTATCACAACCGCACAACAACCACTACATAACATTATCACAACCACACAACAACCACTACATAACACTATCACAACCACACAACCACACAACAACCACTACATAACACTATCACAACCACACAACAACTACTACATAACACTATCACAACCACACAACAACCACTACATAACACTATCACAACCACACAATAACCACTACATAACCCTATCACAACCACACAACAACCACTACATAACACTATCACAACCACACAACAACCACTACATAACACTATCACAACCACACAACAACCACTACATAACCCTATCACAGGGTTTGCCTAACGCGGTCCTGGGGAGCCCAAGCGCTACACAGTGACCTCAAATAATCAACTAATCATCAAGTGTTGTATATTTGTATCAGCTGTGTGGAACTTGGCAAAAAACTAAACTACAACCAAGCAACAATCACTAACAAGACACCATTTGGAATTAAGTGGGATAAAAGTGTTAAAAATGTTTAATTTACAAGAAAATGTAAACAAAAGCACAAACACAAGAAAGACATTTGTTTTGAACGAAAACCCAATGTCAGTGCATCTCATCTATTATTGACCAGTGTTAGCTGCAGATCAGATCGGGTCAGACCAGTAGATTGAGTTTCACCTCCTCTTCCTCATTTTACTCTAAGATATTCCACTGGATTGAAAGCTTCAAAGTAAATTTCAAATACAGCTGTGATTAGATCTAGACTGGTCCATTAGAGGACATCCTAGCTCGAGGGGACAGGCAGGGTAGAGCAGAGCTGAGCCGGGGCGCTAGCTAGGGCCCTCAGCCCTCACTACAGGAATTACTGCTTATTGATTTAGCCGCCACAGACCTCCTGACAATGACATTATGTCTGTGTGCTTAAGAGTGCTTCAGAGGGCAGAGCATGGCTAAAGTGCTCCTTCACACAACCCTGATAGACATGGTGATGAAATAACATTTCATTTGGAGGGAAAAGAGAGAAACCTTGTTTCTGCTGACAGATGGTTAGTGGTGTTGTGTTTCCCCCCTGCTAGCATAGCACATGGTGGTTGTACAGTATGAAGATGTCTCTTTTGCCTTCACATTAGGTCTGGACTTGGCCTTGAGCAAATGGGCCCTGAAATGTAACCTGTGTTTGCACGGATGATGAAGACGATGATGAAGCTGACGGCTACAATATAATGAACCATTTTGACAGGAGACAATTCTTCCAATGCAATACAACCCCCTTTCTCTAACATTAGCCCTCTCTTCTCTTCTAGCGCTCTCTCTCCTCCATTTCTCTGTTATCTCTCTCTCTCTCTCTCTCTCTCTCTCTCTCTCTCTCTCTCTCTCTCTCTCTCTCTCTCTCTCTCCTCCATTTCTCTGCTATATGTTATCCTTCTCTCTCTCCTCCATTTCCCTGCTATCTGTTATCTCTCTCTCTCCTCCATTTCCATGTTATCTGTTATCTCACTCTCTCTCCTCAATTTCTCTGCTATCTATTATCTCTCTCTCTCTCCACCATTTCTCTGCTCTGTTCTGTCTCTCTCTCCTCCATTTCTCTGTTATCTGTTATCTCTCTCTCTCCTCCATTTCTATGCTATCTGTTATCTCTCTCTCGCTCCTCCATTTCTCTGCTATCTGTTATCTCTCTCTCTCTCCTCCATTTCTCTGCTATCTGTTATCTCTCTCTCTTCTCCATGTATCTGCTATCTGTTATCCCTCTCTCTCGCCTCAATTTCTCTGCTATCTGTTATCTCTCTCTCTCTCCTCCATTTCTCTGCTATCTGTTATCTCTCTCTCTCCATCTCCTCCATTTCTCTGCTCTGTTCTGTCTCTCACTCCTCCATTTCTCTGCTATATGTTATCATTCTCTCTCCCTCTCCTCCATTTCTCTGCTCTGTTCTCTCTCTCTCTCTCCTCCATTTCTCTGCTATCTGTTAAATCTCTCTCGCTCCTCCATGTATCTGCTATCTGTTATCTCTCTCTCTCTCCTCCATTTCTCTGCTGTCTCTTATTCCCCTCTCTCTCTCCTCCATTTCTCTGCTATCTCTTGTACACACCACCATCTCATCACACTGGTCAACCCATGGCCCCTGTGGGCACACTGTGAGCATACATTCACAAAACCGCAACGCAAGCAAACCAACACACACCTAAAACAAAGAAAAAGATACATTCCAAGGATAGACAGAATGAAAGAGAGATGGGGAGAGTCTGAGGAAGAAGAGAGGGAATTAGATTAAAAAGGAGAGGGTGAGGAGAAAGCGAGAGAGAGAGCGAGATAGAGAGAGAGAGAGAGAGAGCGAGAGAAAGAGAGAGAGAGAGAGAGAGAGAGAGAGAGAGAGAGAGAGAGAGAGAGAGAGAGAGAGAGAGAGAGAGAGAGAGAGAGAGAGAGAAGCGAGAGAGAGCGAGAGGAAGAGAGAGACTGAGAGAAAGCGAGAGAGAGCGAGAGAAAGAGAGAGAGAGAGAGAGAGAGTATGAGAGAGAGAGAGAGAGGAACGTAGGAACATAGGCACTCGAGCACGAGCGAAAAAGGGAGCAAGAGAGAGATGGAGCGAACGCAGGGGGAAGATAGATCACGGTCCTGAACGATTGTGACAAGCATAGACCCTATCTGCTACTGTTTGTTTGCACACTCCCCTCTCTGCATTAAAGGAGCCTGCCTGCATGCCGCCAGCACAGCGCTAGCTAGCTCCATCTCATCATCACCTGACACACCAACAGATGTTATGGGCCGATAAGGACCTTCTTCCCTTTGTATATACAATTACTTCTGCACAAACAGGAGAGGAAGGGGGGAGGAGGGGAGATACAGGGAGGAGGAGGGAGAAGGAAGGGAATTAAATATATGATGCCTCTTTTAAACAAAAATACGTGGGGGAAGATGGAGGGAAGAGAGACAGAGAGAGAAAGAACGAGAGAGGTAGAGAGCGAGCGAGACGGTAAGGGAGAGAGAGAGAGGGAGAGAGTAGGGAGAGAGAATGAGTGAATGAGAGAGAGATATGGTGGGAGGGGTGATTTGTCCTGTGTGAAGTGCATGGTAAGTGGCCTTGGTGTGCTTCCTGTCCCCTCGTTGTTTGTCTCTGTCTAATCGGCTTATTCCATAAGCGCTAGCCGCAGCATCGTCATTAGCCAATGATAATGATATTATTCAACAGGGGATGAGAGAATTAAGGAGGCACACTATCTGATGCCTAGTTTTTTCCGGGGGCCCCATTTCCTCCGTGTCCTCTGAAAAATGTTAGTGTTTTCAGCAGATAGGAGTTCTTTGTTTAAGATAGTATTGGTACCTGTTAATGACGGCCGTAACCATTGACTTTATTGCTTAAAAACATAATTAACTAACTTTCATTGTGTATTACATGGCAAGTTTGTTCTGGATATAATGCAAACTAAATGGGGATGTCAAAATAGGGAGAGTGGAAGATTGGTCATGTTATGGCGAATGTAACAACTCTGAATAGATATCCAGCTCTCTCCCCCCATATCTCTCTCTCTCTCCCTCCCTCTCTCTCTCTCTCTCTACCTCTCTCTTTCCTCTCAGACGAAACCTGATCACCGTTTCCACATGTGTTTCACTGAACCCTTTGTGTGGCATCACATTGAGTCTCAAAGATTAGAGAAACCAAAATCATCCTTCCTTTAACAAACAATCTTAATTCAAAGATGATGTTTCCTTATTTCGTTCTCCACACCTGTCCAGGGGGTGTACATGAACCAACAAAAGTCAATAGAATGAATCTACAACACACAGGGGAGAAACAACAACAACATCAACAACAACAATAAAAGCCAGAATCTCAATCTAAACAACCCGAGTGTTGAGTGAGTGTGTCCTCCCTTGATGGTGGTGAATATGTGCAGATGATAAGCAGAGCAAGGTAATCAATGCAGTAATGACGGCAGGGAGGGAGCCGCTGCTACGGCAGGCCGCTGCTACGGCAGGCCGCTATCGGAGAAAGTCATCAGCGGAATTTCTATAGCGCCTCGGCTCGGGTGTGTGTGTCTGTGCGTGGAGGGGGCGAGGGGGGGCTTATGTATGTGTGTGTGAGTGTTCATGTGTGTGTGTGTGTGTGTGTGGAGGGGGCGAGGCAAGGGGAGGGGTGCGTGTGTGTGTGTGTTGATGTGTTGAACGGCGTGAAAGCGTGACAAACGTGTCTTGTGGTGTGCGAGGGAGATAAGCTCTAAATAATTGCGGTCTGACAGGCCTGAATAATGGCCAAATTAGACAGAAGGTGCACATTATCACGTTGCGGGAACGTTACAGGGTAGCACTTTATTACGTCGGGGGAACGTTCGAGGGTGGTTAGACGTGTTAGCGTTAACTTGATTAAGGTATTGCAATGCTGTGATGATGATGATGGTGGTGATGATGACGCTGTTACCCCCCTCTTTTCTTCCATCGTTTTCCCTTATTCTCTATCATCACTCTTCTTCTCTGGATTAGAGCCGTAACATGTACACGACCTCCATATAGCACCAGCCCACACAGAGAGAGGGAGAACGAGGGATGAGAGGAAGAGAGATGGAGAGAGAGAGAGAGAGAGAGAGAGAGAGAGAGAGAGGGGTGAAAGAGAGAGACCATGACAGACAAACAGATTGATATCAGAGAAGAAGAAAGAGAGAGGGTTAAAACGAAGAGGAGAACAGAGAACTACAGCTGGGTGTGTGGTGGCTCGTGGTTAGGAGGTCCGAAAGAAAGGAAGGCGAGAGAGAGAACGGTAGAGGAGTGCAACCTGTTTGATGTGGATGGGGCCGGAGTGGGTTGTTTTGTCTGTGGTGTGGTCACGCTGTGCTCAGATAGAAAGGCAGCAGGGAGAGAGAACGAGTCATCTACTGGATCACTATGGACCTGACGCTGCAACCAAAACACCTTAGTTACCACAGACAACATGGAAGAAGGACAGTCGTCCATTGTTAACCATATTTCATCAATCCTCTATTTTGAATTACATTTAAAAGTTAAGTATTAGAAGAATATCTCAATGAGATAAAAATCTGCCAATTAAGCCAACACGTACCTACACAGTAAAGTGTTGTTTCTAATGTGACTGTAACAATGTGAAACGTCATTAGTGCACAGCTAATCAGTGATCTGTGATTCAAATCACATAAATAGTCTAACATGTAGATAACCAAGACAGTTAGCTACGTCTGTTACTGATGTGAGATTAGGCTTTTTACATGCTTAGCCTTGTAGACCTCCCCAAGCTACAGATCAGAGGAGGGGAGAGAGAGATAGATGTAAATCCGGGAGAAGAGTGGATAATGTATATAATCAGTCATTATCACATCTGTATCTCTCCCCAATCACTAACACTAACACTGCTTTAACCACAATAGCTACTGTTCTTCTGTCCTATGCTGCTGATGGTGGGGGTTTATCGGTGTGTGTGTGTCACACTGCATGTGTTTGGTTAACATAGGATCGACACCAGACTATGGCCTCAGCCTCGTTGAGTCTTACTCGTTCCTGTGCATGTTTGTGGTTGCGTGTTGGAGTAAGTGCTTGTCTTGCGTGTGAGTGCGTGTGTGTGTGTGTGCCCGTGCGCGTGTGTGTGAATTAGACGGGGGGGGGGGGGGGGGGGGGTCAGAACGAAATCAAATCCTTTTTACACAAAATAAAGCAGCCTGCTATGATCTATCTTCTGTCTCCATCTACCTTGGCGTTGTCTGAGATGCTCTAGTGCCAGGGTGGCGGGCGCTGGGCTCTGGAGATGGGGGAACTCCATACACTAAATAAGCCTTATCTCCTCTAGAGCTGGGACAGATTAGGAGCCATCCTGCCCCCTCATGTTCACACATACACAAACACAAACACTGCAGCTGCTACTGGCATTAGAGGGCACAACTATAGGAGGAGAGGAGAGGAGAGGAGAGGAGAGGAGAGGAGAGGAGAGGAGAGGAGAGGAGAGGAGAGGAGAGGAGAGGAGAGGAGAGGAGAGGAGAGGAGAGGAGAGGAGAGGAGAGGAGAGGAGAGGACTCAGTAAGGCTGGGTTTGGGCAGGAGGACGAGTAATAGAGAGGAAAAGAAAAGGGGTGGGGGAAGTTGATACTATTACCCAAGCGCAGTGTGGGGTGAGACGGTGGCGAATGGGGGAATTTGGGAGGGCTGGAGTGAGGGTGCATGGGGAGCAAAGCACGTTTGGGAGACACCGGTGGAACGGCAATCTCTGGAGTCCATTCTGTCTCTGTCTCCCAGCGATTTGCCAGCGAATCAAAGCAAGAAGATAGCCACAGGGGAGTCCAAGAAATCACGCCTACAGACGGGCCTACTCACACTTACAGTACACACACACACACACACACACACACACACACGCAGACACACACACACACACACACACACACACACACACACACACACACACACACACACACACACACACACACATACACACACACACACACGCGCAGACACACACACACACACACACACATACACACACACACACACAGTGAGAAATTTCTTCTCAGAAGAGTTTTGAAAATCTGCAACACCCCCCTTTGAATCAGCTTAAGTTTTGTCAGAATTTAGTCAGAGTTTTGTCAGAGTTTAGTCAGAGTTTAGTCAGAGTTTTGTCAGAGTTTAGTCAGAGTTTTGTCAGAGCGTAAAAGCATGCAAACATTTAAAAACAATACACTACGTTTTATCAATAAAATGTCCTGCACGACTAACTTTATTTGTTTTCAACTTACACATTTATTTGGTGATCCACCGCTGTAAACTGAATTTGCCTGGAGGAGAGAGAAAGTGCATTTCCTTCTCCTCACCGCCTCTCCTTGATTACCTTTGACCTTTTTCAAAAGGAGGCAAGAGAGGACACAGGAGTTGAGCAAATTCACTTGAGAAAAGGACACACACACCTCTCACACTCACATGGAAGAGGACACACACACCACTCACACAAACCGTAAAGAGCTCACATACATACTATTTACACAAATACAATTACAGTAAGACTATAGTATGGAATCAACGAAAGCTTAGCAAAATACTCTACTCTTTAACCAAAGCAAACACTGATGGAGAAACACAAATATACTCAACTCTCACATAGGCCTATTCATTTCTAAGTATGTAGTGTAACATTATCGTTATCGTTCCAGGGGGTGTAAGAATGATTTCACTCTAATCGTATTAATCTTTCCACCCCCTTCATTCCCACTCATTGTTTTAATCCATTATTATCCATCATCATCATCATCATCACTGGTTGTTTTATTTGTGGGTTGTGACTTTAAATCTCAAGCCGACACATGATGTTTTTATCGTCAAACATTTTCTTTTCTCACTCGTACTTTATCCAACAAACTGATGGTCATCCATATCGACTTTTGCTTCATACGCCCCAGTGAGATGACCCCAGTGTCCCATCTCCCACCTCTCCTCACACCCCCTGGATTCCCATTCTATATTCCCTAACAGGAATTCCTCAAAATATTCCCTTTCTCCTTTGCTTTGAGATGGTCTCTGTGCCTAAATCCACCACCCCCAATCCTCCAACCCTCATTCCTTCTTCCTCCTCCTCCATCGCTCATTTTTTCCCTTCCATCCTCCCCCTGCCTCCCCCGTCTCTGATCTTGATTTGGGACCAGGAAATATCTTCTAGGGGTCTGCCGGCTACAATAACATTCGATAAAGGAACACGAGGGTGGCTGAGACTGGACCACTGATAGCACTACGAGTTATGGGCCTGCTTTCTTCTCCCTCCGCTACACACACACACACACACACACACACACACACACACACACACACACACACACACACACACAAAAGCACACACGCTTGTATTTCTATTTACAAGTCACTTGTATTGGCTGTCTATTTTACTTCACGTTCTGCTGAGGACATTTAGAGGTTGAGATGACATAAAAACGTCAGACTACAGGCCTATCAGAAGTCCAGTTCTCATTGACACGTCATTTCATGCTTTAATACGATACAAATAAAATGTGGCATATTTTTAGGGGCTTGAATGCACGTATGGTAAAGAAACATGTATTTTTTGTGCAGAGCTGTGGTTTAGCGGTAACACTTACACCTGTGCAACTCCCCACCGGAGACCTGTGTTCCATCCCAGCATCCACGGTTTCTCCCACTTGCCTGTCTCTCCATCTCATTTCCTTACCATCTGAATAAAATGTTACAAATAAATAATATATTTAAAAAGAAACATGGCTTCCTCCTTGATCTATTGTGGTTCTTGTGGCTCTACGATGCCACCCAGAGTTCCTCTTTCTCCTTGAGGCATAGCTACATCAAATATGGGTCTGGAGTTGTTGAATTCAGAGACTCATTTTAAATCCTCTTTTTTGAAATGTCCATATCACCATCCCACTGCAAACAAACACTTGCCCAAACATGACTACACGGTGGCTGCCATCTTGGGACGCCAGTCTCTAACACACCATGGTGCCACTTACAGCTCCTCAGCCCGCTCTCTAAATCTACTGTGACCAACACGAAGACGCTGGTCTGACCGGACACGAGCGACAGCATCTTCTGCCTCACCCTCGAGGGTGCAGGAAAGAATGTGATACCACTATCCACAATCCAGTGGGGTATCAGGCCCTTTGCACCCGTGCTCCTCACCAGAAGACCGCGTCTGCGTCCAAAGCCCTCCACCTCTGGGATTGGTTCCTCCAGACCCGCTACGGTCCCCGCTGTGGTTATCTGGTCTCAGACACCAGGGAAAGGGACAGGAGCGAGGGCTTGTCAAGAGGGAGAGGGTAGGAGAGGTAGAGGGGAGGGAGAGGTAGAAGGAGAGGGGGAGGTAGCGATCCGGTTTTGGACGGTTCAGGATCCTCATTGTCTCCTGTCTCACCCTGTCAGTTAACATTACAGGAGGGGTAGCTAGAGCCGCCTGCCACGGTGTGTGTGTGTGTGTGTGTATGTGTGTGTATGTGTGTGAGAGAGAGAGAGAGAGAGAGAGAGAGAGAGAGAGAGAGAGAGAGAGAGAGAGAGAGAGAGAGAGATAGAGAGAGAGAGAGAGAGAGAGAGAGAGAGAGAGAGAGAGAGAGAGAGAGAGAGAGAGAGAGAGAGAGAGAGAGAGAGAGAGAACAAAATACTAAATACCTAACGGGATGTGTGGTCTTGGCACTAACACACACCTAGCCACACACTCACCTAGCCACACACACACCCTCACCCGTCCCTGCTACCTCCATCACTACAGGCGGTTCACAGCAAACCTACACACCAGATTGTGAGTGTGAGTGAGTGGTGGATCTGTTTGCAGAGCAGACTGTGTGTGGGTGGGACAGAGCCACAGGCACTGAGTGTCTCTATAACCCCATGTGAAATTACACGTAGGCTGCAATCAGCCTCCAACCATTTACCAACCAAGCTGTACAATCAAACAGAGAGAGAAGCTTTGGTTAAAAAAGCCTATGGACCACCAAGGAGAGTGGAGTATACTGCAGGATAGATGCCTGGCTGGCTGGGCCGTTTCAGGCTGTTTCAGGACGCTCTCCTACTGTTACGAAGTATTCATCACTCTAACCAGATTAACAGCTTGACAAACCAGAGGCGCTGACGTCACTGTGGGGAAGCATGGGGAATTAGAACATTAGGACAACAAGTGGCCCTGGAGCAAGAAGGGAATTGTTCCGACATTAAGGCACTTGTAATGAACGTAGATGAATAGATGAAAGGGGAGAAGAGAAAGAAGTTAATTGAGAATTGTTTCCAATTAACTGCTGCAATAATATTATTTATAACGGGCAGAAAGGTAGGGAATAGACTTTGCACAATGTCACTAAGACAGCGTCTCACAGCACAGCCAGAGAAATAAGCAGACAAACACGTTCTAAGGCCTGTTCTCACACTGAGCTGAAGCCTGCGGAAAGGTTAGAGGATGTATGACAAATGACCTTTGGCCTCTTGGCCGTCATTGCTAGTGTTCTATGCAAACACACATAGATGCCAGACTTTAAAGTTGTTTTGTTAGAGTTCATTAGTGAGATGCTTTGAAGTTTGTTCCAGTCCTGACCCCATGGGACTATAGATAGTGTAGATAGCATAACCCACCTACTAATGTCTGGGTCTCAGTGTCTGAATCTATCTCCTCATCATCATCATCATCTGGGGACATATATTTTTTTTTTATTGAACCTTTATTTAACTAGGCAAGTCAGTTAAGAACAAATTCTTATTTACAATGACAGCGTAGGAACAGTGGGTTAACTGCCTTGTTCAGGGGCAGAATGACAGAGTTTTACCTTGTCAGCTCAGGGATTCGATCCAGCAACCTTTCGGTTACGGTCCTAACGCTCTAACCACTCGGCTACCTGCTGTGATGGCCTGGTTGAGGCTTGGCCTCAGACTCCCACTAGAGGAGGTGGGAGAGCCACAATCAGGCATTCACATTAGTGATTAGGGGAAGTCATGATCCCCAATCAGAGACAGCTGTCTAGGGTTGTCTCTGATTGGGGATAGTATTTACGCACCTCTCACATCCACCTGTGTGTGGATCATTGTTTTGTTTGACTGCACTGCCAGCACTCAAAAAGTAAGTCACTGTGTTTTTGTTTATAGTTTGTTTTATAATTCTCTCCTGTTTATTTTATTTGCTTCGTGAGAACACCTTAATAAAATAAACAAGGATGACACTCCACGAGCTCTCCACGTACCGTCCCTTAACTCCTCATCGTGACATCTACCGCCCCATAAAGGGAATAAAACACTGGCCAGAAACTAGCCATGGTTTGGTTGACAGGCCAGTGACAGACAGTGTCATAGGGGACACTGAGAGATGAGAGAAACCCCTATAAAAGGAGAGTGGAGGAAGCCCAGTCAAAGGACAAGAGGGGGTGGAGTGTCTGCTCTGCGTCAGAACTGCACAGCATCTAGTTAGCTCTCTCCTCCTCCTCCTCCTCCTCCTCCTCCTCCTCCTCCTCCTCCTCCTCATAGACCAACTACCATCCCTAGAGAGCCATTGGCACTGCTACTGAAGGAGTAGGGGGACTATCTCAGAAGGGCTTCATGGCTGCCTGTAAACCAAGACAACAGGGTTTAAAAAGCCTACAAAGGAACAGACCATACCCTAGGCACCACAAGGGGGCAGTATAGGGTGAGGGTGGGGGAGGGGAGTGGGTGTTTGGGACATGGAAGAGAGCTGGACTGGTCTAGACTGGGTCAGGAGTAAGTCTGATCTGGTCTGGGCCCTCTCTGTGGTTCTGTAGGAGATGACTCTCTAGGTCGAGATTAAAGACTGAACTCATCCAGAGACACATCAGAGCAGAGAGGGAGAGGACAAGAGGTGAGGAAAGAGGAAAGCCAAGGAGTCTATTTAGACTGTAATCCCTGGCACAGAGAGAGATATCTACAAGGTGAAATACCATAGTGTTCCATCACAGCAGCAAGATTTGTGACCTGTTGCCACAAGAAAAGGGCAACCAGTGAAGAACAAACATCATTGTAAATACAACCTATATTTATGTTTATTTATTTCCCATTTGTTTTAACTATTTGTTTTAACTATTTCCACATTGTTACAACACTGTATATATACATAATATCACATTTGAAATGTCTTTATTATTTTGAAACTTCTGAGTGTAATGTTTACTGTTCATTTTTATTGTTTATTATCTACTTCACTTGCTTTGGCAATGTCAACATATGTTTCCCATGACAATAAAGCCCTTAAATTGAATTGAGAGAGAGAGAGAGAGATAGAGAGGGAGAGAGAGAGAGAGAGAGAGAGAGGGAGAGAGAGAGAGAAAGAGAGAGAGAGAGAGAGAGAGAGAGAGAGGGGGAGAGAGAGAAAGAGTGAGAGAGAGAGAGAGAGAGAGAGAGAGAGAGAGAGAGAGAGAGGGGGAGAGAGAGAAAGAGAGAGAGAGAGAGAGAGAGAGAGAGAGAGAGAGAGAGAGAGAGAGAGAGAGAGAGAGAGAGATGGGGGGATTCAAGATGCAGTCTGGGACCTTAAGCACAACAAATTCATAACATATTGTACAAATTGAATTCGTAACATATCACATGAACAAACAAAAATAAAAAAAGGACGTAACATATCATACGATGTCACATACTATACAAAATGGATGAGGTAGTACACAAAAAACAGGGAACTGCACGACGTTTAAAATTACTGGCTGAATTTCTACAAAAGTTCTGGAGCATCACTTTAAAGACAGTTTAAGATGCATTAATTCCTAACCATCATTCAATCATTCGTTCAGATACACCTGAGCCTTGGTACATAATGACAAAGAGAGCAACATTACAATAAAGTGTCCGTAATGATGAGAATGATGAGAATTGTTATCAGTAGATGTGGTGGGTGTTATTGTCCCATAGGGACCCCATGCTGCTCTGATTTGCACAATAGATTAGTGAGTGGGGAAATCATTTCCATAACAGACACACACACACCTCCCCGGGGACGTGTCAATCTAAGTGAGAGAGAATGTCTACATTTAATAACCATCTGGGGAGGCATGAACACCATTTTCTCAGCTGTTTAACTTCAATTAGGGGAGAGAGGCGAGAGAAAGGGGGAGAGGAGGAGAGAAGGAGATGAGAGGGAGGGAATCGGGCACCACTTGTTGAGGTAGAATTGGTGCTAAGGAGAAAATATATTTTTACGGCTCTGCTCTAGAGAGTCTGCATTGTGTCCTGGTCTTTGTGGTTGTACAGTGATGGAGGAGTTTTGATGCCTATAAGAGATATAAATTGACAGAGGATGGTAGTGGGGGACCGAAGGGCCTATAAAGGACTGATTGCCTTAGACTGGTGAATACAGCTAATAAGTTACATTCAGTCACACAGTCACCAGAAAGCCAAACAAACATTTCACACCTTTTCTTTAAGGTCACAGTCAGTCCCCCGCTCAAAAAAATCTGGATATCAGGTTTTGAAAGACCAGGTGAAACGTTAACAGGAAAGAAAAAACACACCAATAATAAAAATATAACAAACACGACGGGAAGAAAAGGTCCTATCGGACAGGAAATAAAGCGGGCTGTCAGTCTGCCGCCCCCGACGACAGCCGAGTCACGTCTCCCAGGTTATTGCTCATTGTTTACTCTTTCTGAAAAGGTCAGAGGTCGCCACTACCACATCTATTTCCTACCCATCAGCCCCTGCTTCCATTCTTCCCTCAGCGCGAGGAGGAACAAAGAGTGAGGGAACGGGAAGGAGGGGGGAGGAGGAGTGGAATAAAAAAATAGAAAGGCAGAGCAGCGATCAGACAGCGTTGATAAGAAATGGGGGGATGGAGGAGGGGGGCTGGGCACGCTTTGGGGGTGATGTGTGTATTCAACTCCAGGCTGACTCCTCTTATGCTAATACAGCCAATTTCCTCTTTTATTTCATTTCTGGAGCCGAAATCTGCGATCTGCGATAAGGTTGCCGTGGCGACCGCCTGTTCCCCAGGCGGATGCGGGCAGCCGTGTGATGGAGATGTGTAAGTCGGCGGGAGTAGCAGGGAATGAATAATTTAAAACTCCACCAAGCGGGAGAGATAAGAGAGAGCAACCAGGGCTGAGGCTGAGGCCTTCTCTCTCTCCCTCACTCTCTCACTCGCTCTATCCCTCTCCCTCCATCTCTCTCTCTCTATCCCTCTCTCCCTCGCTATCTCGCCACCTCTCCTCCCCTCAATCTCTCTCCCCCTAACGCTCTCAACCATCCCCCTCTCTCTCTGCCTCCCTCTCTCTCTCTCTCCCTCTCTCTCTGCCTCACTCCATCCCTCTCTCTCCCTCCCTCCCTCCCTCCCTCTCTTTCCCTGGGCACCCAGAGCTTCATCCTGCAATGCTGGGTGACCTCCAAGGTCAAGGGCATGATGGGTAATTTAACCAGCAGCTTGGGGCCTTGGGGCCTGTGGCTGAGCGAGGGAAAGAGGAGAGTGGGGGTATGGAGAAATCTAGAGTTGATATGGAGGGTGAGTCAAGTATTTGGGGGATTTGGGCACAGTCTAGATTTGACTGGTGGTACACTTCTCTGCAATGACCCTGTTAAAATACAACCGTCGCTTTCCAACTGGATGTCTACTCTTACAGTGAAAGGTCCCCACAAGCTGCCAAACGCTGTTGCATGTAGCCAATCTAACGCTGTCACAGTCACACCAATTGAAAGCCTCTTGACTCATGTCACTCACACATTACACAGTCGTTACACACACAACTGATACTCACCAAGCAGGCCACTATGGTCCCGCACTTGAATGTAGCACATGCCTGGAATAGTTGAGTGATCCAGCTGAATGCTGCTATCATGAAAACAGTTGGGCTAGGTAGAGACTGGATGTCCTGGGCTGGATGTGTCTGGGTGGGTGGCAGTAGACTAAGATAGCTAGATGGGAGCTAAGGGATCATTTTGGGAGAGAAATTAATAGTTTTGGGAGATCAGGTGCACCTCACGGAAAAATTGGATCTGTTTTGGAGACCTGAGTGATATTAAGGGGTTGTGAGTTTTTCTACGTTAGAGAATGTTGGGGTGGAGTGTGTTTAGCCTCCTGCCAGTATGTCCTTGTGATGCGTTAGGATACGTTACGTCTCTGACTCCTGTCTGTCTGGCCTTTTTAAAATTGTTTCCATTCCTCAGTCGTGGCGCGGGGCTTTATCGTCACGGGGATAACCAGGTGAAAACACCTTCAGGCGGGTCACCACCAGGTGAGGGGTTCACGGCAAAGCGAGGTGTGCGTGACTGACGCCCACCCCCGCACCTCTACTTGGCCCGCTCCAGTCCTCCCTCCCGGATGCATGGGCTGTCTTAAAAGACGCAAGCTGAGGGGAACAAAAAAGGGCTGCTTCGTAAACACACCACACAGGGCGCCCGCACAGGTAATCTCAGCCCAAGCGTGAAGCCTTCATCCCCGCTGGCGCCAGGAGGTAGGTAACCTGCCTGCCCAGTCTGGGCTCACAGACGCAAAAACACACACACGCAGGCACACAGCTACAGTTCAAACACACACACACGGATGTAAGCTCACACATGCACAAACATGATGTGCACACTGAGTGTACAAAAATTAGGAACACCTTCCTAATATTGAGTCGCACCCCCTTTTTGCTCTCAGAGCAGCCTCAATTCGTCTAGGCATGGTGTCAAAAACGTTGAGGCAAGGTGTCGAAAGCGTTCCACAAATATGCTGGTCCATGTCGACTCCAATGCTTCCCACAGTTCTGTCAAGTTGGTTGGGTGTTATTTGGGTGGTGGACCATTCTTGATACACATGGGATACTTTTGAGCGTGAAAAACTCAGCAGCGTTTAAGTTCTTGACACAAACCTGTGTGCCTGGCACCTGCTACCAGATCCCGTTCAAAGCCCTTAAATCTTTTGTCTTGCCCATTCACCCTCTGAACCGCACATACACAATTCATGTCTCAATTATCTCAAGGCTTAAAAATCATTCTTTAACCTGTCTCCTCCCCTTCATCTACACTGATTGAAGTGGATTTAACAGGTGACATCAATAAGGGATCATATGTTTTACCTGGATTCACCTGGTCAGTCTATGTCATGGAGAGAGCAGGTGATCCTAATGTTTTGTGCACTCAACGAACAGCATCAACAGTGAGCACATGTGAACATGATTAATTACGTGTGTGTGTGTGAAGTTGGAATGTTGATATTATAAATCAGAAGCGTAAACATCAACAAGACTTCAACATGTCATAAAGAGGCTTTATTCCAGCCAGCCTGGCTGTCTTTGTACTGTACAGTCTCTGATCTAAGCTGCTGATGGGACAGTAGATTACTGTATGTTTGAGAGGTGGTTGTTTACATGATGGGGATAAGACATGTTTTGTCTGCTTTCCCTGACGTCTCACATTCCCCAGGACCTGACCTGTCCTCGGCACCCAACAGCTCACCCACCCAGAACACACACACACACACACACACACACATGCAAGACACACAGACCCAAGCACGTACACCAACAAGCAACCACAAACATGCACAGGAACAAGCGAGACAGGTATGTAAGCAGAGACCACATAAACTCAAACGGTAGCCTTTAAGGTAATCTTGTTTTGTCGTCTACAGCTTCTTCCAGTTCAGTTCTGTTAGTCCTTATCAAGGCCAGAGATAACCACTGACCTGTAATACTACCATCCAACACATGGTGGCACTACGTACTTATTGGAGTCTTGCGGCTTCACGCCCAGTCTGGTATAGCGTTGTGCCACAAAACTGAACAGAATAAACACATGCGCACAGTCACACACACATACACAGTACACAACCAGTCAGATACTCCAGATTACATTGGTAATACCAAAAATATTGGTCCATAGAAAATAATATAACACTGCGATAAGAGGATGCTATCTGCTCCGATCCTGATACCATACTGAACGCACACGGAATATCAACTCTCACAAACAAGAAACAAGAAACATCACCCAAACGATAAACACAGGTTACAGCGCTTCTGAGATACTCTATCTAATACAATTAGAATTGAGCGACTCAATAAGCCACATCTAGATGCTGCTTATGGAAATCATGACAGACTTTTGAAGAAAGGTGATGGTAGTAGGACTACAGCTGCTAGAGTAGCAGGGATAATTTGGTTTTATGAGTAAATAAAAAAGGATAAAGAGACAATGAGAAATGTGTGTGTGATTATGACTTGATTGAATTCGAGAATGATCTCTCTTTCTGTCATATAAATCCAGATTAATGTTCGTGAAGGTATTTACTCGTTAAGAATCCCCTCAGAACAAAACGGAACACACTCTGTCATTAAATAAATTCAAATAAGGGAAAACATATATTTTCATTTTTGTTCTTAATTTAAACATTATTATCTCTTTAATTCAATTATAACATATTATTCACATCAAAACACACACACAACCTGGCAGAAATATTAATCGATGGAAACTAATAATAATATTAATATTTTTCTGTATCTTATTTCAATGAAGTGATTTGCCTTTGATACACATCAAGCCGTTTTTGAAAAGGCATTTTTTGGGGGGGATTTACATTACATTTGTCTGGAATCATTTCTATCTAAACTGCAATTGTAAGGGCCTCAATTAAAATCAGATTTTAATTAAATCAGATCTTGTGTTGTGTATTAACAGTTAATAGAGTGGTAATTTTAATCTAGTGAATACACACGGAGCAATCATGGAATAGGAGCAATGGAAGGATTTATTTAATTTCATGGATTTTTAATTTGAACTGCTGTCTTTCATTAGTTCAAAATCTATTTTTTAAATAGCAATCTAACTATCAAAATCAGCCAACACTCAAATGTCTGTGTACAAACATAGAGTAATGGGGACATTTTTTGACTGATATTTTAGGCTACATGTTCACTTTCAACGTGGTGCTTTCTAATCAGAGACAGTTCTTGGAATTCCCTTTTACAGGCTAATACCTTGACGTACATGGAGTTCTCTACTGCGTAGTTAGACTTTTTAACAAAACACGTCATATCAAATTCTGTACATTTTCATCTAAGAACAGCAGAACATTACATATTTAGTTTTTACGAACTGAAATACCTCAGGGTCTGATACACTGTACTTGAGAGGAAAACACACTTGATGAAGTGTGTTAAATATCCATACTTTTAAGCTGTTTGTACAACTCTAAGAGTGTGATAACTCTGTGTGTGTGTGTGTGTGTGTTTGTGCACGTGTGGGCAAGCACATTTGTGCATGTGTGTGTGTATATGTGTGTGTGGGCATTGTGAGGGTGTTAATTATGCTTATTTCAGCACTAAACAGAGGCCTTATCTGATAAGCTGCTGGCTTCCTTTACGGAGGCATGTTTCTGGTAGAGCAAGTCACACTACAGATAAGTGTGAACATTCACTCTGTGGTCAGCAAGACTTTTAGAAGATACACACTTTCTATTTCCTACTCTACAAGTTATTTTTAAGAAAATGTTTTATCCACAACGCAAGAGATACAGAGCGAGGAACATATCCTCTTTCCGAACCACATTAGACTAATTAACAAAGTCATTTACAAGCTGGGAAAATATTGATTGCCATACATTTGGAGACAGAAGAGAGGAGAGAGAGGGAGGGAATGAATAAATAAAGTGAGGCAGGTGTATGTAAATTGTTTGTTGGCGCAATGGAGAAATGTAAATTACAGTTCAATCAGAAGAGAGAGGGAGAGAGGGAAAGAGGGAGAGAGAGGAGGAAGAGAGTAGTGGATGGCTCTGTGATTTCCCGTCTCCACGCTCAGTTGATATTTCACTGGGTAAGGATTGAGCGCTACGGGTGCATTTCACACCCTGAATGAGAGAGGCAATCTCGCTCAGCCGACTATAACAATAATTAGAATGGAGATTAAATAAAAATAATTAGAAAAAGTTCATCTAGTTTTGATGTATTAATTATTCCACCCCTGCTTTATTCCAAGTCTAATTATCTGCTTCAGTGAAAATGCCAAGATTTTCTGTGAGTCATAAAAAAATGACATTCATGTAATTATGTCAGCAATTTGGGGGGGGGAACTCAGCTAAGCAGAGCGTCAGCTTTCTTCTCCCCCTCAGTTTAAAGTAAGTAACTTCTAACTACTTATAACTTATAAGTTAATACAGTCCCTTTCAAGGCATGGGGCATAAATAATAGAACGCAATGGGAGATTATTTACTTCTTTAAATGTGGAGTGTCTCTCTCTCCTGAGTCGGGCCCCATCCTAGGCAGGCATCCGCCTTTTCACTGACTCACACTCGCCTCCCACACACACACACTACAATGAAAACAAGACCATTTTTTATCCATTCTCGGTCAGTAGATAATAATTTGCATATAAATGGAAATATTTATTGTGACATAAAAATAAGGAAGGGAGATGTAGGAAGTAATGTGCTCATTTTCCCAAAAACTTGCGTGGACTGTGATATCTGTGTATTAAGAGTCAAGCAGTTTAAAAAATAAGAAGAACAAAATCTAAAAGAGAGAGAGAGAGAGAGAGAGAGAGAGAGAGAGTAAAAAATAGGAGAGGAGGAAAGGGACCCTTTTAAGATGTTGACTACACAAATGGAGTCTCGGAAGAAGACTGCGTTCAGATGGAATATGAGAGATAGTTGTCTGTTGACATGTGGTGTACTTCTCTCCTCTCTCTCTCATTCTCTCGATGTATGCTCAGCCAGAGGCAGTACACTAAGGCACAGGCTATAAGCTGAAATGACTTCACATCATCTCTACCTGACTGACGCACTGACTGCAGGAAAGGCAATGAAGTAACCAAAACAAACATTTTGATAGAAAATATGTCGTCTAAAAATAATTGTCTGGCATTCAAAATAAAACCATTTGATTAAAAAAGTGTTGATAAAAAATAAATCCAACTAAAAAATTGTTATGGATTGGTATTTGTTTCCCATGTAAGGTTTCACCATTTTAAAATACTGTATTTATAATGCAGAAAGTTATTGGACCAAACAACCATGACAAACAGACCTGCACTCACTCACCAAGAACTCATGCACATGAATCCGTCCTGTAGATTAATTTGATATTTTCCTCTTGTTGCATTATGTATTGATTTACCTGATCCCCTTACCATCTTAACACGGACTATAATATATGGTTGAATAACTGCAGACCAGCTACGGAGCATGTAGGCCTACTAACTACTGAAGCTGAATTCCACCATAGAGATAAGATGTTGCCCATATGCCGTTATGTTACAGTGGAGAACATGTTAGCTTGAATCTACTCCATGGAAATGGGATCACACAAACATGTATCATCTGTTTGTATCGACTGGATGAGGTCTGAAGCCGTTTCATGTTCCACTTCCTTTTAGATAGGGAACTGATAGACCATCTGTTCTCAGATTGGTATCATGATAATTGTTTTGATTATCACTGTAAGGATTGGCATCCACCTGGCCAAGCCCTGGATGTGAGTATAGACTTGGCTTTGTAACAACAGAGACTCACAGGTGCACCAGTCTTAGTGAAGAGATACATTTACTCTAGACTCTATAGAGCCCGAAGAACCAATACATTTACACTAGACTCTATAGAGCCTGAAGAACCAATACATTTACACTAGACTCTATAGAGCCTGAATAACCAATACATTTACACTAGACTCTATAGAGCCTGAAGAACCAATACATTTACACTAGACTCTATAGAGCCTGAAGAACCAATACATTTACACTAGACTCTATAGAGCCTGAATAACCAATACATTTACACTAGACTCTATAGAGCCTGAATAACCAATACATTTACACACACTTTGTGTAAGTCATGGATTTTTCCGATATTTTTCAGTGTGTGTCCCTTCTGTCGGCCTCTTTCTCTTCCTCTCACCATCGTTTCTCTCTGTCTGTTTCTTCCTTTTCTCTATCTTTCTATCTGTTGCAGTAGATATATAGAGTAACTTGTACTGGAAATAGTTGTTATCAAGTCATAATCAATGCCTGCCGAACTCTGAGTGATTATTCTAAGAACAAACCGCACACACACACACACACACACACACACACACACACACACACACACACACACACACACACACGCACGCACACACACACACGCACGCACGCACGCACGCACACACACGCACACACACGCACGCACGCACGCGCGCACACACGCACGCACACACACACACACACAGAGAGAATTCACTGGACACTTAGCAAATACCTAAAGTTTAATTTTCATCTTTAACTTTTTTGAATGGCTTTAACCTACATACATATTTACATCTGCATTGGAATTTGTTTTCTATATATATACAGCGGGTGAAATAAGTATTGAACACGTCACCATTTTTCTCAGTAAATATATTTCCAAAGGTGCTATTGACATGAAATTTTCATCAGATGTTGGTAGCAACCCAAGTAATCCTTACATACAAAGAAACCAAAACAAATAAGTTCAGAAATTAAGTTATGTGTAATAATGTGAAATGACACAGGGAAAAAGTATTGAACACACTTACTGATATTTATTTAATACTTTGTACAAAAGCCTTTGTTGGTAATGACAGCTTCAAGACGCCTCCTGTATGGAGAAACTAGTTCCATGCATTGCTCTTGTGTGATTTTGGCCCATTCTTACACACTAACAGTCTTCAAATCCTGAAGGTTCCGTGGGCCTCTTCTATGAATCTTGATCTTCAGTTCTTTCCATAGATTTTCAATGGGATTTAAGTCAGGTGATTGGCTGGGCCATTCTAGCAGCTTTATTTTCTTTCTTTGAAACCAATTGAGAGTTTCCTTGGCTGTGTGTTTGGGATCATTGTCTTGCTGAAATGTCCACCCTCGTTTCATCTTCATCATCCTGGTAGATGGCAGCAGATATTTGTCAAGAATGTCTCGGTAAATTTGCTCATTCATCCTTTCTTCAATTATGTGAAGTTTGTCAGTACCATTTGCTGAAAAGCAGCCCCACACCATGATGTTCCCACCTCCAAACTTCACTGTTGGTATGGTGTTTTTAGGGTGATGTGCAGTGCCATTTCTCCTCCAAACATGGTGTGTATTATGACATCCAAACAGTTCAATTTTGCTCTCATCTGACCACACTATATTCTCCAAGTATTTCACTGGCTTTTCCAGTGTGCAGTGTTTGTTGTGCAGCAAACTTTAAACGAGCTTCAACATGCTTTTTTTTCAGCAATGGAGTCTTGCGTGGTGAGCGTGCATACAGGCCATGGCGGTGGAGTGCATTACTTACTGTTTTCTTTGAGACAACAGTACCTGCTAATGGCAGGTCTTTTTGAAGCTCTCCACAAGTGGTCCTTGGCTCTTGGACAACTCTTCTGATTATTCTTTTCACTCCTCTGTCAGAAATCTTGCGAGGAGCACCTGGTCGAGGCAAATTTATTGTGAAATGATTGTCTTTCAACTTCCGTATTATGGCCCCAACAGTGCTCACTGGAACATTCAGAAGCTTAGAAATGCGCCTATAACCAATGCCATCATTATGTTTTGCAACAATTAGGTTGCGAAGGTCTTGAGACAGCTCTTTGCTTTTACCCATCATGAGATGTGTCTTGTGTGACACCTTGGCAATGAGACCTTTTTGTAGGCCATCAGTTGGGACTGAACCAGCTGATATTAATTTGCACTGACAGGGGGCTGGATTGCTTTTTAATTACTGATAGTTTTCAGCTGTTGTCTTGGCTTTCCATTCCTTTTTGCACCTCCCTTTCTTCATGTGTTCAATACTTTTTCCCTGTGTCATTTCACATTATTACACATAATAATGTGAATAGCACCTTTGGAAATATATTTACTGAGAAAAATGGTGACGCGTTCAATACTTATTTCACCCGCTGTATATGAACAAGTCAGGGTACATTTCCTCTCATTTCTCCCCCCAAATGTCAAATGTTCCTACCACCAGCACCTTCACGGTCCTGTGTTGGTCCCCTAGCATTGAGGAGCAGTGGAGTGTACACAAGTTTCATCTGCTGCATATTGAGAAAAGGCTATTGCACGGGTCGGGTCTCTAAAGGAGTCCATGAGCTTAACTGCACTTCTCACCCCGTTGTTGATGTTCCAAACAGTGACTTTGGCAAAGCTTTCCTTTTCTACCACTCCTGAGGTTTTGGCATGAGTGCTCAACCAGGGAGCATGTTTGGCTCCTTACTGTTCTTGTGGAAACATTACTTTGTGTGTGTGTGTGTGTGTGTGTGTGTGTGTGTGTGTGTGTGTGTGTGTGTGTGCGTGTATTAGCTATTAACAGAATTAAGGTCAAGATGAAAGGCTCTAGCATACAAGCTACGGTCAGTGGGGTGTGATCAAAGGGAAGAGCTGAGGCAGAAAGAATCAACCCACACAGGTGCAGATCACACAGGGTGCTGTACAGTACAGTACTCTTACCTACAGCACAGTATATCATGTATTAGGCATTGGCAAGTTCCCTTTGCACTGTGCGAAGACCTGCTGAGGTTGCTACGTACTGTAACTAAGGTGAATAGATAGATCAACTAAAATACATTTTTAGTTATATAATTGTAATGGAAATATAGTTTAGATAAATAGTCAGCCTTCTCTAGGTTCTGAGGAGAAAAACGCACAAAAGACAAAACATTCAGACACCTTTCATGGCTTCACAATATCTATTTTATATAAACACAGTCCACACCAATGACCTTACAATACAAGATATAGTAGGCTTTGTTTTAGGTCCCCAACTCCTTGTACTTCCCAAGGAGCACAACTTCACCTAAATCACCATTAAGAACAATCAACGTCCCCATAAATGCCCTGCTGACCAGCCAAAACCAACACTTCCCAATCAATCTGATTTCATTCTTACATTACTACATTAATTACTGCTATAAACAAGACTCTCCCTCCATCATGACGTCATGTTAACGTCAATCTAATGGTCTGATCTAAAAACAAACGTCCTGTTGTTGGACTGGGTTGTTATTGTTTCTCCCTTCTCTCGTAGGCTATGTCCGGAACGGGAAACGCATAAAGCATATTAAATACGTCTCAGCCGAGTCGGCCGAAACATTTTATGACAGAACCCTGAAGTGGAAAGAAGAGAAGGAATGAACACGACGGCATGGCGGCGCTGGTGTTTGCTTTAGATGGTTATTTTAAAAGCGTTTTCTTTGGCCAGCAGCAGGCGCCGAGGGGGGGAACACATCGAAAAAGTGGGCCTATCAATTACTGACCCTTAGTGGTTAACCTCTGACCAGCCCCTAGAGGGACCCCCACTCTCTGTTCCCTATGGAGAATACACACACAGACACAGACACAGACATGTGCACGCACACGCAAACACACACACACACACACTCGCACACACACATGCAAACACACACACAGGTTAACCCTGGACTTGATCCTAAATTGGACATTCATTTCTTAATGCGTTTTGGGTCCCATGAGTACTGTCCTAAGGAGTAGTGCACTGAGAACCTCACTGCCAACTATCATAACAATAGTGGGTGACTGTGTGTGTGTGGAATCAAGCACTAATCACAAAATGAAGGAGGAGAGGAGGCCGCAAGGATAAACAATGCCAACTCTCTCTCTCTCTCTCTCTCTCTCTCTCTCTCTCTCTCTCTCTCTCTCTCTCTCTCTCTCTCTCTCTCTCTCTCTCTCTCTCTCTTTCTCTCTCTCTCTCTCCCTCTCTCTCTCTCTCTCTCTCTCTCTCGTTCTCTCATTCTCTCTCTCTCTCTCTCTCTCTCTCTCTCTCTCTCTCTCTCTCTCTCTCTCGTTCATTTCTTCCCTCTTTTACCTTGATGATATCTCTGGGTGTGGATAAAGGACTAGCGGCGTCGACGCCAACTCCGAGCATCGTAAAGCAAAATAAAGCCGTCATCAATTAGTAGCAGTAAGGTCCTCTGCTTAGGAAGGCCTTTAAAGGTTTATTATCGCTACGTCTGAGACTGGAGGAAGGGAAGGAGAGGGACCATGAATTGATCGACAGGCGCTCTTGGACCTTAATGAAGATAATCGATATTGACACATTGTTTTCTACCCTGGCTATACCTCATAAACATCTCTAAACAATGACATACACATCGGTGTGCTGGTGTATATGTACAGCAGCCAAACACAAACAGCCTACAAGCCTGTGCTTTCAGTGGGGTTTGACATGGAAAATGATCACAATGGCTATTGTAGGGGTTCAACACTCATGGTGCGCCTGAACCCCTCTGTGAGCAGTGGGCAGGGGGATAGGAGTGAGGGGTGGCTCTCTGCCTCTGTCTGGGTCACCGGTAGTTCGTTTGGGCTCCATGGTCCTGGTACTACCCTCATAGCCTCCCATGGAGCGATTACTTTTGATCCCAGCGGACCGCAGTTTCTGTGTGGGACAGAGGGGAGAGAAGTAGAGGGTGAGGGGGGAGGTAGAAGGTGAGAGGGTGAGGAGGGGAGGAAGTGGGGGTCATTGGGCAATTACCGACACCCTCCATCACCCTAAACGGACCTAGCCACAGTCACCGCTCAATTAGTGCGTTAGAGAAGGCAAAGGTTACATAAATAGCTTCCTCTCCCTGGCTGGAGTGGGCAGGGCCAGGAATACCAGGAAGCTCTGTTTTTGTTAGTGTCTGATTGGCTCGGAATGACTAGGGAGGGGTTTGGGATCTGGCTACTGATTGGTGAAAGGAGCTTATCACATGGGTTATCACTGGGAAGAAAAGGGCAGAGTTGGGTGAGTGGGGGGTGTTAGCCTCTTGCGGTGAGGGAGGGGAAAGTGACTGCTTTGACTCTGTGGCTTTGAATGGTCTCTAAATATAAATACCTGTTGAATTCAGATGGAGAAAAAGCCCCTGACATGCAGTATCTCTGCATTGACACAACCTCCCATTGAGACAGACTGTAAAAGCGTCCTTAACATTAATGCTTCTATAAACACTCCTTTCTACGTGATAAATCACTCAAATCACTCAAACCATCCTTTCCCATTTTTCCCTCCAGAAAAGGAACAGTAATGGATATATTACATGGCTGACCTTTACGTTCAGAAATAATCCCCCTGGCTTGAGCGAGAATTGTAAGTAACAGAAGTTGTGTTTGTATAGAGGCCCCGGCCCGGGGAAAGGCGATACAAACGCATGCCACCGTGGCGTTTACCAAAGCCATTACTGTGTATTTACTCTAATGCCGTCATGAATGGTGCATTATGGGGAATTTCATCTGCCGAATGGAGGTGTCACACATCTCTCTCCCTCTCTCTCTCTCTCTCTCTCTTTCTCTCTCTTTCTCTGTTTCTGTTAGAGTCCTAAGTGAGTGCAGTCATTAGTCAGGCACTATTCCACATTTACAGCACACAAACGCACAAACGCACAAACGCACAAACGCACAAACGCACAAACGTACAAACGTACAAACACACAAACACACAAACACACAAATGTTCACACTGTCAGGATTTGTGATAGGAACCCAAACGCACACTTTTCCCTTCTTAAAGGCTTTTTAGGAAATGTGATTCTCCTTTCCTCACTACACCTCTCTCTTTGCTTAGAGAGAAAGAAAGACGGACAGAAAGAGAGAGTGAGAGCAGTCCAATCAAAGCTACTAGACAGGGACTATAAACAGTGTAAAAGCCAGCTAGTGTGTGTCTGACAGACTGAAAGTGGCAGGGCCAATGCCCATTAAGTCATCAACGTTAGTCCAAGCAGTTCAATCTCTCATAACACACTATTAAACACACTTCACAGTCTCTGGACAGGCTCTGTAGGTCCATCTCCTGCTGTGTCAAAGCCAATTCTCACCTTGGAAAACTTTGATGAGATTGGTGTGACTTGAAAGAGCAGTGGCGACGCGTCACTCAGGGAAGTGGGGGCAGAGCCCCACCTGTTTGGAGCCTTACCTGTTCACCTACAATGAAAAAAAACTATATATATATATATATATATATATATAGATATATATATAGTATTGGCCTATTTTGCATGTTATTTTGGCATTCATTTGAGTCATATCAGTTTGCAAGCAGTGTAAAAAAACAACAACAAAAAAAAACAACATATAAGGCAGCTACAAAATGCAGGCGTTTCAGCCTAGCTCGGTGCTTTCTGTGTTGGAGGGGCAGCCAGCAAAAGCACAGAGCATAGGCGTTGGAAATTTTCTCTAGTTGCATCGTGATTGGCTCAGTGTTCCGTCACTCGTGGGGACACTAAGTCACCGCAGAATCTTCAGGAAGAGCTAAGCAGTTCAAACCCACTGGGTGATGCTATATATTTACATTAGAAGTGCCCGTCCAAGAAGGCTCAAGGTCATTGGCCACATTTAAAATTATGTCAAATCACGTTATATCTACCATAACTTTGATTGGACTGTCATCATACTTCATACTTCAAAATCATCATGAATCACCTTGACAATCTAATGGCAAATTGTTTAAAATCCTTCTCACATGAAGAGAAATTATCGATAAAACCTATCCGTATTTATCGGCCATTGGAGATTTATCGGCCATTGGAAGGAATCAGTGACTAACTGCGATGCAAAGCAATCACTATTTTGCTTCCCCTGCCTGCTATTTGATGGAGAGGGTGTGTGGTCCAAGTCTGTGTTCAAGGATTTAAAACATCTGTCTGAAAGGGTTCCTTTTCCAAGCTTAAAAGGATAAACATTCACACTCAACACCATGGGCCAGAAAAGGTTGTCAATCCAGCATGACTTCTGCCAGGTTCAAAACAACTGGGAACTCCGAACTCGGAACTGGAATATCTCCAACTTCGGTGCGTTCAAGACTGGGGACTCGGAAAAGAATGAGCTCCAACCAGGAAAATAAATCCACCTTGGAATTACATGTCGGGAACTCGGGTCTCTTTCAAGAGCTCCAACTTTCCGACCTGAATATAACTGACGTCATTACATTTACATTACATTCTAGTCATTTAGCAGATGCTCTTATCCAGAGCGACTTACAAATTGGTGCATTCAACTTAGGATAGCCAGTGGGACAATCACATCTCCATCACAGGAAGTACATTTCTATAAACAAGCAGCTGTGAGGAAAGTCAGTGTTATCAGGGAAATAAGTCAGCTGTTAGTTTAGGCAAAAGACAAGTGTTAGTAAAGTTTACGATTACTGTTATACTATTCCAGGTATTCCTTAAAGAGGTTGGGTTTCAAGTGTCTCCGGAAGGTGGACAGTGACTCTGCTGTCCTGGTGTCGTGGGGGAGCTTGTTCCACCATTGGGGTGTCAAAGCAGCAAATAGCTGCCGAATTGTGCTTCCATAGAGGTAGGGGGGCTAGCAGGCCTGAGGTGGATGAATGTAGAGTCCTCATTTGGGTGTAGGGTCTGAACAGAGCCTGGAGGTAGGGAAGTACCGTTCCCCTTGAAACTGCTCCGTAGGCAAGCACCATGGTTTTGTAGTAGATGCAAGCTCAGCTTGAGGTGGTGATCCGACATCCAAACTGATATGTCTGCCAGGCATGCAGAGATGCGATTCACCACCTGCTTATCAGAAGTGGGAAAGGAGAAAGTTTATTGAGTGTCGTCTGCGTAGCAATGATAGGAGAGACCATGTGAGGATATGACAGAGCCAAGTACTTGGTGTATAGAGAGAATAGGAGAGGGCCTAGAACTGAGCCCTAGGGGACACTAGTAGTGAGAGCACGTGGTGCGTAGACAGAATATCGCCAAGCCACCTGATAGGAGCAACCTGTCAGGTAGGACACAATCCAAGAGAGTGCAGCACCGGAAATGCCCAACTCGTTAGGTTTGGCAGTACGGAGAGCCTCCGTGACACAGAGAAGAGCAGTTTCAGTTGAATGACCAGTCTTGAAACCTGACTGGTTAGGATCAAGCAGATAATTCTGAGAAAGATAGCAGGAGAGTTGGTTAGCGACGGCGCCCTCAAGAGTTTTGGAGAGAAAAGAAAGAAGAGATGACATCAGATGGATCGAGTGCAGGTTTTTTGAGGAGGGGTGCAACTCTCGCCCTCTTGATGACGGAAGGGACACAGCTAGCGGTCAAGGATAAGTTGATGAGCAAGGTGAGGTAAGGGAGAAGGTCTCCAGAAATGGTCTGGAGAAGAGAGGAGGGGATAGGGTCAAGCGGGCAGGTTGTTGAGCGGCCGGCAGTCACAAGGCGCAAGATTTAATCTGGAGAGAAAGGGGAGAAAGAAGTCAAAGCATAGGGTAGGGCAGTGTGAGCAGGACCAGTGGTGTCAATAGGCTTAGTAAATGAGGATCGGATGTCGTCAAACTTCTTTTTAAAATGATTGACGAAGTCCTCCACAGAGAGGGAGGAGGGAGGATTCAGCAAGGAGGAGAAGGTGGCAAGGGTAAGGTGGCAAGGGCTTCCTAGGGTTAGAGGCCGGGCTTGAAGTTGAAAGTGTTTTTTGGCAGCAGAAATAGAGGAAGAAAAAGTAGAGAGGAGAGAGTGAAAAGATGTCAGGTCCACAGGGAGTTTAGTTTTCCTCCATTTCTGCTGCCCAGAGCCCTGTTCTGTGAGCTCACAATGAGTCGTAAAACCAAGGAGCAGGAGGGGAGGACTGAGACGGCCGGGAGGATAGGGGACATAGAGAGTCAAAAGATGCAGAAAGGGAGGAGAGGAGGGTCGAGGAGGCAAAATCAGGAGACAGGAGGGAGAAGGATTTAGCAGAGGGAAGAGATGATAGGATGGAAGAGGAGAGAGTAGCGGGAAAGAGAGAGAGCGAAGGTTGTGACGGCACATTACCATCTGAGTAGGGGCAGAGTGAGTAGTGTTGGAGGTGAGCGAGAGACAAAAGGATACAAAGTAGTGATCGGAGACTTGGAGGGGAGTTGCAGTGAGATTAGTAGAAGAACAGTATAGTAAAGATGAGGTCAAGCGTATTGCCTGCCTTGTGAGTAGGGGGATGGTGAGAGTGTGAGGTCAAAAGAGGAAAGGAGTGGAATGTGAGTCAAAGGCAGACGTCGGGAGGTTAAAGTCACCCAGAACTGTGAGCCATCATCAGGAAATGAACTTATCAAGGCGTCAAGCTCATTGATGAACTCTCCAAGGAAACCTGAAGGGCAATAAATGACAATCATGTTAAGCTGAATGGGCTAGTGACTGTGACAGCATGGAATTCAAATGAGGAGATAGACAGATGGGTCAGGGGGAAAAGAGAGAACATCGACTTCGACACGCTGACCAGACGCTCTCGGGGTATGCGAGAACACATGATCAGACGAGAAAGAGTAGAAGGAGTAGCAGTGTTTTCTGTGGAAATCCATGTTTCTGTCAGTGCCAAGAAGTCAAGGGACTGGAGGGCAGCATAGGCTGAGATGAACTCTGCCTTGTTGGCCACAGAACGGCAGTTCCAAAGGCTGCCAGAGACCTGGAACAAAGTTGACAAAGTTTGCCCACAAGAATGACTGCCACTACACCTTCCTTTTCTATTGAGCACAGCACAACAATGTTAAATCCATAAAAATGCCTGTCTTGTTTTTTGCTGCAATAAGTTGGTAAAATGCAAGGAATATACTGTATGTATACTGTAGTTAAGAAAGTAGTACTAAGTGTATGCTGTGTAGTAAGCTATTAGTAGCCCACGTAGCCTGTTTTGGAGAAATGTCATCATGAAATATTGTATAATATTTTATTGTCTGCTTATATAACCCCGTTATTTATCCTACGGTTCTGACTTGGTGTACAGGGAGAATACTGTAAGACCGGCCCATGTTCTGAATTCTGTTGCTGTACATTTCAAAAGTGCTGAACAGAATAGTTAAATTGACTACTCGCTCATGTAACGAATGCCCCGCGCAGAGCACCGGTCCCTCCTCCTCTCCAGCGATCATCCTCGCCGGCGTTCTAACCGGCGGTCGGGGGAAGATGGTAGCAACACCCTGATGACCCACACCTGTTCCTCATCGGTCATCAGGGTCACTATTTAACTCCATGTTTTCTGTTCAACCCTTGCAGGTTATTAGTCTTTCTTTGTGTATTGCTGTCTTTCATGTTCATTAAATCCTATATACGTCTATTTCCTCTTTCTTGCTCATTCTTAGCCTCATCACTCACTTTCACCCCTCGCAATATCACAGCTCATAAATCTCTTAATCGAAATTACGGCTTGCCTCTTATAACCTTATCGTTCCCTTATGCCATAGTTTGTACATCTCAATTGTTATATCGCTTATATAGGTCTATCTCAGTAGTATCTTATTCATAATTTTAGGCAATGTTGGAATGATGCATTTCTTTGTTTTGCTTACTTTGTGTATTATAATTAGCTCATGTGCTTTTCTCCACGAGGAGGGGATACTATATAATGTTGTTGCGTCTGTAACCATGAGGAGGGGATACTATATAATGTTGTTGGGTCTGTAACCATGAGGAGGGGATACTATATAATGTTGTTGGGTCTGTAACCATGAGGAGGGGATACTATATAATGTTGTTGGGTCTGTAACCATGAGGAGGGGATACTATATAATGTTGTTGGGTCTGTAACCATGAGGAGGGGATACTATATAATGTTGTTGGGTCTGTAACCATGAGGAGGGGATACTATATAATGTTGTTGGGTCTGTAACCATGAGGAGGGGAT
This sequence comes from Thymallus thymallus, assembly GCA_023634145.1. Lineage (NCBI taxonomy): Eukaryota > Metazoa > Chordata > Actinopteri > Salmoniformes > Salmonidae > Thymallus > Thymallus thymallus. Next base: position 16,870,418 of record CM042421.1, on the reverse strand, counting down.
ACTATATAATGTTGTTGGGTCTGTAACCATGAGGAGGGGATACTATATAATGTTGTTGGGTCTGTAACCATGAGGAGGGGATACTATATAATGTTGTTGGGTCTGTAACCATGAGGAGGGGATACTATATAATTTTTTTGGGTCTGTAACCATGTTTGCCAGTGAAAGTTCAGTAATAGACCCATGTGATTTCAGATATTGTGAGGGTTGTTGGTATATTGGATCCTCATGTTTGTACTGTCATTCCTTTTTTAGACCTCATAAAATGAAACACTTCACATGGTACGCTAACCGGGTCTCTCTCTCTCTCTCTCTCTCTCTCTGGTGACTTAAAGAAGAGTAAAGTTAACGCCTGAACATCTTGCTGAATTTATCTGAACTAACACCTATCTTTTGAAAGTGCTGAGCGAATTCCTTCCTCATCGCAGCTCGTTTGCTTGCGGTTGTTTTATACTTAGAGCTTAGTGTTAATGATATAAGACCAAACATAATGAATCTACTGATC
>CM042421.1:16854913-16864913 GCA_023634145.1 Thymallus thymallus | reverse complement strand
GGAGCGGTGAGGAGGAGAAGAGAGGAGGAGGATCGGTGAGGAAGGGAAGAGAAGAGGAGGAGCGGTGAGGAGAGGAAGAGAGGAGGAGTAGTGGTGAGGAGGGGAAGAGAGGAGGAGGAGGAGCGGTGAGGAGGGGAATAGAGGAGGAGGAGGAGCGGTGAGGAGGGGAAGAGAAGAGGAGGAGTGGTGAGGAGAGGAAGAGAGGAGGAGGAGTGGTGAGGAGAGGAAGAGAGGAGGGGAAGGAAGTGCTGCTGAGTCTGGTCCACATTCTCAATCCTGTCCCATAGTGCTTATGGCCCAGAGTGAGACATACAGGACAGTATGAGAGATCATCAGGTGTCTTTGTCGTATTACAATACCATTTCTTACTGTAAGTGAGGCACAAACCCCCCTCACCATTGTATTTGTTGTTGACGTCAGTGTTGTGGAGTTGTGAACTACATGTACTTCAACTAGTAATTTAACTACATTTTTTTCAGTAGTTGATTACTTGTTTTGCTCTGTAGCGGTGAAGCTAACTGCTGGAACGTTGTATGTAGCCCTTTAGACTCCTACCCATATACTGTTTGAAAATTGCAAATTAGGTCACTGATAAACGCCTAAATTGGAACGCAGTGGCTGTACAGTAATGCTATACATGAAGTCAGACCTCAGGTTCTGTACTTCACAGCTCTGTATAGGTTTTGGCTGACAGACATTCTGAGCAAGTTGCCCCCATCTCTCCTGCTAATTGGGAAACTTTTGCAAATGTTTTGTTGTCTGAGTGAGGGAAATGCTGTAAATATAGAGCACTTTATGTATTTTGAAAGATGAAATGTGAGGATTATAATAAATACCTCTTTGATGTCATACGTGCAAGCCAAACACCCGTGAGACCAAATGTGCAAGTCACATTTCCAAATCATAAAACTCATGTCATATACAGTGTCAACGTTTATGGTCACTATGTTTGATGTACATTTACAAGGTAACGTGTCGTCATACACTGGGCTGTTCTGAACAGAATGATCATGTGTTTGTTTATTGCGAAGAAAATTTGCTGCAGCAAATGAACGAACGAATGCACTCAGGACTCCTTTCTATGCGCACCAAAATTACGATCTGTTTCTCTGAATTGCCTAACAATGTAAGATCAAATTTGATAACTTAGCTAGTCATGTTGGCAATAGAACAAGCAAACGGAACAACTACAAGTGTGTTTGCATCGAAATTACTTAGGAACTGTGCACACTTTGGAGAGGACAGGTGTGTGGCCACTTGGAGACAGCAGTTACTCCTCTTATTCAAACCCTTGTCATTTTTTCATGTTGCACCTACCGTACATTTTCCAGGAATATTCTTATCATATTACTGAATGTATCCAGAGGATTTTCAGATTTCGTTATCAACAAATGCAGTAGAAAGTACAGTACAACGCACACAAAATCAAATCAGTTTAATGTTTGGATTCAGTCTTGGGTCTGGTGGACTGTTGTGTACTCATATTTTGTCTAATAATTTCCCCATTATCTCCAAACTGTTAAATTGCTACCATGGTTATGCATATGTGTTTCATATTTCTTCTGTAAGAAATATTTCAATTTAGCCCTATCCATATATGCCAATTCCAATTATGAAAAGGGTTAATATTATAAATTACACTTTAGTTTTAACAGCCGACTCCAGAGTTATTGTGAGGGCCTGGTTGTGGTAAGGCCTCTTACTCCCACCTAGGGGAGGAGAGAGGCACACAACCAGGCTCTCACACATTATTAGGGAGATTATCATCCCCAATCAGAGACAGCTGTATAGCGTTGTCTCTGATTGGGGATAGTATTTAGACTCCACACACAGCCACCTGTGTGTGGATCATTGTTCATTCTGTTTGTCTGCATGTGGCAGAACTCAGCTAGTCACCGTGTTTTGTTTATTCAGTATTCGTTTTGTCATCTCCGTTTATTATTTTGTGCTTCGTGATAAAAACTCCAAACTAATAAAGGAATGACGCTCCACCAGCGCTCCGTTTACCGTCCCATTAATGCGCACCGTGACAGAATGATCCACCACCCTGGGACGCAACAGGGAATAACTTTAGGAGATATCCTCCTCGGTATGGGAAAAATTACCGAGGAGGAACACTCCTATTATCGCTCGGTGGAGAAAGGCTGGGGTTCGGATCAGCAGAGGCGCCGGAGACGGAGGACACGTCACCGGGCGAAAGTTGAGGACCAGCCTGGAGCCCAGAAAACCCCTCAAACGGATTTTGGGGGGGGGCTATGGGGGTGGTCGGGGATCGAGGGAGAAGAGCCCCGACCACTGCACTCGTGGGGGTTCCAGGAGGAGCCCCTACAGCCGTGGGAGCAGGAGTACAGAGAGGAGTCGGAGGAAGACGACAGCGATGTGCTTCTGTTCCCTCACTCGTGGGGGTTCCCGGAGGAGCCCTCACAGGATGGGGATTGGCGTTGGAGTAGGGACGACAGGCATAGTCGTGCTCCAGCGTCAGTTCCCAGTCCGGTGCCTCCAGCGCCGGTCCAGAGTCGGAGGAGGAGGAGACCGACTCAGTGCACCAAACCATCGGTGCGCAACAATAGCCCGGTACGGCCCGCGCCTGCTTCGCGCACCAGCTCTATGGTGCGTTTCCCCAGCCCGGCGCGACCCGTGCCAGCTCAACGCACCGACCCAACGGTGCGTTTCCCCAGCCAGGTACAGCCCGTTCCAGCTACTCGCACCAGACCAGTGGTGCGTTCCCCCAGCCCGGTACGGTCTGTGCCTGCTCCTCGCACCCAATCTATGGTGCGTTTCCCCAGCCCGGCGCGACCCGTGCCAGCTCAACGCACCGACCCAACGGTGCGTTTCCCCAGCCAGGTACAGCCCGTTCCAGCTACTCGCACCAGACCAGTGGTGCGTTCCCCCAGCCCGGTACGGTCTGTGCCTACTCCTCGCACCCAATCTATGGTGCGTGTCTCCAGCCCGGTGCGACCCGTGCCAGCTCCTCGCACCAGACCTATGGTGCGTGTCCCCAGTCCAGTACGCCCCGTGCCTACTCCACGCACGGAGGCTACCGCGACGGTCACCAGCACAGCTCTGTGGTTGGAGACCATCTCTGCGTCGGTGCCCAGAGTGGGCACGACGTTCAGCCCCACCAGAGGGTTGGAAACCATCTCTGCGTCGGTGCCCAGGGTGGGCACGACGTTCAGTCCCGCTGTGGAGCAGGAGCTCCATAGCGTGTCGGTGCCCAGTCTGGGGCCGACAGCCAGCCCAACCAGAGGGCTGGAAACCATCTCTGCGTCGGTGCCCAGGGTGGGCACGACGTTCAGCCCCACCAGAGGGTTGGAAACCATCTCTGCGTCGGTGCCCAGGGTGGGCACGACGTTCAGTCCCGCTGTGGAGCAGGAGCTCCATAGCGTGTCGGTGCCCAGTCTGGGGCCGACAGCCAGACCAGCTGCAGGGCTGAAGACCACCTCTGCGTCGGTGCCCAGGGTGGGCACGGCATCCAGCCTGAGGCCTCCTGTGAAGGTCAGCAGCCCGAGACCTCCGGAGAAGGTCAGCAGCCCGAGACCTCCGGAGAAGGTCAGCAGCCCGAGACCTCCGGAGAAGGTCAGCAGCCCGAGACCTCCGGAGAAGGTCAGCAGCCCGAGGCCTCCAGTGAAGGTCAGCAGCCCGAGGCCTCCAGTGAAGGTCAGCAGCCCGAGGCCTCCAGTGAAGGTCAGCAGCCCGAGGCCTCCAGTGAAGGTCAGCAGCCCGAGGCCTCCAGTGAAGGTCAGCAGCCCGAGGCCTCCAGTGAAGGTCAGCAGCCCGAGGCCTCCAGTGAAGGTCAGCAGCCCGAGGCCTCCAGTGAAGGTCAGCAGCCCGAGGCCTCCAGTGAAGGTCAGCAGCCCGAGGCCTCCAGTGAAGGTCAGCGCCACGCCACCTCCAGCGAAGGTCAGCGCCACGCCACCTCCAGCGAAGGTCAGCGCCACGCCACCTCCAGCGAAGGTCAGCGCCACGCCACCTCCAGCGAAGGTCAGCGCCACGCCACCTCCAGCGAGGGTCAGCGCCACGCCACCTCCAGCGAAGGTCAGCGCCACGCCACCTCCAGCGAAGGTCAGCGCCACCCCACCTCCAGCGAAGGTCAGCGCCACGCCACCTCCAGCGAAGGTCAGTGCCACGCCACCTCCAGCGAAGGTCAGCGCCACGCCACCTCCAGCGAAGGTCAGCGCCACCCCACCTCCAGCGAAGGTCAGCGCCACGCCACCTCCAGCGAAGGTCAGCGCCACGCCACCTCCAGCGAAGGTCAGCGCCACGCCACCTCCAGCGAAGGTCAGCGTTCCGCCACCTCCAGCGAAGGTCAGCGTTCCGGAGCCTCCAGCCACAGCTCAAGGCCTGGAGCCTCCTCCACCGGTGCCCAGTCCAGGGCCGGTCGTCTGCTTCGCTCCAGTGCCGGAGCAGTCCGCTCCACCGGTGCCCAGTCCGGGGCCGGTCGTCTGCGTCGCTCCAGTGCCGGAGCAGTCCGCTCCACCGGTGCCCAGTCCGGGGCCGGTCGTCTACGTCGCTCCATTGACGGAGCAGTCCGCTCCACCGGTGCCCAGTCCGGGGCCGGTCGTCTACGTCGCTCCAGTGCCGGAGCAGTCCGCTCCACCGGTGCCCAGTCCGGGGCCGGTCGTCTGCGCCGCTCCAGTGCCGGAGCAGTCCGCTCCACCGGTGCCCAGTCCGGGGCCGGTCGTCTACGTCGCTCCAGTGACGGAGCAGTCCGCTCCACCGGTGCCCAGTCCGGGGCCGGTTGTCAGCCCCTCTCCAGGGTCGAGGGCTCCCGCACCAGGGTCCAGACAGGACTTGGTGAATGGCGGGAGTACTGAGGGGGGAACCACCGCGCCGGGGTCCGGACCGGACCGGGCGTGCAACGGAGAGGTAGGAGGAAAGCTACTCTCACAGCCTGTGCCACGCCCGGAACCGGAACCGGAGCCCCCACCAGCAACCACCTCAGTACCCCGCCATGTCCCCCCTAGTTTTGGACATTTTTTCTTTTCAGGAGAGGGGGGATTGTATGTGTGCGGTCGGGAGTCCGCACCTTAGGGGGGGGGTACTGTGAGGGCTTGGTTGTGGTAAGGCCTCTTACTCCCACCTAGGGGAGGAGAGAGGCACACAACCAGGCTCTCACACACTATTAGGGAGATTATCATCCCCAATCAGAGACAGCTGTATAGCGTTGTCTCTGATTGGGGATAGTATTTAGACTCCACACACAGCCACCTGTGTGTGGATCATTGTTCATTCTGTTTGTCTGCATGTGGCAGAACTCAGCTAGTCACCGTGTTTTGTTTGTTCAGTATTCGTTTTGTCATCTCCGTTTATTATTTTGTGCTTCGTGATAAAAACTCCAAACTAATAAAGGAATGACGCTCCACCAGCGCTCCGTTTACCGTCCCATTAATGCGCACCGTGACAGTTATCTGTTCTTGCAATTTGTAGTCTATGACATTTCAGATGTATCACGTAGAAGTTTGGATGTAGTTAATTAACTTTATTTAAGTAACATTTTATTTTTCATAAGGGTATCTTTAGTGTAGCTTAATTTCATCCAGTGTCAAGTAATTGATAGTTTGGTAAACCATATTTCCAGAGTAGCTTATCCAACACTGGTTATCGGTTGCATTACGTTATACTGCTCTATAACAATGGCTCACACGTTTTATTCTTGGAAATAATGTCTGTTTTCTGCACTACAGAGACACAGCCTACTATAGCAACCGATGCTGCGCCACCCAAAACCAGCCCAGACAGAAATAACAACTCTGACTCTCTGTGTTCCAGGCTGGACTAGGCTCATACCAGAGGACCAGGACTGATGTCTTTCTGACCTTTGACCCTGGGCGGAGGTCCAGCCAATCCCTTGTCGTGGAGTCCCAGACGGACGGATTGTGTTGGTTCTGGCTGCAGACGCCAGCTGTGATGTATGTTTTCCTGGAACCAGAGAAAAGGAAGTCAGGGCTTTTAAAATATTTCAGATATTTTTAATAAATGAGAGTTTGGTGTGTCTACACGAAACAGACTGCTGTATAAGCAATCCCTTCTCTCATGCTTTATGGCTTACATTGTAACCTTTATTTAAACAGGCAAGTCAGTTATGAACAAATTCTTATTTACAATGAAGGCCTCCCTACAGGGTCAGCTCCTGCAGCAAATTAGAGTTAAGTGCCTTGCTCAAGGACACATAGACAGGTTCTCACCTTGTCGGCTCGGGTATTCAAACCAGCAACCTTTCGGTTACTGGCCCTACGCATTAACCGCTAGGCTACCTGCTGCCCTAAATTCACCTGCAGCTAAAGTCAATGTCTACATCTAGAGCTTATTTCAAATATTGAGGAAATATATGATGTGTTTTATATTTTTATAGAAATGTATCTTATATGTGAAGTAATAGAAAGGTTTAGGGTCAAACACAGGCTCAAAGCATATACTGGCCAAACATGCAGTCATACACACACACACTCACGCAAGCATGCATGTACGCACGCACACACTCTCACACACACTTCCTGTATATTGTAAGCAAAGATGGATGGTGGGAAGCAAATGCCAGATCTCTGATTAACATGACAACAATCTAAATATGATTCTGTTCTGTTTATTATGATAATAACTGAGATACCGGTAATCAATTTCCCCAGGATATTTTTTCCCCTTCAGAAGCATGGGTAATCTATTACTGCTACTGTGATCAATTAAATCTGTGTGGTGTCCCTAAAAAAACTCAATAACAATGAAGCAGATTCATTGGTTGTGTGCGTGTGAGTGCATAGTATGGTGTGTATTTCTGCTTAATTAAACGTCAAAGCAGAATTGAGGCCTGAGACGGAGGTAACCCAGCTGAAGCAGGTGTCTGTGAGATAGGTATAGACTTTCTCTCCACTCATCTGCCCCGACATAGAGTGGGCTTTGTGGCACACACACACACACACACACACACATACACACACACACACACACACACACACACGCACACACACACACACACACACACACACGCACACACACACACACACACACGCACACACACACACACACACACACACACACACACACACACACACACACACACACGTGTTACCTCAACAATACCCTTGCAAACAGACGTAGGTCATCTGTGACTTAATTATCTGCAAAGGACTATGGGAATGACCCAGGAGTCACACAGTATAAGCACCTGGTTAGATTTTGATCTCCATCATCATTCCCACCAAAATTCCACAGAGAATAAGAGTGTTCATCTGACATCAACACTTTCACTATGAACAGCCCGGTACTGTGTGGATGGGTGGTGTGTCTACAGTGTTTAGTAGCTATGTTAGGTCCCATCAAGGGTCGTAAAGCACTCTCATATCATGTCAAGGATCCGGATGAGCTGTCCTGTATGTAGAGAGCACACATCCTTGCACATCCATACAGAGAGAGAGAGAGAGAGAGAGAGAGAGAGAGAGAGAGAGAGAGAGAGAGAGAGAGAGAGAGAGAGAGAGAGAGAGATAGAGAGAGAGAGAGAGAGAGATAGAGAGAGACTAAACATCCATCCCCAGGCCTGTCCGATGTCCTTTCCTCTCAGGGACGGCACTACAAAGCAGGGCCTGTTGTAACACCTGTTGCAGAGAGAGAGTAGCCCTCTCCAGGACCCCGTGTTCCCAGGTCTCAGGGGGCCACACCTGAGGCTTCCTGAGCCCAAACCCAGGGGCCACCGGGCACTTTGTCTCTATGCCGACCGCACTGCTCAGATTCCCCGCCTCCACACACAGTCCAGTAAGAGAATCCCTCAACTACATGGGGTCCAAGCAATGGTCATGACTGCAAGTGTGTGGGGATGATTTTGTGTGTGTGGGTGTGCATGGATCCCTGCTCTTAACTGAGTGACAAGGTTGGACATCCAGACGCTGCAGGTGAGTGGAGCTGAAAGAAGCACCTGTATCATTGTCAGTGTCGCCCCGCCCCAACCTCTCACCTACGACCCCTGACCTGTAACTGTAAACCACCATAGAGGGGAGGCCTCCTGAAGACTGCGGGGAGGCAGACCATAGATACACACAGAGAACGCCCCGCCATCTACTTCCCCAGTCCCCTTGGGGTATAGCATCTGTAAATCTCCTCTGCTGTATGATATGGCTGTTTATCCCACTGATGGGAACCGCAACACTTCCTTTGTGAACAAACAATGGCTCACGCAACTCAGGCCTGCTCTGGAACAAAGGGACCAGAATGAGGACAATGGAGCGCGGCAGCTTCAAACAGTAGAACCACGGAACCACGGCCTCTGCTTCAGTCCCAACCCGGCTCCCCAGCTCCCCAGCTGCCAAGCACATTAGTCCGATGAGCCTAAATGTCCAACTCACGACGTGACCTGGAGTTTTATTTAATATATTAAACTCTATCCGTTTGGGTGAAGACCCTGAGTAGGTCATTAGTGAAGTAAAACTTTCAACAGTCCCCTGCCCGGCCCCGGCTGGCCCTTATTGGAGCTGAATTATTGCTGGCCCTGTTATTTCGGGGCTGATTTTTAAAGGGCCGGGCGAGCCGGGGTAGTAATCCGCCCCGTCAGCACTCACATTAATGGACTAATTGGCCTCTTCTCTCCAGTCAAAACGTAGGCCCCCATCGTCACGGAAATGCTAAACCCTTCGGAGCCCTTCTCACTCAGGACCCGGCCGAGCATAGCAGCACGCCGTCGTCGCGGCAAAATGGAGCCGTCACCGTCCAGATTACAACCTCGCTCTTTTCTGCAGGGTTGTCGCTCTGTGTGTGTGTGTTCCTGTTCTCTTTCTGTCGTCTGTGGCAGAACATCGTTGGGGAGTTCTGCATTTCTAACCTCCTGGCTTAACGTACAGTAATACATGTCAAGTAGCAGACTAATTACAAGAAAGAGGGAGAGAGAGAGAGAGAGGATTAGTGGAAAGTAAGGACAAAATACAAATATTGAATACAACTACAGAGGGGGAAATGAGGCCTGTGCTCTGAAACCACTAATATACTGTATATAGATTGACAACCTAAAATGGTGTTTCCTACTGTTTAATTTGACCACACTTTTATTTAACCAGGCAAGTCAGTTAAGAACAAATTCTTATTTTCAATGACAGCCTAGGAACAGTGGGTTAACTGCCTTGTTCAGGGGCAGAACGACAGATTTTTACCTTGCCAGCTCAGGGATTTGATCCTGCAACCTTTCAGTTACAGGCCCAACACTCTAACCACTAGGCTACCTGTCACCCCACCCTTCCCCATTGGCCAGCAGCAGGGTGAGGTCATAGTTAGTTTCAGTGTTCCGACAGACAACTGAAGCAGGCGTGAGGGAGGGGGACGGACAGAGAAGGACTGTGGTCTCTACCAGGTCACATCTCCACTCCACTCACGCGCTCACAGCCACAGTCCATTGTGCCAGCAGGCCACTCAACACTGCTCTGGGGTACTTATCACAACACACCGCTCTCTCTACTAACTCAACACGGTACACCCTCTCACTGTACAGGCCCACAACAATCTCTGTAGTCCCACCGGTGAAGAACACCAAAATGGTGACACACTAAAGATAACAGGGAATAAAGTTAACGTGTTTAATAACACACTCAACACTCCCTGTTAAACTCTAAAACAGCACTCAACACCTCGGACCGTTATGCGTTCATGCATGCACGTGTGAGTGAGTGTGTGGTGTGTGTGTGTGTGTGTATCCGCTGTGTGTGGAGCAGGGGAGAGGTCAGCCACAGTGTGAACAGAGATATCAGAAGACTAGGGGTTAGACTAGGGGTTAGACTGGGGGTTAGGGAGCTAAACAAATAGAGTATTCCAGTGTGAACCAACGCAGGTGGACACAGTTATTCTATAATTTCCTAAACTTAATTAAATCAGCGATGGAAAGACGAGGGGGACAGAGAGGAGAGAGAGAGAGAGAGAGAGAGAGAGCAAGAGAGAGAGAGCAAGAGAGAGAGAGAGAGAGAGCAAGAGAGAGAGAGAGAGAGAGAGAGTGAGAGTGAGAGAGAGAGAGCAAGAGAGAGAGAGAGAG
>CM042421.1:16799913-16849913 GCA_023634145.1 Thymallus thymallus | reverse complement strand
CTGTAGCTATAGAGACCTACTGTAGCTATAGAGACCTACTGTCGCTATAGAGCCCTACTGTCGCTATAGAGACCTACTGTAGCTATAGAGACCTACTGTAGCTATAGAGACCTACTGTAGCTATAGAGCCCTACTGTAGCTATAGAGGCCTACTGTAGCTATAGAGACCTACTGTAGCTATAGAGACCTACTGTCGCTAAAGAGACCTACTGTAGCTATAGAGACCTACTGTAGCTATAGAGACCTAGGCAGGGACAGTTGGCACTAGATAGCACTAACGAATTGTAATTAGTCTGGAAAATCACACTAATGATTCATCATTTAATTCTAATAATTCCTGACCCTTGAAAACAGCACACCAGTACAGCGCACCAAGATGCACTGATACACAACACCAAGTACCACATGGTCTTATGGGTGACGACAGAGTGTACTGTCTAGATAAGGTTCCTCTCTGGTGAGATTGAAGGTGTCTGGTGTTTATTAGTGTTTATTAAAGGGCCATGGAGGCTGGGTGAAAATGACAAGGGGGAGTTATCGTACAGGTGGAGGTGAAGCTCTCTCTCGACCCCATGTGCCCCGCCGGGAACCTCTAATCACGTCACCTGTTGCCTGTTTACCGACGGACGTTATCGTAGGCAGGAGCTTAATCTGCCCAGGTGATAAGATATGGTCCGCTCACATATACACACACACACACACACACACACTCACAAACACACACACACACACATACAGATGCACACTCAAGACTATATGTACAAACACACACACATATACACACACGGCAACACATACAAATGCACACACGCTCACACTCTCTCACACACACACACACACACACACACACACACACACACACACACACACACACACACACACACACACACACATACACACACACACACACACACACACACACACACACACACACACACACACACACACACACACACACACACACACACACACACACACACACACACACACACACACACACACACATACTTGAGTTGGTAATGCTAAAATAACCGTACTGTTACCTCAGACCTTGCAGTTTCCGTTTGCATTTACAGTATAATTGTTTGTCAAACCTGGTGAAAAACAACCCCATCAAAGGTGAGTTCAGGCTGTCTCAAGCTGCAGTAAGAAGCCACAACACTAAGCGTCCCGGTGATAGCATCTAGCAGTGCTCACACGCTCTCTCACTCATTAGCCACCTAATAACAGAAGAAAAAAAACCTCTGATTTCACAGAATAGAAGAAATAGAAGACGTTGATCTCTAAGTGGACACGTCCCTGAGTTCTTCTGAAGGATGCCTTAGAAGGTCAGCTACCATTTTAACGCTCTTGATGCAGATTTAGGTACGCTATGATTGAGAGAGTGAGAGAGAGAGAGATAGAGACAGAGAGAGAGAGAGAGAGAGAGAGAGAGAGAGAGAGAGAGAGTGAGAGAGAGATAGAGACAGAGAGAGAGAGAGAGAGAGAGAGAGAGAGAGAGAGAGAGAGAGAAAAAGAGAGAGAGAGAGAGAGAGAGAGAGAGAGAGAGAGAGAGAGAGAGAGAGAGACAGAGACAGAGACAGAGAGCAAGAGAGAGAGCAGGGAGAGAGAGAGAGAGAGAGAGAGAGAGAGAGAGAGAGAGAGAGAGAGAGAGAGAGAGAGAGAGAGAAAGAGGAGGTGAGAAAGATAAGGAAGGATAGAGATGGTGAAAAAGAGATAGCTCGTCTTGGCATGACTCTGAGATCCTGCCTGTGGTCTAGAAGCTACGCTGTGCTCCAACCAGCAGCCTGCTCTCCAGCCTGGTCTCCATGTCTGTTTTAGTGATTTACTGTGATAACAACTTCACAGGACTACTTAACACCTCGAACAGGTCAACAATGACCAGTTTACAACAATCTCGAAGTTTTCTCTGCAGTATAAAACTCAGAGACCTGAACAGTACTGGTCAGTATTTCCTCTCTCTCTCTCTCTCTCTCTCTCTCTCTCTCTCTCTCTCTCTCTCTCTCTCTCTGTGTCTCTCTGTCTCTCTCAATTCAATTCAATTCAATTTAAGGGCTTAATTGGCATGGGAAACATGTTGACATTGCCAAAGCAAGTGAAGTAGATAGTAAAGAATTAAAATGAACAGTAAACATTACACTCAGAAGTTCCAAACCAATAAAAACATTTCAAATGTCATATTATGTATATATACAGTGTTGTGACAATTTGCAAACAGTTAAAGTACAAATGGGAAAATAATAAATATGGGTTGTATTTACAATGATGTTTGTTCTTCACTGGTTGCCTTTTTCTTGTAACATCAGGTCACAAATCGTACTGCTGTGATGGAACACTATGGTATTTCAGTAGATAAGGGAGTTTATCAAAAATGGGTTTGTTTTCGAATTCTTTGTGGATCTGTGTAATCTGAGGGAAAAATGTGTCTCTAATATGGTCATTTGGTGCAGCTTAGTTTCCACCTCATTTTGTGGGCAGTGTGCACATAGCCTGTCTTCTCTTGAGAGCCAGGTCTGCCTACGGCGGCCTTTCTCAATAGCAAGGCTATGCTCACTTAGTCTGTACATAGTCAAAGCTTGGGTCAGTCACAGTGGTCAGGTATTCTGCCACTGTGTACTCTCTTTTTAGGGCCAAATAGCATTCTAGTTTGCTCAGTTTTTTTGTTAATTCTTTTCAATCTTTTTGTTTTCTCATGATTTGATTGGGTCTAAATGTGTTGTTGTCCTGGGGCTTTGTGGGGTCTGTTTGTGCATGTGAACAAAGCCCCAGGACCAGCATGCTTAGGGTACTCTCCTCCATGTTCATCGCTCTGTAGGTGATGGCTTTGTTATGGAATGTTCGGGAATCACTTCCTTTTAGTTGGTTGTAGAATTTAATGGATCTTTTCTGGATTTTGATAATTAGCGTGTATCGGCCTAACTCTGCTCTGCATGCATTATTTTGTGTTTTACACAGAGGATATTCTTGCAGAATTCTGCATGCATTGTCTCAATTTGGTGTTTGTCTCATTTTGTGAATTCTTGGTTGGTGAGCGGAACCTAGACCTAACAACCATAAAGGGCAATGGGTTCTATAACAGGTTGAAGTATTTTTTGCCAGAACCTAATTATGTTCCTTTTGATGGCATAGAAGGCCCTTCTTGCCTTGTCTCTCAGATTGTTCACAGCTTTGTGGAAGTTACCTTTGGCGCTGATGTTTAGGCCGTGGTATGTATCGATTTTTCTGTGCTCTAGAGCAATGGTGTCTAGGTGGAATTTGTATTTGTGGTCCTGGCAACTGGACATTTTTTGGAACACCATTATTTTTGTCTTACTGAGATTTACTATCCGGGCCCAGGTCTGACAGAATCTGTGCAGAAGATCTAGGTGCTTCTGTAGGCCCTCCTTGGTTGGTGACAGAAGCACCAGATCGTCAGCAAACAGTAGACATTTGACTTTAGATTCCATTAGGGTGAGGCCAGGTGCTGCAAATAGTGCGGACGTGTTTTTTTGTCCTGTCCCGTGTCCCGACCTCACCTGGCTTAACTGGTGCCTCCAGAGATGCAACGCCTAGGTTTACCTCCACTGAATTCACATCCTACCATATCCCTGTCTGTACATTATGCCTTCAATCTATTCTACCGCACCCAGAAATCTGCTCCTTTTATTCTCTGTACCCAACGCGCTAGATTACCAGTTCTTAAAGCCTTTAACCGTACCCTTATCCTACTCTCCTCTGTTCCTCTGGTGATGTAAAGGTAAACCCATGCCCTGTAGCCCCCAGTACTACACCTATTCCCCAGGCGCACTCATTTGTTGACTTCTGTAACCGTAAAAGGCTTGTTTCATGCATGTTAACATCAGAAGCCTCCTCCCTAAGTTTGATTTATTCATTGCTTTAGTACACTCTGCCAACCTACAATCTAAACTAGATGCCCTCAATCTCACACAAATTATCAAGGAACCTACCAGGTACAACCCTAAATCCGTAAACATGGGCACCCTCATAGATATCATTCTGACTAACTTGCCATCCAAATACACCTCTGCTCTCTTCAACCAGGATCTCAGCGATCACTGCCTCATTGCCTGCGTCCATAATGGTCAAAAAGTTCTGGGACACTGTGAAGTCCATGGAGAATAAGAGCAGCTCCTCCCAGCTGCACTGAGGCTAGGAAACCCTGTCACCACCGATAAATCTACGATAATCGAGAATTTCAACAAGCATTTGTCTACGGCTGGCCATGCTTTCCACCTGGCTACCCCTACCCCGGCCAACAGCTCTGCATCCCCCGCAGCAACTTACCCAAGCCCACCCCCGCTTCTCCTTCACCCAAATCCAGATAGCTGATGTTCTGAAAGAGCTGCAAAATCTGGACCCCTACAAATCTTCAGGGCTAGACAATCTTGACCCTTTCTGTCTAAATGTATACGCCGCAATTGTTGCAAAACCTATTACTAGCCTGTTCAACGTCTCTTTATCCATCCTGTATTCATCCTATATCCATCCTGCCCTGCCTTTCTAAAGTCTTCGAAAGCCAAGTTAACAAACAGATCTCAGACCATTTTGAATCCCACCGTACCTTCTTCGCTATGCATTCTGGTTTCCGAGCTGGCCATGGGTGTACCTCAGCCACGCTCAAGGTCCTAAACAATATCATAACCGCCATAGATAAAAGACAGTACTGTGCAGCCGTCTTCATCGACCTGGCCAAGGCTTTCGACTCTGTCAATCACCGCATTCTTATTGGCAGACCCAACAGCCTTGGTTTCTCAAATGACTGCCTCGCCTGGTTCACCAACTACTTCTCAGATAGAGTTCAGTGTGTCAAATTGGAGGGCCTGTTGTACAGACCTCTGGCAGTCTCTATGGGGGTGCAGCAGGGTTCAATTCTTGGGCCGACCCTATTCTCTGTATATATCAATGATGTCGCTCTTGCTACTGGTGACTCTCTGATCCACCTCTACGCAGACGACACCATTCTGTATACATCTGGCCCTTCTTTGGACACTGTGTTAACTAACCTCTAAACGAGTTTCAATGCCATACAACACTCCTTCCATGGCCTCCAACTGCTCTTAAATGCTAGTAAAACTAAATGCATGCTCTTTAATCGAATGCTGCCCACACCCGCCCGCCTGACTATCATCGCTATTCTAGACGGGTCTGACTTAGAATATGTGGACACCTACAAATACCTAGGTATCTGGTTAGACTGTAAACTCTCCTTCCAGACTCACATTGAGCATCTCCAATCCAAAATTAAATCTAGAATCGGCTTCCTATTTCGCAACAAAGCCTCATTCACTCATGCCTCCTTCACTCACTTTTACATGCCCTTGTAAAAGTGACTATCCAATCGATCCTTGACTTCCACGATGTCATTTACAAAATAGCCTCCAACACCCTACAACACCCTACTCAGCAAATTGGATGTAGTCTATCACAGTGCCATCTGTTTTGTCACCAAAGCCCCATATACTACCCACAACTGCGACCTGTATGCTCTCGTTGGCTGGCCCTCATTACATATTCGTCGCCAAACCCACTGGCTCCAGGTCATCTATAAGTCTTTGCTAGGTAAATCCCTGCCTTATCTCAGCTCGCTGGTCACCATAGCAACACCCACCCGTAGCATGCACTCCAGCAGGTATATTTCACTGGTCACCCCCAAATCCAACAACTCCTTTGGTCACCATTACTTCCAGTTCTCTGCTGCCAATGACTGGAACAAATTGCAAAAAGCATTGAAGCTGGAGACTACCATCTCCCTCAATAACTTAAGCATCAGCTGTCAGAGCAGCTTACCGATCACTGCACCTGTACACAGTTCATCTGTAAATAGTCCACCCCAACTACCTCATCCCCATACTGTTATTTTTGCTCATTTGCACCCCAGTAGCTCTATTTGCACATCATCATCTGCACATCTATCCCTCCAGTGTTAATGCTAAATTGTAACTATTTCACCACTATGGCCTGTTTATTGCCGTACCTTCCTAATCTTACTACATTTGCACTCACTCTATATAGATTTTCTATTGTGTTATTGACTGTACGTTTGTTTATCCCATGTATAACTCTGTGTTGTTGTTGTTGTTTTTGTTGCACTGCTTTGCATTATCTTGGCCAGGTCGCAGTTGTAAATGAGAACTTGTTCTCAACTGGCTTACCTGGTTAAAAAAAGGTGAAATAAAATAAATAAAGTTGTCATTGTTAAAGTATGGGGATTCTATTGGGGGGATATAGGTAGCACACATGAAGACATTTTTCTCAGTTGAGATAATTTCCTCATTAATTTCTAGCCAGATGTAAAACGTTCCTGTTTTGACTAATTTAATAGAGTGGGTTAGGTCTGCTCTATACCAAATTAGCATACCCCCCAAGTCTCTTCCCTGTTTCACACCTGATACTTTGGTGGATGGGACTACTGTACCAGCTCTCTGTAATCTAGAGGGCAACCAGTGGGTCCATCACTTTTATACTCTATGCTATGCCAATTTTTTATTTTATCACATATAGAATATTAATTTGACAATTGACAAAATACAAATTAGCACAATTCAAGATGTTTAAATATAATAACTGGAATATACTGTACTACAAAGCAATGTAACAAGATATGGACCACTTACATACACAAACACAAAAAATAAATTAGCATAATTCAAGATGTTTGCATATAGCAGCTGACATATGTAGATACTCCGCATTGCAAAGCTTCACACTAGTCATCCATGTGCAGTCGAATGTCAGGGGTAAAATACTATGCTAGCCTATACTGTTTCTGTAGGTAGCATTCTACTCAGCCTGCAGTGTATCTGCCGTGGCAAGCAGTAATCTGAGAGAACTCTGCTGGCATAGCTGGACCCTCGCCTATCTCTCTATCACCATAGAAGAAGAAAAAAAACACAAAATATGTTCACAGATCAGATCCACTCTGCAGCCATGCTAGTCTACCTTCAATATTAGCAGATACTGTAGGTCTACAAACACACACACACACACACACACACACACACACACACACACACACACACACACACACACACACACACACACACACACACACACACACACACACACACAAACAAACCATTATAATTACATCAATAAAGTATATTTTATTTTTGTTCGTACTTCTTCAACAACTTGTTTGCAACACTGTGCACATAATATAGTTTGAAATTGAGCTGTTATTGTTATTATAAATAAAAAAATAATGTTAAGTAGGCAGACTTATCCCCCTAAAAATTAAAACATTCAAGTTTGCTTTTGCATAATCTTATTATCTTATTTAAATGTAGTAGCATATCAGATGCATGTGTTGTGGGGATATCAATTTCCGGTTTTAGGTGATAAGGTCTTTCTGGGACCGAATCACACACTGGGCCCTAGTGAATATTTATTCCTGTGTGATTAGGGTCAGTCAGAGCCATATTAAACCACCTGGCCTTCAATTATTTAGTGTCATGAAGATAACACTGAATTAACAATCAAGCTGTATTTGTTTTTTTTGTTGTGCATTTAATCAATATAATTCTATTAAGAGCCTGCAACAGAAATAAGCTGTCAATGTTCATGTTAATATCAATATTCACGTTAATGTCAATGTTCACGTTAATATCAATGTTCACGTTAATATCAATGTTCATGTTAATATCAATCTTCACGTTAATATCAATCTTCACGTTAATGTAAAAGTTCATGTTAATTTGAAGCAGTGAAAGAGTGTTGCTTTGTGAGAGTGCTACTCCAGAAGCAGCCAGTTATCAGTACGGCCTGAATACGGCCCACAGTGTCTTGTGTCTTTAGTGAAGGAACAGAGTAGTGTGAGGTGGGACAGGCAGACAGAGATAGACTTGAAGGAGCCTGGGAGAGAGAGGTATAATGGTGCCTGATGACAAGCATAGTGATCTGGGGCCATTTCAGGAGGCCAGGAGCAGCCAGCCGACCAGCCACTGTGCTGTAACCCAAAACACACAGGAACCCCCCGCACACACACACACACACACACACACACACACACACACACACACACACACACACACACACACACACACACATACTGTATACCATGTGTATCCCGTACACATGACTAATAAAACTTGGAACTGAAACTTTAACCACACACACATACAGGCACATGGAAGTGACACATGTCTTTACACACGTTACTTGACACACACGTCTCTCCTCTCTGAATAAGTCATGACAGCAATCACAGATCTGACATGATTTTCTATGAATTCTGGTGGTTGATGGTTGGAACACAGGTGAACTATTCTCACTTTGCATCACTGGTTTCATACTCAGTATAAAGAAGGCGTCACTATCCCTGGTGTTGTTTTTCTAGGAAAGCCTGTCTTAAAATTAAATTAGTATATTGTTAATAAAATGGACAAAAAAGTGTTTAGTAATAAATATTGAAAAAGTCAAGGAATCTGCTCAAACTGAATTCTGAAGTTCTGTAAAAAATATATTGTTTAAAGAAGCATCAACGACTCAGTACCTGGTGAGTAGCAGTGGGGATACACAGCCCTTCTTATGACTTATACGGACTCGAGAGTTAAAACCCTCATGAAGCGCTGTGACAGCAGAATTCTCTCCCAGCCAACCCTAAGTAAGAGACTCATAACACTGTAGGGTTGTTATGTTTACGACTAAGGATGATAAGGACATGGGACCCACTGCAGCGGAGCAGAGGTCAAAACACTACGCAGTCACAAGGTCTCCTCGGAGGACAGGCGTGTATGATTACTGTATCTACCTCAGCTCCTCTCTGTTTTCCTCTGTGGTGACACACATTCTACTGAAGATCACCAATTGCGACACAGACCTTATCAAATGAGTTTTGTGGAATTTCTCATATTCCTTTTTTCCGTGGACATACAGTACTGTTAAAGACAGGGGCTATACAGCACATGAGCCATGTATAAAAACAGAATAATAATCCCATGCGTAAGATTAAGTGGATTAATTAGGGTTTTGAACCTAAAGAGCTTCCCCCTGAGATGACAAGGAATTCTCCCCCTTAATTATCCAGGGTTGTGGAATGCTCTATGCAGCCCTGTCCCCTCTGAGTTGCACGGCAGAGCAAGAACGATTATGGAGTAGAGAGCAGTTATCACCCTGCACAGTCACAGACAGACAGGCAGAGTAGAGCAACCACTTTTTACAGAGTCAACCACTTTTGAAGGTTATTCATTATTGCCCATGTGCAAATGCCCCAAAATATTTTTCTCTCTTTTTTGCAGTTTTGCAGAAGTCAGAGTTGCCCTGAGCCTTGCCTGACCACAAAATGTTATCTCACCATCGCGACCCTCATCACTCTCGCTCGGCCCTTATCTATACATTATTTTCCATTTACTAAACCATCTCTCTCTCTCTCTCTCTCTCTCTCTCTCTTCCTCTCTTTATCTGATCATCTTTAACCCGACGCTGCTAAAACAACATCCAGAAAGATATGCAGAGAAAAATCTGGTCCGGATGCCGAGAATATCATATGAATATAGTAATAATATATAGTAATAATAATCATCATTATTAATGTTTCGTGTGGAAATACTGGTTGGAAAAGGCAATGAAATGTAAACGCTGTACCACTTTGTGTAAAATGATACTGTAGACAGCTGTCTAGATGTGAGTGAGGGGTAGAGCATCTCTTTCGTTGGTGTGATGAAAGAAACAGAACTAGTGAGTTATACTGTAGTAACAGAGGATTGAGACAAAAAAAAATATCCATATTAATATAAAAATCATGTACATTTCATTCTAAATTTAATTATATAATTGATTTAATAGATTGGAAGACAAATGTGAAAAAATATGGAGCAATAGTGTTGCAATAATACTTTCTATAGTGATATTATACTAACAGTCCTGCTGTAAAAAACAGGGAAGGGTGAGAAGGGCCGCTGTCTGTGAGAACTTTCTCTTTCTTCTTCCACAAAGTCTTAAAAAAAGTGAAAGTGGGAACAGTGGACTTTAAGACCTATTCAAAAAACACAACAAGAGCTTCCCTGAGAAACAAACGCTGGAAGTGAATATGCAAGTTTCTCGAGTTGCAGCCTTTCACCTTGGAGCACAAAGAGGAGAGGCGAGCTGAGCATCCTCAAACAGCCAGATAACAGGGCTGGAGGTAGGGGGAGGTAGGGGGAGGTAGGGGGAGGTAGGGGGGAGGTAGGGGGGGTGGGGGGAGGTAGGGGGGGTGGGGGGAGGTAGGGGGAGGTAGGGGGGAGGTAGGGGGGGTGGGGGGAGGTAGGGGGGAGGTAAGGAGGTGCATTCACAGACCAGGTCAGTCGACTGGACAAACGTCTGATACACATCTACAGTCTTTAGTCTCTCCCACCTGACTGACAGCATGCTGTGTGGGAAAAAAGAGGTGTGTGTGTGTGTGTGTGTGTGTGTGTGTGTGTGTGTGTGTGTGTGTGTGTGTGTGTGTGTGTATGTGTGTGTGTTTATCGATTACTTCTTCCTTTCTTCGCAATCAAAAATACTACTAGGGACATCTTTATTATTATTTTAATTTTTTATTTAACTAGGCAAGTCAGTTAAGAACAAATTCTTATTTACAATGACGGCCAAACCCTCCCCTAACCCGGACAACGCTGGGCCAATTGTACATCACCCTATGGGACTCCCGATCACGGCCGGATGTGATACAGCCCGGGATCGAACCAGGGTCTGTCATATCTATAGTATCTTATCTGTCTTTTTAATACTACTAGGGACATCTTTCTTACTTGTCTTTTTAAGTACTACTAGGGACATCTATCTTATCTGTCTTTTTAAATACTACTAGGGTGTCACGTCCACGTCTACCTTGACGGTACTCCTCCCGGCCCAACGTTCTGGCTCGCAGGTGTACTAACCACCGGCATGACGATGATGGCAGCCTTATCCAAGCGCCCATCACCTGTTTCATATTCCCCTGATTCCACCCGTCCACACACACACACCGGTTCCCATTCACCCCATTACACGACCTATTTATGTCTCCCTTCCCCATGTGTGGGGGTGTATTATTGTCTTGTTAATACGCATGTTGAACTTGATGAAATACATAACTTTATGCTGTTCCTTTTGTTTCACCTCCTCATTTTTTACACCACCCGCGTCATTACAAGGGACATCTTTCTTACCTGTCTTTTGAAATACTACTAGGGACATCTATCTTGTATGTCTATTTAAAGACATTCAAAAACCCTCAGTTCACTGACTTAGCTGTTGCTATGACTCCAAACTACAGTGAAGAGAGAGACAGTGACATAGTTCATTAAACTGAACACCTAATTTGGAGAGGGCCTCTGCTCTGGCTGTCTGCCTACGGTAGGTGCATCAAAGCCCTCAGTCATACACGTTGACATTTGACACATGAGAGAAGCTGATGAGGCAGAATGTACCCTCCTCTCTGTTTCCGTTGTACTGTCAGATGTTAAGGCCGTGCCGCGCCAGACTTTCAGCCTTTAACTTAGGGAAAAAAAAAATATATATATATATTGTCTACATTACAGAAAATGTTAGTTTTTAAACAATGACACAATATTGAATGCTCAATAATAATACGTTTATGGTTTACAATATGTAAAATATGTTCCATTCCATACTTTGTAGTAGAGGAGAATTAGGTCTATAAAAATGTATACAATTGAGAATGTCTTTGCAATGAAAAGGTATCTAAACAGTAATTTTAGGAGGATATGGACTGATTTTAGAGCTAATTGTAAAATAAATTAAATAGTTAAATATATTTCTCACAACAGACATGTGAGGTTAATATATCAATAATATAAAAAATTATGTACCAAACCACAGTAAATTTTTACATTTTAATTGAATAACCACATAAGAATGATCCAATCAATGTAGATTAGTTGCAGGCGGGGACGTTAGGTAGCCTAGCGGTTAAGAGTCCCGGGCCAGTAACTGAAAGGTTGATGGTTTGAATCCCTGAGACAACATGGTAAAAAACAGTCATTGTGCCCTTGAGCAAGGTACTTAAAATGATTGCTTCTGTAAGTCCCTCTGGATAAGAGTGTCTGCTAAATGATGTAAACGTAATATGAGTAAAATTAACACTTAATTTATTTAGAAGAAATACTGTCAAGTCTCAATTCCTTTCCATTTCCAGTGGTTTCAATATTCTCTGTACCACAACAGGGCCTAATCTAGGTCAACAGCTACTTCCTGCTCACACTCTCAAACGAACCAACACCTGGGCCTTCATATTATCTAACACATACCATAGCTAAAGTCTACCCAGTCATACAGCCACACCATCCAAAACTCTACTTACAATTAACGTCCAGTATGGACCATTACTACATCAGTATGTGATCTAACTGCTACTTCCTCCTCTGCAGGCTACAGTCATAGCTTTATTGCTGAGCTTGGTGGTAACTTAAGGGTAGGACTAAAAAACCCTCTCACACACACTGACAGATAACAAGCATATGTTATCTAATTTGCTTCATTTACAGTTCACTCAAAACATTTGCAATAGTTTTAATTAAACAAAGCCCTTCGTCACTTTATTTTTATAACAATGAAATCATAAAAACCCAGGGGCTTACCTTTGCATTTCCAATGACGGTTTAAGTGGAGATATAGAGCGCCCTTTCTCTAGGCATCCGTGAAACTAAATATAAACTCAACTCATATTCAAACTATTTAAGGGCTTCAATCGAATCCTAAAACAGAACACACTTGGACGATTAGAAATGTTAGAACTCTTTATCTGTGTAGATTTTCTCACTTCCCAATCTGAGTTTCGGTGCTTGGACCTATTCAGAGGACTTAGAATCAAAGCAGTGAACACAAACAGAGATGCAGTCACACATTCTAGCAAAAAGTTTCCAATGTGTTGGGCTAGATGTGGGTTATTAAGCCCACTGAGGGACAGACACAGAGAAAGTCTACAAGATCAGACAGAAGAGCAGTGGGAACTCAGCATGGTTCTTAGAACAAAACCATGACAGTAATATTAGGGGAGAACACATGAAAACACTCTCTCTCTCTATGTGTGTCTCTCTCTGTCTCGCTCAACACATACTCCCACACACGCTCACAGCCTGCGTAGTCTAAGTGAGCCACAGCAGTCAAACAGAGAGTGCAACGGAGAGAGATTCAGAGAATTTACTCTTTCTTTCTCTCATGTTTCCAATTGAATAATTTCCCTCTGTAAAACGTTCACTTTTTAAAAAAGCCCTGAAACACCAAAAGGCTCTCTAAGAATGACATCCTCACAAATACAAGGAATTGTCAATGGGGGACAGTACATGATGCAAGTTCTCATTTAAACACCAAGACACCTACAGTATTGCATGTATATGCAGATGATAATGTGTGTGAACACACACACACACACACATTATATACTTTTTAACAACATCCCCACACAGACATAGAAACACATTCAGAAGAGCTCAATAAATCCCCACACAGACATAGAGACTGTCAGTTGCACCACTTTTCCCACCACGCGCGTGCGGAGCTATGATGTGGAAGTCAGAGGAACCTGGCTGTCTCTCTCCCCACAGCGAGTGCTTATGCCTGGGTGTGTTTTTTTTCCCCCCTGGGCCTGAGGCCTAACCCTCCACACGTAGAGTTACCCACGTTACCGCGGCAACCCTCACCTGCACAACCTTGGCGGCCCAGCTCGGGCGTCACGGCGATAACGTGCTGTGTGGAACAGACTCGGGAGACAGAGCATGCCCACACCACGTGAAGATACAGACCACCAGTATACACAGCCCTTATGGAGGACAGAAATAACTGTAACCTACTCTCATCTGAGTGACCTAATAGAAAAAACATCCAGGAGTGTCTCACAGTGAATCTGACAGGTGAATGGCACAGATGGTTGATTCAATTCACAGACACGCTGCACTCATGTTACTGAACCAAAATAACTCATTCAGACGTTCCATTTACTTTCCACGTGTTTTTTTCGTTAAACTAGTGGAAGCAAATTCGG
The DNA here is from genome assembly GCA_023634145.1 of Thymallus thymallus. Taxonomy (NCBI): domain Eukaryota; kingdom Metazoa; phylum Chordata; class Actinopteri; order Salmoniformes; family Salmonidae; genus Thymallus; species Thymallus thymallus. The sequence continues at coordinate 16,835,956 of CM042421.1, read as the reverse complement.
ACTAGGTTTACCCTCTATTGAAAACTCTGCCATGCATCGAGTTGCATCGAGCAACTCAGTCCTCTTCTACTCTGCCAGTCACTCACATCTCTCTGGCTCTCAGTATCAAAGCAGCAGTTTAACCTCCAACCACATGCAGCTCACGCCACGACATCAGACCTGAGTGAGCACTGTGTGAGAATTACCTCGCCTAATTATACCGCAATTATGATCCAGATAACATCGCAATTATTCTAAAAAAAAGTTTAAATGAGTAGAGGAGGGAAGGGATGGAGGGATGGAGGGAGTTGAAGCACTCGTGTCTCAGAGGGGATTGGTGACAGAAACCACTGGCTTTAATTAATTAGATTGAGAGAGAGAGAGAGAGAGAGAGAGAGCGAAAGAGAGAGAGATAGAGAGAGAGAGAGAGAGAGAGAGAGAGAGAGAGAGTTTTCATTACAAAGTTTCCTATCTGCTGTACTTATCATTCAGCTCAACCCGTGTCCCGAGTCTTGATGAGATGTTGATATCCTCTGTGCATGTCAAGCAACAGTATCAAGCATTAACCAGAGAAAAACACTAGTCTGTTTTGTTTTGCTCAGATTGTCACCTTCATTAAACAATCCCCTGAAGCTAGAATAACCCTGGTATGTAGAAATTGGCCTAGAACTGGTTTAAAGCAGAAGGAGAGATATTTGGAGGGCAGACCTGTATTTCAAATTAGGATTCTCTCCCTCTGTCTCTCTAAGAGGCATCTCTTCCTCAACTTCTCCTTCTAAAGAAATAAACCAAGCAGAGATTCACACATTGACCACTAGGGGCTGGGGAGCACTGCCTGATATACCAGCTCTTTCTACCCTGCTCTAAGTACTGTACACTGCTGCACTCACAAATAGACACACAACTTTTACAATATTGTTATTCATATTGAGAGGAGTTATTTTCCTTGTAGGGCAGGGCTACACTACTACATTGTGAACAGCTCCCAGGCCAGACCTCTATGTTACATGGCAGTCAGGTCATCTGCTCCTGATATCCGCCCCAGTGTGTTCCACTAAGTGGACTCTCCCTCTCTCCCAGCTCCGACGTCAGGGCCAGTTGTGCCGGACACAATTCCCTCTCCAAACACAAGTCGGAAAATAGCCTTGTTTATCCAACCATCCGAGTCTAGGATCTGGGAGAGATAACGTTGAGAACGTTCATAGTTCCGTAACGAGACACATCTGTATCTGGGGCTTATAGTAAGGGGACTCGTATGCTGGAGCAATGTATACATCTAGCTTCATTGGTTCACAACAACACACACCTAAATACAAATCCATGGCAGTCCGTCTCATGCGCTTCTCACTCATTGGTTGCTGTTGAGGGTAAAGGGCAAAAGAGAGAGGGTCATACTGTAGGGTTAAAGAGCAGGGTTCAGAGAGAGGGTCATACTGTAGGGTTAAAGGGCAGGGTTCAGAGAGAGGGTCATACTGTAGGGTTAAAGGGCAGGGTTCAGAGAGAGGGTCATACTGTAGGGTTAAAGGGCAGGGTTCAGAGAGAGGGTCATACTTTAGGGTTAAAGGGCAGGGTTCAGAGAGAGGGTCATACTGTAGGGTTAAAGGGCAGGGTTCAGAGAGAGGGTCATACTGTAGGGTTAAAGGGCAGGGTTCAGAGAGAGGTTCATACTGTAGGGTTAAAGGGCAGGGTTCAAGGCTACACATTTCTCCCAAGGTCTTGTACAGTGACATAACTGGCCTGAACAATATTCAATTTTGCTAGCATCATTTGCAATTTTGGCACTCAGACGCATCTTATTTTTCTTTTATTAACACTACAATCTCAACCCACCCATCACCTCATCGCCTTCCGCGGTCAGTATATACAGAAAAAAGAATCAAACATTTAAATCCCTCCAAAGTGATTTATAACCTGTACAATTATAGATATGAAATGGGCTGTGGAACATCTGAGGGAGATTCCATTAGTTATTTGTGAAAGCCCAGTCTGATACAGTAGCAGACAGAGACAGGCCTAAAAACACCTTCAAAAAATGCACCAATAAAGCACCTTGAGCAGTGATTGGAATCTAACTAATATTCCCTCGTCAGTAAGATGAATGCATTCTAAGAGGAGGGATGAGAGAGGAGACAGAGTTTTAATAAATCCCGCTCACATCACGCTTCCTTCCGCCGACTCGGTCCTCCCGCTTGACAACTGCATTTATTTAAAGACTGTTTGATAAATTCATTTGGTTTTAATCGGCGAGGAATACATTCGGAGACGGTTCAGATGAATTGATTTTGACTGAAATATGGAAATGATACAAGCAGAAGAGAAAGTGCTGAGTTTATTTATCATATTTTCATGAAATGTGAGAAAAGTAAGAATTAACTTCTCAATGCAACTCAGAGGGTTGTTGTACTTCTATATGTCCTTGAGTATCTGTCAGGCTCTGGCCATAGAGAAGCCTATTTGCTTCTCTACGTAGCCATGGTCAGAGTCTGACAGGTCTATTCTTTCTGTATCTGGTGGTGGTTTGCGTTGGATCCCTAATTAGAGGCAGCTGCTGCGCATCGTCTCTAATTAGGGATCCTACATAGGTTTGTAATTTTCACACTGGGTTGTGGGTCGTTGTCGATTATTTCGCAGTCACGGTGACAGTAAGTGTGCAACATTTCGTTACGTCCGTCCGTTCATTCATGTTTGTTTGGGTGAACGTGACGTTGTGTCTATCATGTTGTTTGTATTGTATAGTTCGTTCATTTGTATAATTTATATACATAGTAAATAAAATAAAATGTCGAACTACTATCCCTGCGCTGCGCCTTGTTCTCTGTATGCACCCTTGCGTGACAGTATCAAATGGTTTAATTGTTGATGATTTGAATTTGACGTAAACGGTTAAATGTTTTCACTGTGGCTAATTTCTGAGAATGTTCCGGAATGGGGACTTTCTGTTTTCACACTAATTCTATATAAAAAGAGGGGAAATAATATCCTGTTTCGATAAGACAAAGTTCTACAGCCGGAAGGACTGATCAGATAGCAGGTCACAGGTCAAGCACACATATACTTTAACTCACTCTCTCACACACACAACATACACGCCCCCACAACATACACGCCCCCACAACATACACACCCCCACGCGCATTCACACGCCCACTGACCAATACCAAACATGTCTCCAAACAGTAAAATTACAATTTTCAAATTCTCACATAGCATAAAATATTCTGAATCAATATTTGAACAAAATTCGTGGTACGCCATCACCATATCAGTGGAACGTTTGCAAAGCATTTCACTGATGATATGCGGGTAGTAATATCCAACGTATACAAATAAATTAATATTAAGAGGCTTGAAATCTCAAATCCATTTGAGGATGAAAAGGCAAGCATTACTTCAAAATGGAGTTGCATTAAGTATGAGATCGCTGATAAGACTGCAGTCATTTGGGTTTTGCTGTGGGGGGTTTTCTGATGGGACCCGAGTGGAGGCTCCTTATCATTACTACCATAAAGCATTATCTGGGTCTGTCATCACCTACACCTCTGCATGAGAGGAAAGGAGAGAAATCGAGAAAGGCAAAAAAAGAGAGAGAGAGAGAGAGTGATAAAAATCACACACACTTTGACCACATGCATGTGCACCTGTCCGAGTGTATACACACTGCACTTGCATGCATGCACACACACACACACACACACAAACACACACACACACACACACACACACACACACACACAGGTCTGACATCAAAAGCAGGGACCTATCTTTCTTTTCTGATTGAAGACACCTTAGAAGGCTTTTGTCATTTACAGATGTACCCAAAATGTTCCACACCAAAAGCCAGTCAAATAAAACATGTCAGGGGTTTATCTTATCCACTCTTATACTAGGCAAATTATTTTGGGGGGTTTAGGCCCATGATTTGTGAGGATTGCTAAATAAGTAAAACATTTGATACCCTTTACTAGATAATTATATGAATTTCTTATTTGAAATTGATATAGTTATTTTTTTTGTTTAATATGTTTTTTGTCTCAAAGGTTAACAGTGAAATGGTGTGTGACTTGATAGAGTTCTGTCTTGCAGATTGGTTCACTTTCAATAGAGCACCTCCACAGAGCTGATTCAGATGACGTGCGACTCAATATTCTGTCTTGAAGATTGGTTCACTTTCAACACAACACATCCACAGAGCTGATTCAGATGACGTGCGACTCAATATTCTGTCTTGAAGATTGGTTCACTTTCAACACAACACATCCACAGAGCTGATTCAGATGATGTGTGACTCGATAGAGTTCTGTCTTGCAGATTGGTTCACTTTCAATAGAACACCTCCACAGAGCTGATTCAGATGTCGTGTGACTCGATAGAGTTCTGTCTTGCAGATTGGTTCACTTTCAATGGAACACATCCACAGAGCTGATTCAGATGACGTGTGACTCGATATTATGTTCATCCCTGCTGTTTTTAATACGAACGGAATCCCTTTAGATGCAAGCTATAACCTTAATCTCAATTACTTTAACCTTGCCATTCTTATTCCTCTATCTCCCTCACTCTCTTTCCCTCCCTCTCTCTCTCTTGTTCCCTCCTTCCCAGTGTTTGTTTACCCCGACCCTCTCTCGTTCTCCTCTCTGATGAGTGTTTTATCTTACGGCCCACCTTTTCACACCGCCGCATTCACAATCATGAGTATCGCCCGTAATTATCTCGCCGTATTCCCCCTCCTCGCCCTATCGCCTGCATTCATCTCAGCCCCGAAATTATATGCGTTTCAGCCGAGTGCCACAGCCTCCCTCCAGAGAGCAGCTGAGGATGAGGAGGAGGAGGAAGAGGAGGAAGAGAAGAGAGAATAGAAGGTTGAAGAAATAAAACAAGCAAGCATGCAGGCATAGGTTGCTTGGAGACAAATCTAGTGTGTCTGGGGGGTTGCAGATTGCGGAGCATCATCATCCTCAGGCCCCAGAACCCACCTTTAGCTGTAATTATTTTGTTTCTGCCATCGACTTTGCCCCTGTTCCCACTCTCATACTCCTCCACACACACAAGCTAACCCAGTCCTGGCTGCTATGACGCAAAGTTGTGGTCCCTGTCAAAGTCAAAGTCTTCACCTTCCTCTCCTCTCTTCTGCCGCACGCAGCCCATTGTACCAATAAAAAAAACCAATTAATGACTTATCCTTCCATCTCAATGTCAAGTCTTTTTCCGGGGTGTACTATTATGCCTGTTTCTCCGACTCCACGTTAATTAACTACCAGCCTCGTCTTCTCCTCCTATCCATCCCTCCACTTTCAACGCCCGCACCTTCATTCAGGAGAGAATAATAGCAGAGTGTGAGGGAGTACGAAGCGTGCGTACGCTCACACACGCTCACACACACCCTACCCGGGCCAAAGTTGTGAGAGGGACAGAATGTACTCCGGAAGAGGGACGTTAGGTAGGAATATGAAAAGAATGATATGAAAGGCTTTAATGAACACGATGTCTGAAAGTGTATTCAGTGGGGAAGCCAGATAAGACCGTAAGAGTGGACAGAGTGTGTGTGTAGTCTGCCTCTTAAGGGGAACCTGAACTGAGCAACCGCAGACTATAGTGCAGATTCTCAGCTTTCATCAGGGTGTGTGAACATTCATCTGAAGTAAGGGGGAATATTTATCACATTCATATTCAAATCCCTAAGTGACATGTCAAAGACGATAGAGATATCACTGTTGGTAGGTCCTTATGAACAAGTATTGTTAAGATGTTTTGATAGAAAGGGGAACATTGCCTTTAAATCTTCTATACACCTTATTACCTTAATACATTTTGATCCGACGTCTTATAGCCCGATTATTACTATGTTAATGTTGATCCTAAAGTCATGTTTATATTGTTTTCTCATGAAGTAAACATCGCCTCAAAGATCTGAGAAGCCGATTGGGTGGTTGGTTCAAGGTTAGTAGGTTATCAAGTAGGTTATCTCCACAACCCTTTATCCTCTTTGATGAAGGGCCTTTGAAAGAGTTGACCTTTACTATATAAAAGAAGACAGAGTTCTGGAAATCCAGCTCCAGAACCTCAAAAAGAGATGATTTATTCAAAGAAAGATGCATATTCATAACCTGTGGCTAGGTTTATCCTTGGATGTCAAGCACGATGTGTATCTATTTCATTTGCCCTTATTTCCATATTTATATAAATTAAAAAACTCCACAGACTATAGTTGTAGGGGATATCCATTATGAAAATCATTCCAACATCCTAATGTATAAAATTAGAGAGGTTCTGTTTATGAAGTGTTTTCTTCTGCTTTTTGAACTCGCAAGTAATAGATTATACACACTCACACAACTAGACTGAGAAGCCGTATCTTTTTAATTTTCTAAATGCAATTCATTGCTCTGAACACGGATTCAAAACATTAATTAATTTGTATTTGATAATTTGCTCATTTTCACAGCATGACATGTGTAGTTTCTCCTTTTAGACTTTGCACTGCGTGCACAAGTTTAATTAAGTGAAAACTCTCAGTATTATCAACATTGTGAATTGAAGGGCTTTTTAGAAAAATATGTTTTTTTTCTTTCTCTCTCTCTCTCTCTCTCTCTCTCTCCTTCTCTCTCTCCTTCTCTCTCTTCTTCTCTCTCTCTCTCTCTCTCTCTCTCTCTCTCTCCACTCCCACATTTTGAAAGCATAGAACTCATTTGAAGAATTGGAGAGGAACGACTGCCCGAGGAGGTATACATTTCCAGTTAATTTTTCATTGACCTGGGAAAAAGGACTGCGAAAGACCGTGGATAAGTTTAACAGTAATGAAAAATAGTTAACACACCTTCATCTGCCACTGTAACGTTCTGCAGTGCTGAACTGCCTCTAACTTAACCAGCATCCTACTTCTTTCTCTCAGCTACAGTGCAATCACTACATGGGGGGCTGGTTATACATGACCCACATCAAGACCACTCCTCGACTAAATTCCCCTTTAATCAGGATTTAGTATCAAATGAGCTTCATGGTGAAAAATTGGTCCGGTTCTACGGTTAATCATAATTTTAAAAGTCCCAGTCACATACGTATTCACAAGTATTGTGTATAGTCATAAGTAAATCAATAGTGAGGAAATGTACATTGAACTGAATTAAGCTTACTTTTGTCCAAATTCATCGGGGTCAATGAAACCAACCGTGTCTGTCTTACCTGTGTTTCACGCCTGTCTGTTGTCTTTCAGTAGAGGAGTGTGAAAATGTGATCTGTGTGTCTGTGTTTCTAATGGCTAAACCAGGGCAAATTTCAGAAAGGCTCTAGCTCCGCTAGCAAGCCTCGGAGCTTTGTATCATGGCAATAATCTCATCTCTATCTTGATTGTCGTCGCTAACATCTGACTACTTTTTGAAAAATAGGACACAAGAAACCGTTACATATACTATCTAGCCACAAGACAAAACACTTTCTAGATGTCCATTTAACTAGTTGGTTGTGGACTCCCATTGTTTCCTACAGCTGATAAGCACTAGTCAAGCCATGGAGATAAACTTGACAGGAAATGCACGCAGAGGACCTGTCCTACTTTGTGAAACCAAATGCTATGTTTCACTGAAATCATCATTAATCTAAATGCTTTGTAATGGATACACAGTCTACAGTATATCTGTCTTAGCCAGGTCACCCGCGATACAAGTCAGTATTCGACGTCCATGCACGTCTGAGGACGTCGGGAGATGACTTGGAAACTGGCCACTAGAAGCAACAGTGAGTGCTGTTACCTTCAAGTAGATTTTAGATTTGCTAGGACATTGTGGACGGGGATGGTGGAAGGGTGCAAGCATCTGCATCTGCCTCTGATTCCAAAGGTTTCAAGTCCAAATCCAGCGATAGAATGTTGTTTTGAGATTTTTCGGAATGAATGCCTAATCTTCAGATTTCGGAATAAATGCCTAAACTTAACCCTAACATAAAACATTTGGAGTTAATGCCTAAGCTTAAGCTTAAACACATACAAATTTGCAATTTGCAAAAAAAACAAAAAAAGGAACATGAATGGACGTCTAATTCTGACGTGAGACTGTGAGAGCTAGTTGCTCTGTTTAGACCATCCTCAGGTCACACTGAAACTCAAGTAGGCTGCTGTAAATAAAATGCAGTATCAAACCACTACTCACTTTAGTAGGCTGCTGTAAATACAATACAGTATCAAACCACTACTCACTTTAGTAGGCTGCTGTAAATACAATACAGTATCAAACCACTACTCACTTTAGTAGGCTGCTGTAAATAAAATGCAGTATCAAACCACTACTCACTTTAGTAGGCTGCTGTAAATACAATAGAGTATCAAACCACTACTCACTTTAGTAGGCTGCTGTAAATACAATACAGTATAAAAACACTAATCCCCTTTCACCCATTTTAAAACGTGGAACAATTGTTTGAACCCATACTAGTAGGCCTGAATAGTTAATGGTTGAACCCATACTAGTAGGCCTGAATAGTTAATGGTTGAACCCATACTAGTAGGCCTGAATAGTAAATGGTTGAACCTATACTAGTAGGCCTGAATAGTTCATGGTTAAACCCATACTAGTAGGCCTGAATAGTTCATGGTTGAACCAATACTAGTAGGCCTGAATAGTTAATGGTTGAACCCATACTAGTAGGCCTGAATAGTTAATGGTTGAACCCATACTAGTAGGCCTGAATAGTTCATGGTTGAACCCATACTAGTAGGCCTGAATAGTAAATGGTTGAACCTATACTAGCAGGCCTGAATAGTTCATGGTTAAACCCATACTAGTAGGCCTGAATAGTTAATGGTTGAACTCATACTAGTACGCCCACATAGTTAATGTTAACTGTCAAAACATCTCTTGGGTGAATCAGAATATGACTCATCATGCACTGTGCTGTACGTACCCAATCTCCCTTTTCTGATCACTAACCACACAGCACTGGTTTACATCGAACCCAACGACTGAACGCTTTCAATTCTCTTTCATTTGTTTCCATATCGTAACAATCCTGACCTTCTCCTCCTCTTCATTGGAGCGTTTTGTCCTTCTATCTGCAGGACAAAGAGATGAAGGGGTTCTGGTTAGGCTGCGAGCCCAGGAAATCAGTTAACAGGCCAATCAGAGTGCAGGAGCCTGATCCGACTGCAGCAATTAGGGAAACCCGACCGGGGCCCGGCCCATCTCTCATAGCTCCTTTTTAGTTTTAGACGCTCTACAAATTGAGCATCATCCTCCAACCCCCAGCAGCCATTTTGGAGATGAGTGGAGGCCGGCAGGCTGCAGTCGCAGGATGGGAGTAGGGTGGTTGGCTGGGGGAGGTTGCTACTGCCGCTAACGGGGAAGAAGAGAGAGTGGGAATGGACATGAGGTTGACTGATTAAAGGGGGGTTCCTAATTCTTCTATCCACCCCCCTTCTCCTCTCCTTCGACCCCTAGTCCTCCAACTGAACAACTTGATAAAAAGCCTATTCTTTTCATTCTTTCACTCATTCTTCTGTCTCTTTTTTTTCATCGATCCTTGCCATCGGGGAACACACGCGCCCTTTGTGCAGCGAAATGGTTTTCAGATGTTACTTTTTCTTTCTTTCATTCTTTCTTTAAGAACGCAACGATTAAAATCACCTCGGTCGCTTAGCACTGATGCCTTTTGTCTTCCCCAGCCCCACTCCTGCTCCCAGTCACAGGGCTTACTGCACTACATCTAAGAGTTAGGATATAATAGGATTCCCACTCGTTCACTTCCTGAAACACCGGCCTGCATATTTAGAAGCTTAAATACATGCATGTGTATAAATTAAAGACCCAGAGCACTCGTCGGAGAGATTTAACATAAAACCAATGTATAATTTTAACTTTTTAAGATGTTAATAGTGTAAGATGGAGTTTTGGCATGAGGACAAAGTGCAAGGCGTAGTCTGAACTGTGGATGTTTTACATAACCAAACATGACTGTGTTTGTTCAATAAAAAGGGACTTCATAAAAGAAACGAGAGTTGTGTCTGCTTTACCCTGACTCCAATAGAATAGGAGACTGAACGCTTTCATATTCATTGCTATTGGATGCTCAATGGTTTTGAGAGAGTGAGGGAAACAGTATTAGAAAAACAGCCAGGAACCAGTTGAACTTGAGTTGTATTTTTAAATTACCATTAAACCATGTTGTGTGAGTCAATGGTGTAAAATCTGCTCAACAAATATCAAACAAGCACTGAGTTAGATACTCATTGTGCTCATACTTGGACATATGCATGTGTGGGTCGTCCGTGTCCTCCTCCTCCCTCTCTCTGTCCGCAGGGCATTGGAGCCGTTTCTGAGGAACATACATCACAAACACACATATACGTGAGACCATTAAATACACACACACACATGCACACACACACACACACGCAGACACACACACACACACACACACACAGGTTTGAGGTGAACAGGAACAAGAAGAGAAGGAATCTTGCTTTCTCTCTCTCCTCTCTCTGCTTGACATGCCAAAGGGCTTGATTAACGGGATGCTTTAATTAATACTCTCACAGTACTTAGTGCACAGACCTTACAATTAGCAACGGACTAAAGAGTGTAATCACCTGAGCTCATCCCTGATCCTTATCCAGTCAGGGAGAGAGAATGAGAGAGCGACAGAGAGAAACAGAGAGATACAAAGAGAGAGAGAGAGAGAGTGAGAGATTGAGAGCAAGAGGGAGAGAGAGGGAAATGCATTTCCTGCATGTGCGTGTGTGTTTGAAATTACAACACCTCTGGTTATTGAGCAATTTTCAGATTTTCAGAGTATCCTGAAATGATCCACTGAGTGGTTTCACTTTCCATCCTTAACCCAAAACATGTGTATGTATGCTACAGAAAACAACAACAACGACGACATCGACAACATGGATATTACCCAACAGAGCCCCGAAAGCAATTCTTGACTGTTTACACCCTGTTTACTACTAAATATGACCTCAACCTCAGAACCGCCAAATAATCCGTATCAACACACACATGCAAAGACACATACAAACACACACACACACACACACACACACACAGATCTCTGAGAACTAACAACACAACTTAATACAACACAAAGAGAGAAAGACTGAGAATATGACGTGTTATAATTGAATTAAAGCACTATTTTGCAGATAAGCTAGGGAAACGGTGGGAATAGCAATTGTGTGATTAGATAGACAGTCATGTACTAATGCATTCAGTATTGAGCACATAGAAGCATCGGCACATCTTATAAATACTGTTTTTTTTTTGTGTGTCTATATTTTTCTCGGAATGCTAGGAGAGAAAATCCAGAGTATTAATTACAAACTGATTAGCTACTGCTTTTGTGGAAGGCTGTATCATTTAATTGAGGGGAAAATAATGATCACAATTCCAGTAACTTCTAATTAGAAAAACAACTCAAATCTTATCGTTTTTCTGTGATGTATGGTAACACACAGTGAGAAATAAATGGGGGGATGTTTTATTTTTTAACTCTGTGTGTGTGTGTGTGTGTGCGTGCGTGCTTGCGTGCGTGTGCGTGCGTGCGTGTGTGTGTGTGTGAGACAGCCACCCCCAGTTTAAACGAATGCAAGCTGACTGGTGAGGATTACTTTGGTAGATATTACTTGAGAATCAATGGAACGCATTCTCAAAAGAGACATGACAATTACTGATCAGATAACCTCTGAAACGTATCGGAGCTTTTTCACTGTGTGTTTACACTATCAGACGCACCTGAAACAAACAGCCAAAATAAGAAGAACACACACACACACACACACACACACACACACAAACACACACACACACACACACACACACACACACACAAACACACACACACACACACACCAGTCGAGGATCCATAGAGGAGGAAGGGGAGGACCATCCTCCTCAGTTAATTTCAAAAACATTTAAAAAGTTAACCTTTGCAGATAAAACTATAATAAATATATTAAGGTCACAAAATAATTGAATAAAACACACTATTTTGCAATGGAGGTCTACAGTCGCCTTAACAGCACTCTGTATTGTAGCACCATGGTGTAGCCGGAGGACAGCTAGCTTCCGTCCTCCTCTTGGTACATTGACTTCAATACAAAACCTAGGAGGCTCATGGTTCTCACCACCACTCTCTTTTGCAAGTGTTGGACTAATGATAGGCTAGGTTGTAGCAACCTCATCATGGGTTAAGGGTACATTATTGTATCATGTAGTAACCTTAACCTATCACTGTTTCATTGAACTGGGTGAATGGAATATGAATGAGAGTCATCCAATAAATGAGAATATGCTCATGAAAAAATAATTTGTCATTGACACACACACACACACACACACACACACACACACACACACACACACACACACACACACACACACACACACACACACACACACTCTCCCCAAATAAAAACATCCATTATTTCACTTCAGCTCTTTCATTTTTGGAAGAGGTTTGTTTTTATCTGGGTCCAGGGCAGACACAGAGCTAAGACAGATCACTGTATATAACTCATGGTATGACAGTGAATCTTCAAATACTTCGTTATTTTCAACTAAATACCATATATTCTCTCAGGGCAATAAGACATTTTATGACACCATAAATGTGTTGATTATTCAGTGGGAATTTTTGTGCCAAACGCAAAATTAATTGATGTTTGTGTATTCTCTCTGAATGTATTGAACTTCTTTACACAGGGTATTATTAATCTCGTTTTGGCATTGGGTTTTATTAATGTTGAATAGCCTTGATTTATCACCTGTGTCTAGACTCTGCTTTCTCCTTTCTTTCTCCAGGCAGATCTGTACTGATCGGTGTGTGTGTGTGTGTGTGTGTGTGTGTGTGTGTGTGTGTGTGTGTGGTAAATTATGGGTTTGACAGGAATGGCAGACACACAAGGATTCCTGGCATTGTGTGGAGAGAGGCGGTAGAGTTTGATGTTTCGTTTTTTTTATTTATTATTGATTATTTATTATGATTTATTTAAACAGGGAACCCCACTGAGATCAAGGCCTCTTTTGCAAGGGATCCTTGCGCACAATCATATAATTTGACAATATTTACAATTCCAACACAAAAAAAAAACATAATATTTACAAGCAATTCAAGAAAAGTATGTTACAAAACACATTCCTCAGTAAAAAAGTTATCAGCCGGTCACCTGAACTGCCCTAGAGGCACCAAAACATCCAACCACAGAGAGTTCTGGAGATCATTGATCTATGAGGCTTTAAAGAGGGCCAGACTACCTTCTGATGCAGAATGCAGTGATGTGTACTGAACCTATCGCCCGTAATAATGCGCAGTGCGCTATGATAAACTGTGTCCAATGGCTTCAATAAAGTGTCAGCTGCATTCATAAAGACAATACCGCTGGAATCTAAAGCCCGGAATGAATGTCGACTGAATAATTTCTATTCTGATACTTAACGAAAGGCATGCCCAGTAGAGTGGTGAGGAGGAGGAGGAGATCCACAGACCCTTCGTGTCCAGAAGTAATTTAGCCATTTATTGTATGCATTGCCCTCTGTAGAGTTGCTATTTTCTCAAGTTTTCTTGTGTCAATTAACATGTGATATTCATGGATTACTAATTATTTAATGAAGTCTGCTTTAATCAACAAATACGATTTAAAAAGTTTAAAAAAGTTTAAAAAAGACTGTGTACATATCTGGCTGTGTTGACAAAATCACTACATACTGTATCCCATCGAGCCAAGAGGGGAGAGGCTGCCCTTTGTCACAGTTCCAAGACCAGTCAGAAATGTCTAGCTAACCCTACGGCAAAAATGTGGATCCGCGTTAAGTAGCAATGAAGTCCTTCGCCACCATTTTGAAGCTAGAAAATATCTAAGCTGTCGATTAAAATTTTTTTGCTAGGCAAGACAGTTAAGACATTGGGCGATAATTATTTATGTCAGAGGGGTCATCACCTTTGTTGAGAGAAAGCAGCCTTCCAGACCCCAGGGAGAGCAGCTGAGATAATCTTCTGATTAAAAATGTGTCAATGATTCCACAATTATATGAGCAGAAAGCTTCATCAAGAAAATCAGGCCCAGTGTTTCTTTTTGACATACATTTTAAGCAGGGCGTCGAGCACATGACAAGAATTGTTGAAATTAAAACTAAGATTCACTAGAAGTTGACCGATGTTCCATCCTGCCAACTAGAGGATGGGCGAGTCGATTGACTGACCAGGGTCAATTAAACCAGAATTTCTTTCAAATAAAAAGAGATACAGAGATAAAATGTTGATTAACACTAGAACCGCTAAAGCAATCATATGGACTGCTCATTCATTTAAAAAAAGTATTACTCTGCCATTTTTTAAGTCATGCCCCCCTTAGTCATTGACTTTTCCTAAATAAGTCTATACAACACAACCAGTTTTAGGAGAGCATGTCGCTTTTTGAAGGGTTTTCCCTTTTTGCATTAGGGCCTACTCTGCTCTTTCTACCAACAGTTGATAATCACCGCGATAATTGCTTGAAACTTAATCTAAACTACACCTTCACTCATTTCACACATATAAAAACAGAATAAATAAATTAAGTCAAGTATGATGGGGGTGAAAGGGGGAGAACGGGTGAATTGGTGAGCGAGTAGGAAGAGAACGATGCATAATTATGTAATCACCAATTGTGAATGAAGACCAGGGCCGTTCTATTGTATTCGTCTATTCTAATTATACATCTCAAAATGGTATGTACTCTACATCGGTCCACCAAACTCGAACAGTCTTATCAGTCTACGCTGGTCTACTGGGAGTACACAGTGAGAGTGTGTTATTTACAAGAAGACCAAGATGAATGGATGCACATGCGATGTTAGCGTTGCCTGAAAAATCTGAAAGAAAACGAATCAGATGGTGGTGAAAAAAATGAATTATGACATCTCATGATTATTTTTCCGTTTTTAAGCATCAGCCTGAACCTACGTACACCTCCGAGGCCTAAGTGCAAAAAAAGCCAGAACGGTGCGGACTGAGGAGGTGCCTGCACCACCACCAAATTAAATGGTGAGATAGGAGAGAGGAAGGCCCGGCACCGTTTGGATAGATCAAGCCAGTGACATTGCTTACGGGCTGATTATCAGCTCAAAATGTCATCACTGAGAGGGCAGGCCCCACATCTCAAGCAACAAAACTACAGCAGCAACACACTCACCAGCTTTTGTTGTTTACTTGACATGGACATGCTCTAACTGATGCCATCGCGTGAAGACGTACACCATGTAAGCACAAGCTGACAATAATTGACTATCACATCGAAACTTACTGTATGCTCATTAAAATGACTCTATTACCTATTTTCACTGTTTACGTCTTGCTGAACGTGCGTCTTGGTGGTTGGGGTATTTTGTTTATTTTGTTGTTAAAAAATAACCTGTTACCGCATTCTAGCACATGTTTTTTTAAGGCACTCCACATACTCAATTTATTGAACTTAAATTTGTGTTTTTTGGTTTCTACATAAAGCCTACAGTTTCATAAACTAATGAAAATGCTATTGTGTTATTTGAAATATATATTTTTTCATATTCTAATGTTACCTAAGACCTTCATAAACACAATCAAATTATTATTTTTGCGATAGCATATAGGAAATTAATTAATTACAGTTAGAATGTTGTTTTCCAAAATGTTGACGGATCCCCAGCAAAGTCTGAAATAGAACTATGATTTAGCTTTCTTAATTGAGGAGGTGCACATATTTCTTAATTGCCTTCAAATTAAGTGTTTGTCAAAGAAACATGTTTAAAATAAATATTTATATTTGTTATTGTATGTGCAGTAGAGGCCATTAGGACTCTTCCCAATGTAACATTACAGTGACTGGAGACAGTAGGTCAAAAACTGTGTGCAAGAATTATTACACTGGCTCTGAAAACTCTTCCTGAGATATTTACCTATTAGAAACAATTTTAATATCAAACATCAACAAAATTAATTACACAATTACACACAGCGTAATGTGCAAATTGTGATGGTAATTTTGATGGTAATTGTGATGGTAACTGTGATGGCAGCCATTTTGAAGAACCAGAAAAAAAAAATCTTCAAGGTGACATCCCTTATAATTCAAAAGCTCAGAATGGACCTAACACTGTGACAAACTGATGTCCAGTACAGATGAAAAAGGAATTGCTGTGTCTCAGGAGGTATACCAAAACAACTCTCTCTCTCTCTCTCTCTCTCTCTCTCTCTCTCTCTCTCTCTCTCTCTCTCTCTCTCTCTCTCTCTCTCTCTCACTCTCTCTCTCTTTGTGCAGATGTGAGTCACTTTCTCCCTCCACTAGAAGACGCAATACATCAGAAATGTGCCGGTACGATTCCAGGTAACTGGAGTATCCTCCATTCCTCTAGATCTGGTTCTGTATTTGATACTCCGGTTAAAGGAAGGAGGGAAGAGTGGGGGTTTGAGTGAGATTGGCGGAATGATCCAGGGAAAGTGTCTGGTTGGCCATCCCTGGCTGGGGGATTGATCTAGGGAAAGTGTCTGGTTGGCCATCCTTGGCTGAGAGGTAATCTGTGCTGGTGTGCTGAAAACAAACTGTGTTGTCACACACAGGGGAGCGCTTCCAAAAGGCCTGACATGTTATAGAATGGCCCTGGGTGTTGGACAGGATTACACACACACACACACACACACACACACACACACACACACACACACACACACACACACACACACACATGAAGCGAGACAAGAATATATACACATAATGCTCTCACACACACATACTCAAACAAAACAACAGGCATATACTGAAACACATAGAGCCAAAGGTACATGTGGATACACACAGCAGTGAGCTGGGATGCTGCGCCAGGTAGCAGGGGAGCCTCTCGGCTGAGAGAGAGAAGAGGAGAGGGTCTTGGCTGGCCTTGAAAGAGAGAGGCACAAGCGGCAGGCAGCGGTGGCGTTGGCCAGGGCCAGGTTTGGATTCGGGCAGGCAAGGTAGGGGAGCCCTGGAGGGGTTTTCTGGGTCTGCAGGCAGGAGGGGCGGTGGGACTATGATGGGATAGCAGCAGGGCTGTGGTCAGCCCTCTGTAACAGAGAACCATGTTTCACTGTTCAGACCTGGACCTCTGTCTCACACACAGACTGACGACTCACTGCTGAAGCTGGGGTTGGGGCTTGGGTTGGAGCTCAGACTAGGGCTTAGAGGGGCTGTATTGTTCATAGCACTGAGGAGGGGGCCTGTGTTGCTGTCTGGACAGGACAGTACAAATGCTAATGGAGCTACCTACATCTAAGGAGCATGTACAGTATGGTTGGTTTAGTACAAATCCTCAGGTAATTGGCTTCATAACAGAAATACACTACCTGAGATAGGACTGTACTGTAGGCTAGGTGTGTTAGCACATACTGTACATAGGCTAACTGTGATGATGTAGTCTACAGTGTCGCAGCAAAATGAGGTCATGTTTACAGCAATACAAAGACAATACCAAGCAAAAGAGCCGCAACTGCTCATAGAGTGAAAATGTGAGAAAAATGTATTTAGTTGTCCAGCCAAAATGAATTGTAGGCAGATCATTGGATATGTGGTTATCTGATGTCTTACTATGAGGTTATTTTTTTATTCATATTGACCTCTGACCTTTGACATGACCTTTGACCAAAGATGGCAGTAACCCACTGGAATACATTACTATTTTATTTCTACAATCTTGTGTTAGTATATTTTATTTGTATGTGACTGTCTGTGTCATATAGTTTGATACTTGTATCAGCAAAGAACAATACGTGATGCCAATGTTTACCGTAGACAAAGCTCAGTGGAACCAAGGTAAAAGGCGGTGACTGATGTGATGGCAGTTACTGCTAGCTTGACCCCCCATTTTCTTCATAATACAACACAATAGAGGCATGATATTTGTCCACATGATAAAGCATGTATTTAATGTTATTGCTATTTTGCTTGATTGGGCAAAATAGAGAGGTGAAATCACCTGGGGAAGGTGGGTAGCCAAAAACGAACCAAAAATCCTAGTAATGAGGAGACCAAACAAAGTGAATCTACTGGGTCTGTATTTTATTTTCAACATTATTTAAAGTGAAGCCAACCTGTCACATCATACACTGAATATAACAGGGTTTCTTATTTTCACTGCAGCATATGTAGACCAACGGAGACATTCCTATTAAAGTGTCCATTCTCTCTCTCTCTCTCTCTCTCTCTCTCTCTCTCTATCTCTCTCTCTCTCTCTCTCTCTCTCTCTCTCTCTCTCTCTCTCTCTCTCTCTCTCTTCCTATTTCTCTATCTCTACCTCTCCTCCTTTCCTCTACACAACAACAGAACCATCTTTCCAAGCCAGGTAAAATACAGATGAAAAAAGAGAGGGGAGAGCAAGAAAGAGAGACAGTGAGAGAGAGAGAAACCGATAGAGAGAAATGGACAGAGCGAAATGCAGGGAATGAAAGAGGTGAATTAAAGCAGGGTTCTGGTGAGGTATTCTGTCTGTCTGGAGGAGGGGGGTGGCGAGGGAGCGCAGGCTAATGTAAGGTGAGCTGTGGGGCGTGTAAAGTGAGAGGGGGGCTATTTGGGTCATTTTCACATGGAGTCTGGCCTGACTCCAGGCCTGAGCAGGGGTAGAGAGGGTGCTGAGCAGGGGTAGAGAGAGAGAGAGAGAGGGAGAGAGAGAGGGAGAGAGTGAGAGAGAGGGAGAGAGAGAGAGAGAGAGAGAGAGAGAGAGAGTACAGCAGAGAGCCTCCTAATGGCCCAGCCTTTCACTAGGCCACACTGCACTGAGCCGTAATTGAAGGTAATTGTTGGGAAGAGCCTTCGCTCCACAGAGTCACACAGCTCACCCACTGTTCCCCGGCCTGAGATGGACAGGTCGGGATGAGAGAAGGGAGCAAGGGAGAGGGGGACCGGGGGGAGAGGAGGGCATTGGGAGATTGCGTTACCCTCCACCCTTCACCATCCCTGACTGTCCTACATGCCATTTGTCTGCTCGCACAATTGGTGTAATTGTGTCTCTGCTAAATGGAGCTGGGGCTGCAGCTTCTCTGGTGGGCAGGTTCAGATGAAAGACAGACAGACAGACACACAGACAGACATAAGGAGAGGCAGAGAGAGAGAGAGAGAGAGAGAGAGAGAGAGAGAGAGAGAGAGAGAGAGAGAGAGAGAGAGAGGACTAGTGTCTGTATGACCTAAAGCTTCTGAGAAACAAAAACTCTTCCACTATTGGTTGATGCCAACCTAGTATGCAAATTATGTAATAGTCTCTGAATTAATGCAATATAAATGACTGATTACAGTAATGATTGATTGTAATTATTTCCGGGTATAGAGTATGTGCTCTAAAACGTGCAGGAACGAGGTATGGTGGAGGTG
Organism: Thymallus thymallus; assembly: GCA_023634145.1. NCBI lineage: Eukaryota > Metazoa > Chordata > Actinopteri > Salmoniformes > Salmonidae > Thymallus > Thymallus thymallus. The sequence goes on along the minus strand of CM042421.1, from coordinate 16,816,641 downwards.
CTGCATATAACGGCTGTGTGCGCGTGTGCACGAATGTCTGTGTGTCTGTGTGTGTGTGTGTATGTGTGTGTGTGCTTGTGTGTGTGGGGAGAAATCACCTTCCTCTTCCTTCCCCACTTTGCCTACTCTCCTTGGTTGGATGGGTTTAGCTGGGCGAGCGCACTGGAGCAGGAGAAATAGCACATATGACTTCCTCGACTAAGCCGGCCTAATCACAACACTGCCAACCGCTAACTCTCCACCATCCACCATCGCCACCAGCCCACAGATTGAGTCCTGAGCCCAAATCACAGCTCTTCTTTACGCACTAAAATTATTCCTCTGTTGGCTTTTCCTCCCCTAAACCTGGTGAAGCTAATGTAAGGTAATGTAAAAAATAGGAAAATATAAACTAGCGAATGTCAGCACTGAAACTAAATTGGATTCTAAAGATGAACTGGACGGAAAAACGAAATCAAGCCAATTATCTACGCAAACTACTGTTCTCATGCAGATAGAGGAGTGGAGAAGGATGAATGTGAAATGTGTTATGCAGAGTGGAATGTCTAAAGTGTGATAGGAAGAGAGTCAGGGGTATTAAGAGGCAACGAAAAAGACCCATCATCTTCGTCTCTTACTAGTGGTTTTCTCATTCATCTAAATAACTTCTCCCTCTCTTTTCGGCTTAATTACATTGTATCTCAGACCCGGGGTCCCCCGTCACTAAAAGAATGAGGGGCTTTACTCCACGTACACACACATCAGGACACGTCCCCCATAATTAGCCAGGCCAAATTAACTTGAATTCTTTCTTTTCCTGACGCTTTAGATTTCAAGGACATAATTACTGCTGTTTAATTAAAAGTCCCAATCAAATCTGTTGGATTGCCGACTCTCAATAAAAGAAGGAGTGGGAGAAATTAGACCTTAATCCTCCAGCCTCTGTCTCTCCCCACTCTGTCTCTCTGTCTCTCTGTCTCTCTGTCTCTCCCCTCTCTGTCTCTCCCCTCTCTGTCTCTCCCCTCTCTGTCTCTCTCTCTCTCCCCTCTCTGCCTCTCCCCTCTCTGTCTCTCCCCTCTCTGTCTCTCTGTCTCTCCCCTCTCTGTCTCTCCCCTCTCCCCTCTCTGTCTCTCTATATCTCTGTCTCTCCCCTCTCTTTCTCTCTGTCTCTCCCCTCTCTGTCTCTCCCCTCTCTGTCTCTCTGTCTCTCCCTCCTCTGTCTCTCCCCTCTCTTGCCTCTCGTGCCTGAGCATTTCTCACATCCCCCCTCCACCCCCCCCACCCCCATTCTTCACACATATTTCCTTTACATTCCAACCCAGATGCCTGAACAAACCCTACTTTTCCTCCCTCGCTCCCTCTTCATAACGTATAATATAATATACTACCATTATGTTCTTTAAAAACTCATTACAGCGTTTGAAATGGGAATCTTGGAAAGGGTGTTTAAAATGTGCCTCTTCTGCATTGTGCCGAGGAGGAAGAGACACATCGAGGGACGTGGCATGCAATTAAAGAGCAGAATGGATTAGTTTTCCTTTTTAAAAGTTATTGAGACACAATGAAGTCAGAAGCTTTCTCTTTTTCTCACTCCCCCTCTTCCAGACACCTCATCTGTACTGACGCCTTCCCTGTAAGCCCTTTTTCCTCTCACCCGCCTCTTATAGTGACAGGATGCATTTCACACTGTGGTAAAGGAGGAAAACCTTTGGCCCCTCGACTTCTGAAAGTGGAGAGATAGAGTGAGCGAGAGAAAAGAGGTGTGAGAGGGGAGGTTGACTTTGTAGGTCGAGGTTCTCGCGGTTTAGACTAGAGAGGAATTAGTTCTGAGACAAACATATCATGAGGGAGTTTAAGAAGAGACATTACATTCATAACTCTCTTAAGACCTATTGTTAAGAACGTTCACTAAGAATTGTGTTGCATATAAGAATGACAAAATCTCCTAGCTCAGTACTAGCTTCAGCTAGGACACAGTAGAAGCATGGCTAACTATTTCAGTCGGTAAGTCAGGTGTGCCATTGCAAAACAAAACAAAAGAATCAGCTGCCAAGTGAAAGGCAAGAACCTTTGATCGCTGTCTGTCTCCAGATATGTGTGTGTGTGTGTGTGTGTGTGAGAGAGAGAGAGAGAGAGAGAGAGAGCACAGGAAGATATCCCACCCGTAGATAATGAGTGACAGAGTGATCGGTGTTTATTCTCCCAGTGTCTTTCTCTCCTTCCTTCTACAGGGTGGGCCCTGATGACTTCCTCCACGAGTCGTTCCCCGCATAAAACGTCCTGAGGAATTGGAATTAGCAAAATCAAAGAAGCGCGGCCTATGATCCACGTAGCCACTAATATCATCCTGCATAGCCTTAAAATGCAACGCACGGCTTATGATTAAAAACCAAGCATATATTAAATTAAACCATTTTACACCCCCCCCCACACCCCATAAAAAAAGGGTGAAAAACCCCTGAGACATTAATCGGGCCAGGTATGTGAAATCATATGATAATGAGGTTCGTTTAGAGTCTTCCCTGTACGGTGCAGTTACGTTGGACAGCTAATCCAAACCCAGCTCCTTTCTACACTTGAAAGGCCCAGCAAGCCTGATCTGCATGCAGCGGAATTCAAATGATGTCAATGGAAATGTAAAGGCATCACCACACCAAATCACATAATGGAAATCCGAAGAGACAGCGTAACCCTCATGGCCTTCCCCATTCTCTACAGATCGCTTTATCTCCTGTAGTTATTCTATGAGTTGAGGTGTGGTACAATGGTGACATGAGGGTGCTAAGTACGTGAGAGACAACGGCCTCACAAACACATAGTCCTTACTTTCACAAACACACACCACACACACACACACACACACACACACACAGACACACACACACACACACACACACACACACACACACACACGCACACACACACACACACACACACACACACCAAACACACCCACACTACTCCTCCATTCCCTTACAACATCCCTCCACTATAACCAGTCTCCATCCCTCCCGCCAGCCCCTTCACCGCGCCAGAGGGGCCTAATCACTCACGCTGTATCCTAACCAAAACAAAATGGTGCCAACCAGTAGCTTTTAGCCATGTTTACACTCTCCCTCCTCCTCCCCGTCTCCTTCTCCTCCCCTGGCGGCCCACAGCATGGCGGGCGGCGAGGCTGGGTGATTAATTTGGGCCGTGCAGACAGGTAAACACAGGCCTATTTACACGGCTTTACACGCTGCTGTATTTATACCCAGCACCACTAAGCTGCAGATAGAATATCCTCAAAGCTTCCGATCTGTTTATTTATTTTACTGCTGCTGGATTCTGGATTCTGACACCCTCTCTAGATAACCTTGCTCTCTTTCCCTCTCTCTTTATCTCTCACTCTCTCAGGTCAAGACTACACATAGTGATGGCAGGGGTTTTAGTTTTACCAGTAAGTCATTTGAGTAATTTGGAATTCAGACAAACACTATTCCAATTTCATCAAACAGAATAGCATGCTTAAGATATCAAACCTTACGTCGTCCCTTTAATGTCACATGTCAGGAACTGATTGCTTGAGCTGTCTGAGAATATCATGGCCTTCATGGCTAACTGAATGACTGAAGTATTTGACAGTTTGTAAGATATACTGTCTCACCTCCACCCTCCACGTCCCTCCCAGCTATAGGTGCTCATGGAGGTATGATAGTTATGTGTGTTCAGACACAGCATGTGACACAGACATATCAGGAGTGACAGTGTTTCCCGTAGTGCGTGCTTCTCATCTCACTACCGGGGAAAATGTGAGTCAAAGGGCGCGACACCGGGTATCTTTAAAGATGGTATACACACACCAATGCATTTTACATGTAGTCACACACACATACACACACACACACATACGTGGACACACACATACACACACACATGGACACATGCATAGACACGATCACGCACAAAAACACAAACACGTTCACACATCCATAGCATTCCCTTCGTCCCCTCCTCCCTCCCTCTAGGCTGAGATACTACTGCGCTGTTGGAGCACAAGCATTTCTCTACACCGCAATGACATCTGCTAAATATGTGTATAAGACCAATGCAATTCGATTTGATTTGAAATGTTGTACAGCTGTTGGACATGCATAAGCTCCCTCCCAGCCATACCTGACATTCCTCCCTGCTCTTCAGTCACGTAAGGCATGTAGCCCTACCCTAGTATACCTGGGGGTCACAACGGGGAAACTAGTTCACAGGTGAGCTCTAGGCCTCACATGACTACTCAAGCACTGACAGCCCTCCCTCGGCCCCGTTCCAAACCTGTAAACGAAACCTTTTCCCATGGCCTTTCTGTAGCCTATTGGACTTGAAAGGTTAGGTGATGTTGAAGTACGAGGGAAACTTTAATCGCAACAGAGGCCTCGTGGAGCTGTTACTATTGTTTCAGGCCTGTGAGAGGGAGTCAAGTAGGAAGGTAAGGTCGGAGGGATGGGTCTGGAATCAGGCTCTGGTCTACAGTGTTTTGTTGACACGTTTGATTTGCAGAGGAGAAAGGGATTTCTTAACTAGTGGCTGTTCAATGATTCCAAACAGAATTAGCAGTATCATTTTATCGGCCCTGTATCAAGACATCTAATCATTTCAATTATCTGCTCTTTGATTTTCATGCATTCCTTAAAATGATTTTCAGCAATCTACCCATACCATCCCTTACTCTAGCCATACCAACATTGATTGTGTGCTTTCTGGAAAAGATTGTCCAATCAGAAGGCATGTTAATATTATAATCTACAATCCTAATATCTTTTTAGCGTCTGAATCCAAAGTGATTAGAGTGAATGTTAGTTATGACATTGTTAGTATTCAGAAAAGCAGCAGGAGGAAGCAGATCAGTGAAATCCTCTGATACAAGACACCAAATGGATTCCACACACACACACACACATACACACTCACACACATACACACTCACACACACACACTAATTGAATTATTAGACTGGAGAATTCCAGTCTGCAATGCATGCTTTAAAGGTTTATGTATGGCAAATATATCATACAAATTGATTTTTTTTTTCTCAGTGGTGAATCCCAATCTGCCTTTGGCAGGGATAATTACATATCAGTAGTACAGCTCTTTAAAGGGAAGGACACAGGCTGTCTGTTTGTGTGGGGATGTTTATTCCTCTTGTTTATTATCTACAGTGGGGTTTGCAGGACTCATCTGCAGCCATGCAGGAAAACTGACTTTATTCAACCAGCTAAAATAAACCTGACTAGAATAAACCAGATTATTTTAATATTGGCTAGAGCTATCTTGAGAAAGCAACAACCACAAGTGCACCTCACAATGGTGCAGATCGGCATCATCATCACCATCATCATCGTCGTCGTCGTCGTCACGGCACCGCCAGCCTCTATCACATTAAAAGGAGACCGAGTTAGATGGAGGTCATCTGCTCTGCATGCAGAGACAGTGTAGTTAGCCTAATGTCGTTCTTCACAGCCTCTCCCAAATCATCCAGCCCTCTGACAATGCAATTATGGAAGTGTCCAGCCACCACTGTGAGCAGGGGGATTATAATTATTTACCGGGTAGAGAGAGTGGACGGGCCATGCTCACTGCATCCCAAATCATCTGGACAGGAGGGCCACTTCCCAGCCACTCACTTACAGGGACAGTAGCATAATTTATGAAATACATAATTACTAGAGAGAGAGAGAGGGAAGGAGGTAGAGAGAGTGCTCAAAAGACAATATCCACAAGCCAGAAAATGCCAAAGACCATTTAATATTATAGAAAAGTGACAGTTCTCCAATGAACATCCAGTACTCCACGACAGTCAGAGAAAACCCAGAGTTGGTTGTCTTCATCCTCTCTACTCCAAAAGGAAGGAGGAGGAGAGGTGTAGCTGCATCTCTCTTATCTGTGTGCGTGTGTGCGTGTGTGTGTGTGTGTGTGTGTGTATGTGTGTGTGTGTGTGTGTGTGTGTGTGTGTGTGTGTGTGTGTGTGTGTGTGTGTGTGTGTGTGTGTGTGTGTGTGTGTGTGTGTGTGTGTGTGTGTGTGTGTGTGTGTGTGTGTGTACAGTAACATGTATAATCTAATCAGGATACACATGGTCTCTGCTCCAGGTGTATTACTGTATTTGAGTGTAAAGCGGAGAGATAAGCAGTAGTATTGATCTGATGCTCTGATTGTCACTGCTGCCCGCTTTCAATGGCTAATCTCATTTCACACGGGTCAGGGGGAAGAAACAGGAAGGGGCCACACGTTTACCCACAGCTAATCGACAAATTGTTTTCAACGTGTGCGAAGAGCCGCCTGATAGTGTCAGACGTGAAATCGTTTTCTCCGAGCTGTTTGTCGACAGATGATGATTATGATGTGAGAGGTGATATTATTTGGGAAAACAAAACAACTCTAAAATATTTGCGACAAGGGTGGACAATTTGACTAATTGTCCACTAAGGTATGGTTTTCAGTAATGCACAAACTTTTACTCACACAAATTTCACAAAACCCCACAAGACATACAGTACCTATTGCTACACAGAGCATCACCATTGTTGTGGCTGGGGGCAGGCCTGTATGATACTGTATAGTTATGGGCCAGAGAGGGATTCTGAGAAATGGTCAACTTCTCTTTATGTACTGTACGTATTATTCTCCTCACTAGTACTCCTTGTATGAAAATGATCTTTGTAAATAAAACAACATGTTTTTTTCATATTCAGAGGACAACCCCAGGACTGCATACAGACAGACAGACAGACAGACAGACAGACAGACACAGTCAGACAGACACGGACGGACGGGCGGACGGACAGACAGGAGAGATTGATGCAGGGAACACAGCACACTAGTTTTCATTAACCAAGGCCAAACATCACCTGGCATATCTCTGACACCACTAGGTCTGTCTCCGTGCCCCCTCTCTCTTCCTCCCCTCTCTCTCTCCCTCTCTCTTCCTTCCCTCTCTCTCTCCCTCTCTGTTCCTCCCCTCTCTCTCCCTCTCTCTTCCTTCCCTCTCTCTCTCCCTCTCTCTTCCTTCCCTCTCTCTCTCCCTCTCTCTCTCTTCCTTCCCTCTCTCTCTCCCTCTCTGTTCCTCCCCTCTCTCTCTCCCTCTCTCTTCCTTCCCTCTCTCTCTCCCTCTCTGTTCCTCCCCTCTCTCTCTCCCTCTCTCTTCCTTCCCTCTCTCTCTCCCTCTCTCTTCCTTCCCTCTCTCTCTCCCTCTCTCTTCCTCCCCTCTCTCTCTCCCTCTCTCTTCCTTCCCTCTCTCTCTCCCTCTCTCTTCCTCTTCCTCAGCAGCCAGAGATGAAAAATAGTGTGCTTTTGTTTATTTGCCACCAATTCAAATGCGACCACGGCAGGATTAGTGAGTTTTCCATCTCATGCTGATAGCGGTGGGAAGAAAGAAGGGATTTTTTATGCAAAAAAAGATCTCTGCCTCCCTCGCTATGACAATTGCAATATATCACTTCATAGACAGTTTTTAATCTGTTTCAAACCAACCACACTTTGAACTGCTGGAAAGCCGAGATATACAACTGTGGCGTACGTGCACTGTGTGTGTGTGTGTGTGTGTGTGTGTGTGTGTGTGTGTGTGTGTGTGTGTGTGTGTGTGTGTGGATACGTGCATGTGTTTGCGTGTGTGTATGTGTGTTTTCCTTTGATTCATCTATGCAGTCGGTTTAAGCTCATTGCTGACACAGCACAGAGATCTCTCTCTGGCCAACTTTGTCTCTGCGACTCAATGCCCTTGGATGTAGCTTTGAATAACACTAACTTGGGATCCTGATTCTCCTTTGGTCCATCTAACACACAGTTCTTCTGAAGGAAAGCAGAGGAATTCATGCCAGAGGCAACGTCTTATTACAAACGATACATCACAAATATACATCTCACAACTATAACAGATAAAAGCCCAATGCCAGAGAGACAGAGCATTTCCATACACCCTCTAAAACTAACTTACAAAACCTGCATGAAAGTTGTATAAGATAAGAAATGTGGAAAACAGGTATGGTATCAATGAAAAAAAAGGAGAAACGACAGATTATGTCATAAAGCTACATATTCAATACGGTCAACAAGGAGAAATCATTTTCTTTGTATATAGTTACTGTTTCGCAGTAGGCAATAATGTGCCTGTGCTGCAAAGTCAGAGAGATGGGCCCGAGCTCCATGTGTCCGTCCCTACTGATAAAACATGTCTGGCTACTTTCTTTTACGTGTTTCCCTTTAATCAAAATATGCAGAAGAAAACCGTCAGATCAAACTGATCAAACAGTCTACCCATCATTTCCCCATACAAGTGAAAACAGCAACACAGAGATCAGCAATGTGAAGAAAAAAAATGTCCCTCTTGTCACTCGAACCGGGGATATGACAAACTCAGAGGTTTCATTTGGGATTTTTTTGAGTGACTACACAATTATCAAAGGCTACGGGTGTATGACTGCATATCATAAAAAGAAGAGAGAGAGAGAGAAAGACGAGGGGAGGGAGGGAGGAAAACATGGTGTCGTTGTTTATCTTTCTCTCCGCTGTTGGCTTCCTGAGGAGGAGAGCGTCTGCCTGGCTAGAAGCAGATACCGACGGGCCGACGCAAAGACCAGATAAAGCGTTAAGACACTTTTTACTCATCAAATTGAATAAGCCATGTCTTAGAGCAGACACACAGGTATTCAACCCCACGCTTTGGGGAGAAGGTAAACAGATTGCGTTTTGTAAGCTCCCAAAAAAACAAACCCCAACCCCTTCGTCTCACATGAATTCTAAGCGTGTCACGGTGACAATAAGACACACTGGGAATAATAGAATAAACAGATATATATTTCCCATATGCCTCTCTTTCTCCCTCTCTTTCCTTTCCTGTCTCTTCGAAGTTGACACCTCTTGCATTAAACCACAAATCAGAAATACTTGACTTCCTCCAACCCCCCCCCCCCCCCCCCAAACCCCACATCTCCACACCTGCTCCTCTTTGTGGCTTGTGGGTCTTGCCTGTGTCCCCGCTCGACTGTTCGACTGACACCCACCATTCTAACACCTCTAAAGGACTTAATCACAGATCATTATGGCGCTGCTGAGAAAGGGGCTCCGGCACAATGCCGTCACAATGGCAGTCTAAGGGGATCTTTGTGCTGTAAATGTGGCTCTCTCGGCGGCTGTGTGACAGATGACAGCGGGCCGCTGAAACAGTGAAACACTGATCCACTGTTTCCTTGTAGAGACATCAGTGGGGATACAGAGGAGCAGTCACGCAGCGCTGAAAGCTGCTTCAAAGCACCTGAATGGTGCACAACACCTGCATGGCTGTGGCAAGGATTACGGTGTCAACGCAGACAATGGCTCCCAATGAAGCTCAATGCCTTTTGACTTTGCCGCTGCTGATTCCTCATTCATAGAGGACTCAGACAGTACCATTGTGCCGTTTCTATTTTATTTACTGACATAAAAACTATCTGTAAGGGAGGAAATAGTTTTATTGAAAAGCTGTTATTTATCACAATTTGGAAAAATAAACATTTTTCAGTTAAAGGTAATTTCCACGGCGGATTATCCTGAGACAGCGACTGTGCCGTTGTTCCCTTGTTCTGTGGGCCTCTCTGACATCAGTGCAGCCAGGAGGCAGTTTGATCCAAGATGGAGTCACAGCTTCTACTGCAGTGGCATAGAGACACATCGAGGAGGGAAGATGTCCATTCCAAAGCAACAGATGGAGCGGTGGCTGGAGGAGAGGAGAAGAAAGGAGAGGAGAAGAGGAAAGGAGGAGAGGAGCAGCGCTGGCAAGACGTGGGCAGGAGCATTGGCAAGATGGGCAGAGAGAGAGAGTCGGCTACTGGCAGCGCCACAAAGAGCTGCCCCTCTCCATCAAGCTCTGCTCCACAACTCTCTGGCATGGCAGCCTAACATGGGCTTTGTCTGCAAGGGTCTGTGGCTACGTTGTACCGCAGAGAAGATACTGGGGATACTATAAAAATGGAAAGATGTGATCACATTGTATGTGATACACCCTTTTAAATGTATACCAGATTCTCATATTTTATTCCAATTAACAGTCCTCCAATACAGTCCTCCAATACAGTCCTCCAATATTACCTGTAAGGTCTAAAGTTCTGATACAAATATCTAGGGAAAATGGACTTCCAAGTCCAGTTTGGCATATGGCTCTGTCATACCCCACAAACCTTCCCCCCATCCCCCATCCCCCTCTCTCTCGTGTAATGTCCAGAAGTATACAGCAGAGCTGGAATGGTATCAGAGACAGAGGCCCTAAGCACCACAGTCAGTTGTTTGAGGAGGCATGACGATGATGGATGGGGTTAAAAACAACACCCAGACTGACGTCCCGTTCTAGAGCTCTCCTCAACTACAGCCTGTATAACATAGGACTATAACACAGGACTATAACACAGGACTATGACACAGGACTATAACACAGGACTATGACACAGGACTATGACACAGGACTATGACACAGGACTATGACAACACAGGACTATGACACAGGACTATGACACAGGACTATGACAACACAGGACTATGACACAGGACTATGACACAGGACTATGACACAGGACTATGACAACACAGGACTATGACACAGGACTATGACATAGGACTATAACACAGGACTATAACACAGGACTACAACACAGGACTATGACACAGGACTATAACACAGGACTATGACAACACAGGACTATGACACAGGACTATGACACAGGACTATGACACAGGACTATGACAACACAGGACTATGACACAGGACTATGACACAGGACTATGACACAGGACTATGACACAGGACTATGACACAGGACTATAACACAGGACTATGACAACACAGGACTATGACACAGGACTATAACACAGGACTATGACAACACAGGACTATGACACAGGACTATGACACAGGACTATGACATAGGACTATGACACAGGACTATGACAACACAGGACTATGACACAGGACTATGACACAGGACTATGACAACACAGGACTATGACACAGGACTATGACACAGGACTATGACAACACAGGACTATGACACAGGACTATGACACAGGACTATGACACAGGACTATAACACAGGACTATGACAACACAGGACTATGACACAGGACTATAACACAGGACTATGACAACACAGGACTATGACACAGGACTATGACACAGGACTATGACATAGGACTATGACACAGGACTATGACAACACAGGACTATGACACAGTCCTGTGTATGTGTGTGTGTGTGTGTGTGTGTGTGTGTGTTTGTCTGTGTGTATGTGTGTGTGTGTGTGTGTCTTTGTCTGTGTGTGTGTGTGTGTGTGTGTGTGTGTGTGTGTGTGTGTGTGTGTGTGTGTGTGTGTGTGTGTGTGTGTGTGTGTGTGTGTGTGTGTGTGTGACTGCATGTCCTGCTTGAATGAACTTGGGAGAGTTGGAGGCTCTTAGCATGGAATGTGAAGGATGTTATATAAACACATTACTGACAGTACCACCGTACAGCCGTACACACCGCTGGCGCCAGCACGCACTGCATTAGCTCACATTTTATACAAAAACGGTGAAAATGGAGCATCTGACTTACCATCAGAGCTCTCGCAGCCTGTCCCAAATTGCACCCCATTTGCTATGTAGTGCACTACTTTTGACCAGGAAGCATAGGGTCAAGTAATGTGCTACGTAGGGGGGTAGGGTGCCATTTGGGACGCAGTCACTTTAACCAGAATGTGTTTGGGTTGGTTCTGTTCCAAGGCTGTATATCCTATCTTCTCTTTCTGGTTTGATGTTGACCCCACTGCCCACTGAGTCCATCATGAATGGCCTCTGATGATCTAATGTCAAAATGTACAGGGGGAAGGAAGAGTGTACAATGTATCCTATTCTAAAAGAAAATATGATATAATGATAACGCACTGATAACGCACTGATAACGCACTGATAACGCACTGATAACGCACTGATAACGCACTTCCATTTTTAGATATATGTTAAAATGTATCTGCTTAAACCTGCCGCATAGGCTTTAGCAATTGAATACTCTGAAGGACAAATACACGTCATTTTTATGAGGATACAATTACCTCTGTGCGTCTCCTGGCTGTTTGTTGATTGATGTTGGGACACACACAAACACACACACTCACACACACACAAGTGCACACACAATGTACACCTCTACTACACGCAACATTGCATGCACATTCACCAAACACACACAGATGTATGCCACACATGCAAACATACACACTCCCAATCACACACAACTTACACCTCCGCTATACATGACTATGCAGAAACAAACCCACACACACACACACACACACACACACAGCCTTCACAAACATACACACACACACACACTTTGTAAAAAGCAATTAATTCCAGATAGCATATAAATATGAAAGTCGGCGAGATGCTGTGAACATTTAAAACAGTTACAGAAGCAGGAATGTTTTATTGTCTCTTCAAAGCCTTTCTCAAACCCAGTCCTCTCTGAATAGGATTCAATAATGTTCAGCTTGATTAACTCCAAAGATCACAACATAAGGCTTAAGTCAAAGTGAGAGCGATGGAAATACAGACAGACAACTCATTAAAGGTCAACGTTTAAGACATTATGTTGTATTCTGCACCAGCTATGCATTAAGGCATTTCTACTCATTACAATTAAATGAGATAAACAGACTGACTATGGGGACGTGGCATTGGTCTTTAAGAGCACAGAGGTCATGAATTGCCGAGAAGCATTGTGATCTGTGAGTGTCTGAGTGAAAAGACGCTCCTCTGAGTTTGATATCCTGAGCAAGAGGAGACCAACAAGAGGAGACCAACACACAGTTTCCAAACCTGTGAAAAAAATACTTCCTTCCCTAACACCCTTCCTCTCCCTCCTTCTCCTCCCTCCCTCCCTCCCTCCCTCCCTCCCTCCCTCCCTCCCTCCCTCCCTCCCTCCCTCCCTCCCTCCCTCCCTCCCTTCATAACCTAACCCACTCGTAAAGAGAGGGATGTTTTATCACTGGGTGACGAGCACATGGGGATGTTCAACCAGGAGAATGGAGGGCCTCCTCTTACTCCTGGGTCTGTGGCGAACAAACCGCTGGCTGCCTGGGAGACACGCCAGGAGGAGAGTGAATGTCAGCTGGCTTGAGCCTGGCAAGCAGGAGCAGAGATTGCTACACACACACACGCACACACACACACATTCACACACACACACACACACACACACAGGCATATACAAACACAAGAGCATGCACACATACACATACACACACATACACAAAAGTACAGACTTGAGTGTGCACCCACACACACTCTAACTCTCACACACACTCACACACATATACAAACACACAGACACACTCAAACACACGCTATACACACCAGGCCCTGGCAGCTTGCCTCTCCACAGCGCGGGGCCTGTGATACTGAGGCTGAAGGAATTTGCGCTGGATTACTTCTGGACTGAGGCGGCCAGCTTTGGCACGGAGCGGCCCAGCGACTTTGAGGATTTAAACAGCAGCCTCCCAAACCCAGGGGCGGCCCGGACGCACCCCACGCCAGGGGAGAGAGAGGGAACACCACCACGGGCACATTCATGGGCATACTGTTAACCAATCCGCAAGTAGTGATGGAGGGGGAATAACATCATTTATAACACTAATTTTAATTTGTAAAGGTTCACATCTTAATACAACCACAAAAAATTGTAATATCGAAGACCAACACACTTTACACAGGACTCTGATCAAACATACACTACCCACCCCCCCCCACCCCCACACACACACACACACATACTCATAAAGCATTTCAAGGATGACCCCCTCTGACCTCACTTTAGAGATGACAAAGGAAGGGGAGGACAGGTAAGGGCAGATGCTTCTCACTCTTTTATATCTGTCAAAGCTCAAAGTGTCCTGTTATATCAACTAGTCCAGAACATTTCTACAATCAAGAGCATTGTATTTGGTACAAGTTCTAGACCTAAACTCAATCTGATAATTAGTAATGTGGCTGCCATGGTCAAACATATAGATTCAATAGTTGTGAAGATGGGGAGAGGTCTGTCCGTGATAAAGAGATGTTCTGCTTCTTTCCTTGTTGTTGATCACACTCCACAAAGCAAGTCCTGCAGGCTTTAATTGTATCATATCTTGATTAGTGTCCAGTCATATGGTCAGGAGCTGCATAGAAGGACCTAGAAAAATGCAGCTGGTCCAGAACAGACCGGCACGTCTTGCTCTTCAATGTAATCAGAGAACTAATATCAATAATACTATGCACGGCTTGTCTCTCTTGGCTCAAAGTAGAGGAGACTGACTGCATCACTTCTTGTTTTTATAAGAAACATTAATGTGTTGAAAATTCCAAATTGTTTGCATAGCCACCAGACATGCCACCAGGGGTCTTTTCACAGGCCCCAGGTTCAGAACAAATTCAAGAAATCGTATTATATAGTATTATATAGAGCCATGATTGCATGGAACTCCCTTCCATCTCAGAATGCTGAAGTGAACAGCAAACCTGGTAAAAAAAAAAAAAAAGAATTAAGCAAAACCTCACAACACGACGCCTCTCCCCTACTTGACCTAAATATTTAGTGTGTATGTAGTGATAGATGCTACTGACTGTAAATGTCATATATGAAAACACTTAAATGACAAAGGCCTAGAATAGAAGGCATCTCTTTGTTTTTTCTCAGTATTAAGTCAGTACAGAACATTTTAGTTCTTGAGCTGTTCTTGTCTATTAGTGTTCTGTTTTATGTCATGTTTTGTATGGACTCCAGGAAGAGTATTTGCTGCTATTGCAACAGCTAATGGGGATCCTAATAAAATAAAAACAAACAAATACATGTCAATACTAGTTGCTTCAGCTGAAGCAGTGATACATAGAGAAGGGAGAGATGGAGAGATGGAGCGAGATTGAAGAGAGAGAGGGGGGGGGGGGGGTGGATTCTCCTGACTGGACCTCTGAAGTGGTGTAATTATAAAGGGAATGTCAACATTTCCCGTTTTCTGCCACTCCCTGAGTAAAGGGTGAACCGGTCATCACAGACAGGGGTTTGGGTTGGGTTTCCTTTTTTCCATTCACCTCATGGAGAATGTGTAAGGACCTACTGACATCATCTCAGCCACTGTTAGAGCACACAGAAATGAAACCAGGGAGAAAAATGGAGAGGCAAGGAGAGAGACAGAGAGAAGAGGAGGATGAGGAGAGACAGAGAGAAGAGAAGCAGCTGAGGTTTCAGTAGGGGGCAATGCAAGGCTACCCACAGAAAGGACACACTGCACTGAACACTAAGCACACTCATAGGACACCATAACTACTACTACTACTACTATTATTATTACTATTACTAACTATTACAATCATAATTACTATAACTATTACTAGTACACTATAATAACCATTATCATTATAATTTTTGCAAGTACTACAATAATCTTTATAATCTCAATAATCGCTTCTTTGATGAGGAACGGAAGTGGAAAGGTGAGAAAAAGGAGACAATTAATATATTTCTCTCAATAAAACACTTGAACACTAAAAGCCATGTTGTAGGAATTAGCGTGTCCGTTTGAATCAACAGATTGAAAAGAGCAGTAACGCTATGAGAGAAGAAGAAGAGAGCTGAAGGCAGCAGTTAAAACACAGAGGGGTTTAAATAACGCCGAGAGAGCAGTAGCACTTCATCTAGCTTCCCTATTTTACACACTACATATTCAGCAGCTTTGTAATCTTCCTGTAATTAGCATTATTCAAATAGTTTCCCTAATGACTTTGATCCAACGCAAGGTGATTTCATACATAGTTTCAACTTTAAACTGGTAAAGGGGGAGAAATACACTAAAGTATTTTAGATTAATCAGGTTTGGGCTAATTTGACATTTGTCTGGTTCAACTTTGAACTCAGATTGCTGTATTCTGGGCTGAGGCGGGGTTGCTGTGTGTAGATGGAGCAAGCCCTCGAGTGCTTGGGTAAAATGACATATCTACCCAGATAATAATGGTCTGGAAACAAGAGCTCATTAACTATCAGGGCACTGAGACGGAGAGGGAGAGAACCACACACACACACACACACACACCCCTCACAAATGTATAAGTGTGTTTGAAACGACATTCTTGAGTACACAAACAGTAAGTGGTGTTGTGGCTTTGATGTGGAGCGTTGGCCCCCAGGTCAGCAGGCAGAGTGGTCCTTTATCTTAATTGAAAAAAATGGAATCATTAACCTGATGCTTCTGTTTCTAAACGGCAGGTTTTCCCCCTTTCACTCTATTATGTTTCACCCCTACTTACAAGCACAGAGAGAGAAAGAGAGAGGGAGAGAGGACAGATGAGGAGAGAGAGGAAAGAAAGAGAGAAGAGAGAGAGAGAGAGAGAGAGAGAGAAGAGAGAGGACAAGATATACGGACACAATAAATACTTTTTAAAAGAGTAAAAAATAAAAGAGAAATTCAATAAAACTGGAAAATAAAGTTTAGTGGGTGTAATTTGATTAATAATGCTAAACTGGGACTCGGAGGGGGTGAGATACGGCAGGGGGAACAAATGATGCTGCACAGCCGGGAGAAGGCTGTGTTCAGTGGGGTATCAAAGGCACACTGCCCCTCCTCTCCTCTCCTCTCCATCCCCTCCACGCTTCTGCTACTCAAATTGAAATTCTGTATCTAGTCATACGAGCTTCAGAAGTGTACTTCCTTCATTAGGACTCTTTTTTTAATTAGCTTAGCTTCTTT
>CM042421.1:16759913-16794913 GCA_023634145.1 Thymallus thymallus | reverse complement strand
GAGTTGAAGTAACATACACATCAACATCAACTGTTCAGAATAGACTGTCTGAATCAGGCCTTCATGGTCGAATTGCTGCAAAGACACCACTACTAAAGGACAACAATAATAAGAAGAGACTTGCTTGGGCCAAGAAACACGAGCAACGGACATTAGACCGGTGGAAATTTGTTCTTTGGTCTGTAGTCCAAATTGGAGATTTTTGGATCCCATCGGCGTGTCTTTGTGAGATGCGGTGTGGGTGAACGGATGATCTCCGCATGTGTTTTTCCCACCGTAAAGCATGGAGGTGGAGGTGTTAGGGTGTAAGGGGTGCTTTTCTGGTGAAACTGTCTGTGATTTACTTAGAATTCAAGGCACACTTAACCAGCATGGCTACCACAGCATTCGGCAGCGATACGCCATCCCATCTGGTTTGGGCTTAGTGGGGCTATCATTTGTTTTTCAACAGGACAATGACCCAACACACCTCCAGGCTGTGTAAGGGCTATTTGACCAAGAAGGAGTGATGCAGTGCTGCATCAGATAACCTGTCCTCCACAATCCCCCGACCTCAACCCAATCGAGATGGTTTGGGATGGGTAGGACTGCAGACTGAAGGAAAAGCAGCCAACAATGTGGGAACTCCTTCAAGACTGTTGGAAAAGCATTCCAGGTGAAGGTGGTTGAGAGAATGCCAAGAGTGTGCAAAGGTGTCATCAAAGGAAAGGGCGACTATTTGAAGAATCTCAAATATAAAATATTGTTTAACACTTTTTTGGTTACTACATGACTCCATATGTGTTATTTCATAGTTTTGATGTCTTCACTATTACTCTATAATGTAGAAAATAGTAAAAATAAAGGAAAAACCCTTCATGAGTAGGTGTTCTAAAACCTTTGACTGGTAGTGTATATGAATGAAAAAAGATATGAGCATCTGTTTGGCTATGATCAGTGTTAGTACTACACACATGGAGGCATTACATTAATATTCAGTTGCAGCTCAAATGCTTGCAAAATTGACAATGAGCACAAACTGTATTTTGCAGTGCCTGAAAAAGTTTCACCACAAATACTGAAGGACACATTGAGTCAGAACAATGGAAGTAATATAACCTGACTGAACTGAATGATTACTGGGATTTTGGCAGCATCCATGTTATGACAAACACAGAGGATGGACATTAGGAATACAGTTGATGGTATTGCTCCACACAGTCGCAATCTACCACACACACACACACAGGCACACACACACACACACACACACACACACACACACACACACACACACACACACACACACACACACACACACACACACCGTAACACATTTGAAAGGGAATTGGCACATCTAAATATTCTGTTTGATGCAATACATCATGTTTTTCTTGTTTTCTGAAGCTATATTTCACAGCAACACCATGGCAACCTGCATATGTTGCTTATATGGCAGCATAAAAAGACATGGTCCTGCATTCCCTTACCCACACACACATACGCCTCTTAAAATACACACACACTCACACTAACGCCTCGGAGCTAATCGCTGTGTGTCGGAGCCAGGCTGAGCGCTGTGGAATGTCAGGTGTGTGAATCACAAAGCCAGTGTTTACATTAAGGCTGGGGTCAGGCGGACAGGTATGTTTTAACGACAACATTACCTCTCCCTGAACCGGCTAATGGACAAGGTGAGCCAGCAGTCAGCGGAAGACAGCAACACCCCTCTCTGCACCCCACCACAACCCACCCCGGGCAAACACTCAACAGCTTATACATTACAAGTCAAAATACAGGACATTCATCAGGAGAAACTTAAAAATTACTCGCTCTCAAGACTAATGGAGCTTGGCTGTGGTTTCCTTAGACCTTGGCAGAGATGAAGAATGGACGAATGGATGGATGGATGGATGGATGGATGGATGGATGGATGGATGGATGGATGGATGGATGGATGGATGGATGGATGGATGGATGGATGGATGGATGGATGGATGGATGGATGGATGGATGGATGGATGGATGGATGGATGGATGGATGGATGGATGGATGGATGGATGGATGGATGGATGGATGGATGGATGGATGGATGGATGGATGGATGGATGGATGGATGGATAAAGAAGGTTTAAAGGAAGACAATAGAGTGTAATTGCTAATGGAAGAGATTTGATGATGAGGAATTCCATCCAAAGATTATATTACTGTTCTGTCAGTATTGTTGGCTAATGGTATCAATTTAACTAGATGGATGGCGCAATCAATCACATGGTGTTAAGATGCTTATTGTGACTGACACAGCGGTGCCCTCTGTACTGTACTGAATGGTCTACCGCTGCTACACAGACACACACTACTACCCAGCACACAAACTGTTTCTTTCTCTTTCAACACACACACACACACACACACACACACAACACATACGCACATACAGTGAGCGATGATTACCATACTCCATATTACTTGTGTACAGATAACTGCTTGGCTCCCTTGGGCCTGCCAATCCACTGTAATCCCTCAAACACTCTGCATTTTCATTTCAAACAAAAGCTAAATCCGTCAGAAGACACAGGAAAGCATTGTGTTCTCTCCTATTTTAACCCCCTTCTCTCTTTTTTTGTTTGTCGTCTGTATTCTGTCCGCATTTTCCGACCACTTGTTCCTCCTCTCTGCTCGCTCTGCTTATGAAATTCAATATAAGTATGATAAATGACGCTAAACAAAAAGCATTGAATCAACTGAGAGTGAGTTTAGACTGATAGCCACTATAATTGAATATATTCACTCACTTGTTTTGCTACAGACCCAGCAGAGGTTCGTATGGGAAACCCACAACCAATGCAGTTGGCTGAGATAGATGCTAACATCCCTCCTTCCCCAAATAGCCTAAGCCTACGGTATAGACATCCCATCCTCATATCAGTGACCAAAGTGGACTAAGTAACATTCCCAGCAACAAAGCACACGTCATACGTAGCATCCCCAATTTGTTATATGGTTTAATCTTGTGCATTTTCAGCTAATCTCCCATTGGCAATATGTCATGCATCATATTGTGTTGCACGGATCACCATTAAAGATGCCTACAATATGCGTATTCTATAGATCACCACCTGCCTGACATGCTACGGTCCACAGAAACCAACAATAGAAGATGCTTATTATGATGGGTAACTATGACCATCCAGACTCATAGTGAAGGTGTGGGGGGAGAAATAGGAGAGAGAGAGAGACCCACTGTCCCCTTGTCTGCCCTGCCCATCCACCCACCTCCCCCAGTCTAGCTGCCAGTCAAAGGGCTGTCTCCGTGGTGATGGAAGACAAGAGACCATTACAGAGGGGCAGACGAGAGAAAAGCTAATTGAAATTGGATATGGCGGTCTTCTGAAAAAAAAGAGAGGGAGATTGTGAAGGAGGTGGGGAGGATGGAGGGATAGAGGGGGTATGGGGGTAAATATGCAGTCTAGTCATTTTCCCTCTCCTCTAAGTATAAGTAAGACTTAAGTGAAATGGCTGAGATGAAATCCGGGGTTGTGGCAGAGACACATTGGTGTTGCCGCATTTAAGTCACATGCTGGGCTAAACCTCTTAGATTACAAAACACTTTGGCTGTGTGTGCACGTTTTTGCTGTTTAATTATCAGTACATATTCCCTGCCGGTGTGCCGTGGACACACCACACACGCAAACGCACACACACACTCATTCAAGTGTGCACAAGGATTAAGGACAGTTGGAAATCCTCAGGTATAAACGAGACATTGCTGGAAACAAGTCTACTAGGAAAACAATAGGATAGATATACACACCACAGAGGGGGGGGTGGGAGGCATATTTTTGGCACCGTGTCTCTCATCGCCACCCTGCACTTCACTCCCCGTCGTCCCCCTTCAAATGGTCTCCCCCACAGACATGACTGTCACTACGGCCATTACCAGTGTCCATTCAGGCTCTGCCCGGCCGCCCAAAGGGCTCCTTGTTCCTCCCAGTCTCACGGCTGCCCAGCCACAGCCCACTGGCCCACTGGCTACTGACCTCTGGCTGCGGCTCCGGCGCCCTCCATTAGGCCTAATTGCAGCAGTGGAAGCGGTGCAGACCAAGGCTCCACATTAAAGCCAATTAGGGCCGCCCAGGCCGGACCCTGTTGGGGGTAGGGTTACCCCGGACCTGGTAGACCCTATGGGGGGGACGGGTGGACAGCGCTCAGACCCAGGGGCCAGGTGCTAGAGCTGAAAGGTAAATATGTTGGATAGAGAGAGACGAGGGAGAGAGAGACAAAGAGAAACAGTAAAAGAGAGAGAGAGCTTGTGTCTCTCCATTCATGCGTGTGGATGTGATGTGGACTGCGACCTGGGGAGACAGCAGTAATTTTAGGCTGTCACTGGTAGGGAGATAATAAGGGTTGGGTCTTGCCTTTAAATAAAAGGTAGACATCCTCCTCTTTAAAGAAGAGTCTCCCCTCTGTCTGTTTCTGGACAGGGCCCCTGCCGGTATTTATGAATGGATAGAGAGAAGAGACGGATGAACGGAACTGATGAAAAACATGTTCCTGACACCATCACACCTAGCAATTGCAATCATTATGAGGATTTGTTTTTGTATGATTTGATATACAGGATCCAACCATCAGACTCGGTCACAACCTGTACCTAAAACTCAAATAAATGTCAGCCGCTTAGCTAACCCACTAGCCTTTGAACAGTCACCCATACTCTGTGCTAGCATACATATCACCATAGACCATGAGCTACGTGATTTATTGTGGGGGATACGGCAAGAAACAACACACAGTCGTCACGCTAATTGTCACGCGGTTGTACTGCAGCTTACCCAAGACTCAACGCTGTCAACATACTGTCAGATATGATCTATAGAGGCTGAACTTTCTCCATTTGGGGCTTAACAGATAAACTCTGGCATACTCCACTGTACGTATCATTGGCCTGTGAACACACCACCTGTCATGCAAAGACTTTACACTAACTTTACTCATTACATTAGTCGTTGTGTCGTATCCTGTCATTATTGGATTAAGGAAATAAATCTTTACAACTACTGTACATATGCCTCATATTTGATGTGTTCAGTTGAAAGGTATACATAAGACGGAGACAGAGACGTGAGAGAGAATCAGCCCAGTCAAAGTTCTGCTGCTCTCACCTTGCAGGGGTGGGCCTGAGTTTGATACACTGACCTGGAATCATTGATGTAACGTTACCCAAACGTTCCAGCCAACATTCCTATGGTCACTACCTCGGTGTGTGTGTGTCTCGACAGGGGAAAAAGACCAGCAGCAGATAAAATCCGACCATCAACATTATTGGTTGTTTGGGTTATGGGAGATTGGTAATGATGATTGGTGGATTGGAGGGAGTATGGGTGGTTTATCGAGGGGAAGAGAGGAGGGGGGTCATTTCCAGAAACCCTCTGTTATCTCTAGCTGAGGACTGCTAGAGGAAGATTAAACAACCGGCCTAGTGGATTCTAACTGCCTGCTGCTAATGCAGACAGAAAGAGAGAGAGAAAGATGGAGAAGAAAACCCAATGTAGCTTCTGCTCCAGCTGTTGTTGTTAGCAGAGAAGCAAATCCTTGTTCCAAACACTGATAAGCACATAAAGTATTTCTGTCCCCAAGGGGAGAGAGAGAGAGAGAGAGAGAGAGAGAGAGAGAGAGAGAGAGATTCTGGGGCCTGTAGATGGACTGTAATGAATATCAATGGCGCTGGATAGAGGATGTTCCCTGTTCCCGCGTTCCTTTGGGCTCTTTATCAACTGTGTACCCCTCCTTCGCTGACACCATCGCGATGGGATACTATGCATGAGAATGCAGGGTTTAATATATGGTAATGCTATGTAAACACGGCTGATCTGAGTAGAGAGATTTTATGGGGAGAATGGATCGTCGGTCACGGCAACAGAATATACGTATCTCCAAACCCAACTGTAGCCTCTGAGCATATTTATCTAAAATGAATATGACATGGAACCGGGGGAAAAACAGATAGTGCAAACACAGCACCACTTTGCCAGATCTCTCTCTCTTTTTCATTGTGTCTCTCTCTGCAGCTCTCTCCCTCTCTCTGCACCTCACCCTCCAGCTCTCCTCTCTCGCTCACTTTTTCAGTTGCCCTAACTAACAACTTCTTAGGCCCCAGAGACACAAGGGGCTTATTCAAATCAGCGTTCCTGAGTTTGAGAGGTTACCTGAGCTCGTGTGAAAACACACAATATGACCGCCACCACACCAGACATGTCTACCACACAGACACAACCTGACTGGGGTCTGGTTTCTCTTCTCTAAACTGTCGGTCCGGTACGACCAGGAACAGAATGTCTTCTCTTAGAAGGAGAGATGATAGCCCATTGTCTATAAAGTGGTGTGTGTTACCCTACTTTCTGACGAGTTGATTAATACACTCCAAAAGAACAGAACAAAACATGTTGGTGTATTACATTTGATAGACTACATATTGATAGAGTGCAACAAGTTAATTCAACAGTTTCAAGAATATCCTTCTCTATTAATTATTTCTTAAATGAGGAAGTAGGGTCATTCAATCCTGTTTTGCCTGCATGCTCTGCTCCTACACTCTCAGAAAAAGGTGCTATCTAGAACCTAAAAGGGTTCTTCAGCTGTCCCCATAGGATAACTCTTTGAAATACCCTTTTTGGTTGAAGGTAGAACCCTTTTGGGTTCCATGTAAAACCCTTTTCACAGAAGGTTCTACATGGAACCCAAAAGGTTTCTACGTGGAACAAAAAAGGGTTATTCTATGGGGACAGCTGACAAACCCCTTTTTTAAGATGGGGAGGAAGGAGAGAGAGAAGAAAAGACAGAGAGAGAGAGAGAGAGAGAGAGAGAGAGAGAGAGAGAGAGAGAGAGAGAGAGAGAGAGAGAAAGAGAGAGAGAGAGAGAGAGAGAGAGAGAGGCATGTGAGAGTGTGTTAGTGAGATGCCATAGCCCAGGGCAACGAGGTGGGATTTGTAAGCCCTTTGTAAGTAACAGGCTCCACTCTACAGAGGCTGAAGGTATGTTTTTGTGTGAGTAATCCGTGATGGATGTTTTAATTGAAATCACAAGGCTTTTAGGGCTGTTTATAGAGGCCACTGCCAACATCTGACTCCTCCACTCAGACCACCTTACAGTCATACAGTCACACATTCATACAGTCACACAGTCATACAGTCAGACAGTCATACGGTCATACAGGTCTAGGTCATACACATAGTATTGGGAAACACACTGTACATGGATTTACTTCTGATTTACCACTTGTCTATATCTACACTCTTAGAAAAAAATGGATATTCGGCTGTCCCCATAGGAGAATCCTTTAAAAAAAACGTTTTGGTTCCAAGTAGATCCATTGTGGGTTCCATGAAGAACCCTCTGTGGAAATGGTTCTACATGGAACCAAAAAAGGTTCTACCTGGAACCAAAAAAAGTTCTTCCTGGATCCAAAAATGGTTCTCCAAAGGGTTCTCCTATAGGGACAGCCAAAGAACCCTTTTAGGTTCTAGATAGCACCGTTTGTTCTAAGAGTGTATACACTAATCCACAATGATCATCATACCTATGAATATGGAGTGTGAAGAGAAAGTATGTGAAAATCCTTTAACTTTACAATGTTTACATGTCAAAGTATTTCCCCTGAAATGAATCATATCACTTTGAAGTCAGTCCCAATAAAAGCCAGGCTATTTAAGTCATTTAAGTCAGACTAACTACTAAGTGATCCCATAGGGACAGTAAATCACTATGGATTCCTGCAGCAGGACAGCCAGCCAGGCGCTCAGGCGGGTGGGGCTGGGACTGAGACTTGGCTGGGGCTGGTCAGGGAGCCGTAGATTCCAAATGTGATGTGCTGGGGTCACAGGGGTTAACCCTGTTTAACCTGGAGGGGTGTAGGGGGGTTAGAGGGGTAAGCCTGGTATGGCTCGAACCCTCCTCACCTCCTCAGGCAGACTCCTGGGGCATTCCAGAATTCCTGTCCACACTTCGTCCACCATCTATGTACCTGAGATATTCCACTGCCAGCTACCTTTATTTGAAGAAGACTCCTTCCATTGAAACTGGGCCTGTGTTGTTGACAGTTGGTGAATGAGAGAGGAGGGGGTGGTGGGGGCTACACAGCACGCAACAACTTCACAGGGATGTGTCCCTCTCTCCTCTGTCTCTAACTGCCAAGTTACCCCCGAAGTACGCCTCGGAATCAAAAAACGTAATTAAAATTTTGAATAAATAAAAACAACACAAAAATGAAGTTATTGAATTCTGAACCCTTTGATAGATTTATCCCCCCAATCCCAGAATAATGCAAAATAACATTTAATAACACCTTTCATATGGATAGTACAAAGCCTGGTATTTCCATTAAAGTGTAAATCGGCGTTGGGGAAAAGGCAGGGTTGCCTCTAAGCTTATTGATGTGCAGTTCAGAGCAGCCAGCGGTATTGTTTCATGCTAAAGCTTAACGGATGTCAAGGTGATTATTTTTTAGATCACCCGTAAGAAGACAAGGTTTTGAAATGTTAAAATACAGACAGGCGACACAAAAGCCTTCAAATGTTTGTTTTACGGGGAGGGGAGGAGAGAGAGAACGGAGACAAACTCCCACTGAGTTTCAGTGTTCAGTCATCGTTACACCACGCCTAGGATGGATAACTCCGCCGTTGTTGTTAAAAAAAATCTCACATTTGTCAGATTCTTCTGACGTGTAGAAAAGTCGTTTTGAATAATCATTCCAGAACGGTGCAACAGCGAGCAGAGACAATGTGAGTGAACGGTGTATTAACATATCGGTTCATAATGCACAACGTTTGTTAACCAAACTGAAGGTGGAGGAAGAGGAAGAGGAAGAGGGAGAGAGAACGTGTACAATATGAGTATTATCAATTTACACTTGCACACACACACACTGCACTTCATCACTAGGGTTAACATTAATTAAGTTTATCAGGGGTCACCTGCAATAAGTCTAAAGTCTAGAACCTGTTTCAGAAGCAGACCTGACCCCCCCCCCACCCGATCTGTCCCTAAGCCCCACCCCCTCAGAGGTCAAACAGGTTGAACCCCACCCTCCTCTCCAGCAATGGCCTTGTTTTATCCCCACCTGAAGCGCACCTCCTACATTAAGCTACAAAACAAAACACAGAAAACATGCATCAAGCTACAGAACATTCTCACAGTGTAAGTCCATCCATGTCTCTCTTTTGCACAAACATTGTTTAAACTCCTAGCTGCCCACATCCCTCTTTCACATAATATCGCTCTTTGTTGCCCTCCCTCCTTCCATTTCCATCTCTCTCTCTCTCTCTCTCTCTCTCTCTCTCTCTCTCTCTCTCTCTCTCTCTCTCTCTCTCTCTCTCTCTCTCTCTCTCTCTCTCTCTCTCTCTCTCTCTCTCTCTCTCTCTCTCTCTCCAAAAGCCAGTGTTGTCCTCGGGGATCTTGGGACAGACAGGCCATAATTTGACACAATTAGACAGATTTATGTCCCTAATTAACAAGCTATGGCTGACTGGGGAATCTCCCTCAGTTGCCACAACCTGAAACACAGACCTGCATGTGCCCAGCCCAGGTAGTATTTGTGTGTGTGTGTGTGTGTGTGTGTGTGTGTTTCTCAGAAAACAATAGCAGCTATTTTATAGCTTTTTGCACTCCAGACTTCCTGTATTTTTATACTTCTTCATGCTGCTGTACTATGTACCATGTATCTGTCTTTTGTATTTCATTATGGCATTTTGCACCTGCTATGTGTTTTTTTCGTTGCTGCTTGACAAAGTAATTTCCCCTTGGGATCAATAAAGTATCTATCTATCTATCTATCTATCTATCTATCTATCTATCTATCTATCTATCTATCTATCTATCTATCTATCTATCTATCTATCTATCTATCTATCTATCTATCTATCTATCTATCTATCTATCTATCTATCTATCTATCTATCTATCTATCTATCTATCTATCTATCTTAACTCTAGTGGGAGGAGGGAGAGTGAGGGACAGTGTCTGATTATCTGGGCACGGTGTACACCTCTCTGAGATTGACACCAGTACCAGGCAAGATGCCAACATCATAAAGAGCAAGCAGGAACAGAAAACAGAGAGTTTGTGCAATGGACTAACACCTTCAATAGATCACACAAGGTGAACATACTGCAAACCCAACAATACTGTTAGATCACAATGAACACACTGCAAACCCAACAATACTGTTAGATCACAATGAACACACTGCAAACCCAACAATACTGTTAGATCACAATGAACACACTGCAAACATAACATTACTGTTAGATCACAATGAACACACTGCAAACATAATAATACTGTTAGATCACAATGAACACACTGCAAACATAATAATACTGTTAGATCACAATGAACACACTGCAAACCCAACAATACTGTTATATCACAATGAACACACTGCAAACATAACAATACTGTTAGATCACAATGAACACACTACAAACATAATAATACTGTTATATCACAATGAACACACTGCAAACCAGATTAGGAATTCAAGGGGCAGAAACTATGGATTCATTAAAATGTAAATTGTTTCCGCCCGTCGATCAGTCATTCTATCTGTCTGGGAGCTTAGCTCAGTGACAGTGCCAGAGGCCTCTTCATCTGACGGCCAAGTTTAGAGATGTGAAGATATGAGTGTGATCAGTGGACAAATAAGAGAGCCGTTTCCAGCAGCTATGTGCACTGCTGGGCTAAAGGTTAGGGCCAGGGGCCCTGTGTGTGTGCTGTGTGCTGTGAGGCCCCTGGGCTGGGCTAATCACTACACTCCCTCTACCTAATTAAGAGCAGATCAGGCTGCTGATAGGACGGCTATCTCAGGACGCCACACCCATTCTCCACTGCAGGGAGGCTGGGACAACATGGCTGGTGGGTGAGTTACCTGGCAATCAGGCAGTAGGAGTGGGATGTATTAAAGAGATATGTAGGGTGCTGTAGCCGCAGTAGCATAATGTGAAAGCAGTCACGTTAGATAAGAGTATATGGTATGTGCTTATGTATGTGGGATTGTGCGTCATTGTAAGTGTGTGTGTGTGTGTGTGTGTTTGTGTGTGTGTATGTATGTGTGTGTGTGTGTGTGTGTGTTTGTGTGTTACATGGAGAGCTGAGCATGCAGGTGAGGTGTGACATTCGGAAACCCTAACACCCTTGACACCATGTCAGAGCTGTGGAGAAGAGTGATTGAGTGGTTGTTCTTAGCGAGATGGAATGGAACCACATGAACACCTGATTGGGGATGATACCATGGTTGACCTATACATTTACGTGTGTGTGTGTGTGTGTGTGTGTGTGTGTGTGTCTGTGTGTGTGTGTCTGTGTGTGTGTGTGTGTGTGTGTGTGTGTGTGTGTGTGTGTGTGTATGTGTGTGTGTGTGTGTGTGTGTGCGTGTGTGTCTGTGTGTGTGTGTGTGTGTGTGTGTCTGTGTGTGTGTGTGTGTGTGTGTGTGTGTGTGTGTGTGTGTGTGTGTGTGTGTGTGTGTGTGTGTGTGTGTGTGTGTGTGTGTGTGTGTGTGTGTGTGTGTGTGTGTGTGTGTGTGTGTGTGTGTGTGTGTGTGTGTGTGTGTGTGTGTGTGTGTGTGTGTGTGTGTGTGTGTGTGTGTGTGTGTGTGTGTGTGTGTGTGTGTGTGTGTGTGTGTGTGTGTGTGTGTGTGATATTGAGTATGACCTGTTAGATTTAAAGTACTGTCACCCAGGCATGCAAGAATGTACAGTATCTCCGTGTTGGGCAGGTTGCCGTAGTTCCCCCAAGGCCTCAGGTACGTCCTCCGCCTGTTTCTTTTAGCTAGGTGTGTGCGTGCATGTGTGTGTGTGTGCGTGTACATGTGTGTGTGTGTGTGTGTGTGTAGTCATTTCTCTCAGCTAAGCAAGTCTATCTATGTAACCATCTTAGCCGTGAGATTACTACTGTCAACACAAGGACGACTTCACAGCCAGGTGAGCTCTCAGTCAAACCTGCTGTCACCAAAAAAGACAACACTAGCCTGATGGGTTTCTCCCTCTCTTGCTACTATCATTCTCTAGCAGTAGTGCAGAGGCACTTTGTCAATTCACCACAGTCGACAAAGAGAGAGACCAAAAATGATCGATTGAATGCTGTTCACTTTTTTGCCAATCTCCTTATTCGTTTCCTTCCCGCTGTCTGAGATGTTGATAGTTTCCTTTCTGCTCAGGTGCTCCAGAAGCTTCTTTTAGAGGGTATGTGGAGCTGCTGAGGAAGTTAAGTGGGTCTGGGGACCGAGAGATGAACGGTTGAAGGTTGGATGGAGCGAGGGAGCGGATAAGAAGGGCTGGAGAGAGGGAGCAGGGATGAGATGAATCATGAGCGTGGGCAGGAGCAGGGGGTGGGAGGAGGGAGAGAAGAGGGGTGGAGAGGGGGAGGTCAGGTTAGGGGTTACGTGTGCACAGGAGATAAGGCCCTCCTCATTCCACTCTGGCAGACAGGCAGGGGAGGGCACTGCACAGCTCCAAGACATACACCTCCATCACTCTACCTGCCTCTATCACACGCTCCATCACTCTACCTGCCTCTATCACACGCTCCATCACTCTACCTGCCTCTATCACACGCTCCATCACTCTACCTGCCTCTATCACACGCTCCATCACTCTACCTGCCTATCACACGCTCCATCACTCTACCTGCCTCTATCACACGCTCCATCACTCTACCTGCCTCTATCACACACTCCATCACTCTACCTGCCTCTATCACACGCTCCATCACTCTACCTCTCTAGCTTCCTCTTTCTCTCTACACCTCCCTTTCATTTATTTCACTCTCAAAATACCTCAGTCTTTTTATTTTTCTCTTTCACTCCTGCTCAGTCTCCCTTTCTTTCCTAATTCCTCTCAGTCTCTCCATCACCCCCTATTTATCTCCCTCAATCTCTCTCTCTCCAACCTTCTCCTTCGCTTTCTTGATACTGACCCCTCCCTCATTCTCCAGCCACCCTTCACTGTATCGGTCTCTCTCTTCCTCTCCCTATCGTTGAGATGCATCATGGTACATCAACAGTTACAGCTGGTTCTACTCCCCCTCAGTACTGTAACTGTAAAACTGTCTCTGTTCACTTCCCCTCAAATAGCTCCTTATTGGTTAACTTCTGACCTATGACCCTTACCCTGAGTCAGTCATTCTTCTGCAACCAGCAGCTATATACAGTGGGGAGAACAAGTATTTGATACACTGCCGATTTTGCAGGTTTTCCTACTTACAAAGCATGTAGAAGTCTGTAATTTTTATCATAGGTACACTTCAACTGTGAGAGACGGAATCTTAAACAAAAATCCAGAAAATCACATTGTACGATTTTTAAATAATTAATTTGCATTTTATTGCATGACATAAGTATTTGATCACCTACCAACCAGTAAGAATTTCGGCTCTCACAGACCTGTTAGTTTTTCTTTAAGAAGCCCTCCTGTTCTCCACTCATTACCTGTATTAACTGCACCTGTTTGAACTTGTTACCTGTATAAAAGACACCTGTCCACACACTCAATCAAACAGACTCCAACCTCTCCACAATGGCCAAGACCAGAGAGCTGTGTAAGGACATCAGGGATAAAATTGTAGACCTGCACAAGGCTGGGATGGGCTACAGGACAATAGGCAAGCAGCTTGGTGAGAAGGCAACAACTGTTGGCGCAATTATTAGAAAATGGAAGAAGTTCAAGATGACGGTCAATCTCCCCCGGTCTGGGGCACCATGCAAGATCTCACCTCGTGGGGCATCAATGATCATGAGGAAGGTGAGGAATCAGCCCAGAACTACAGGGCAGGACCTGGTCAATGACCTGAAGAGAGCTGGGACCACAGTCTCAAAGAAAACCATTAGTAACACACCAGGCCGTCATGGATTAAAATCCTGCAGCGCACGCAAGGTCCCCCTGCTCAAGCCTGCGCATGTCCAGGCCTGTCTGAAGTTTGCGAATGACCATCTGGATGATCCAGAGGAGGAATGGGAGAAGGTCATGTGGTCTGATGAGACAAAAATAGAGCTTTTTGGTCTAAACTCCACTCGCCGTGTTTGGAGGAAGAAGAAGGATGAGTACAACCCCAAGAACACCATCCCAACCGTGAAGCATGGAGGTGGAAACATCATTCTTTGGGGATACTTTTCTGCAAAGGGGACAGGACGACTGCACCATATTGAGGGGAGGATGGATGGGGCCATGTATCGCGAGATCTTGGCCAACAACCTCCTTCCCTCAGTAAGAGCATTGAAGATGGGTCGTGGCTGGGTCTTCCAGCATGACAACGACCCGAAACACACAGCCAAGGCAACTAAGGAGTGGCTCCGTAAGAAGCATCTCAAGGTCCTGGAGTGGCCTAGCCAGTCTCCAGACCTGAACCCAATAGAAAGTCTTTAGAGGGAGCTGAAAGTCCGTATTGCCCAGCGACAGCCCCGAAACCTGAAGGATCTGTATGGAGGAGTGGGCCAAAACCTGGTCAAGAACTACAGGAAACATATGATCTCTGTAATTGCAAACAAAGGTTTCTGTACCAAATATTAAGTTCTGCTTTTCTGATGTATCAAATACTTATGTCATGCAATAAAATGCAAATTAATTAATTAAAAATCATACAATGTGATTTTCTGGATTTTTGTTTTAGATTCCATCACTCACAGTTGAAGAGTACCTATTATAAAAATTACAGACTTCTACATGCTTTGTAAGTGGGAAAACCTGCAAAATCGGCAGTGTATCAAATACTTGTTCTCCCCATTGTATCTAGGACCTGAGAGAGCGAGAGAGAGAGAGAGAGAGAGAGAGAATAGTATTTTCCACTACAGAGCAGCCCATCGTTTTTCCACACAAATTCACCACAATATCCAATACAAAACAACACTCCTCTTTATCAATGCGACAGAATAGAGTCGAGGCTGGTCAAAAGAAACTGAGTAGAGGAGACAAAATGAAGAGGATGAGTACTGAGGCGTTGTATTGTTTTACCCCACTCGGCCCAGACGATGAAAAACGGAGCTGAGGAGTCCACAGGGCCCATGCCAGCACCAAACAATCCCACCTCAATTCACCACTAAGAACTCAGTACACACACACACACACACACACATGTTACGATCCCAATGCTGTGGCACTGCGTCAACTCAGCCCTAACTACATGATCCTGACACAAACAACGCACACACACACAGTAGCTACACCGTATACACCTGCCAACATACTGTATGTAGGCCTACAGCATCTTACAGCTTCCTTGGCGGAAATGAACCAATATCATTGTGGATAGATAGGCCTATAATTGTATGTGCTATTGAAAGGACTACCATTTAGTCCATTGAGGAGTGTATTACCCAGGGTTCAGCTGGCTCAAACACACAAGTAAGGCACATGCTGAAGATGGAGAGAGACTGTAATCTATGCATCACTGGCTGCATGGGATTATCGCTGAAAAATAGACAGAGAGAGAGAGAGAGAGAGAGAGAGAGAGAGAGAGAGAGAAACAGAGAGAAAGAGATGACAGCTTCCTCTCTCTCCATCTGAAATACCAGACGCAGCAGAGGAGGGGATTTTATTCACTTTTTAAAATGTCACCCAACATCTGTTTCATATTTATGATCATGGCGCTGCCTCTCTGATGCCCCTTCAACACTTAAGCGATTCTTATCTTTTCCCAGGATTACCCCCCACTATCCAACGATGCATCATTTATAAGGCTAATCTTTCAACGAAAGACGGCAGAGCGAGAGAGAGAGAGAGAGAGAGGAGGAAAAAATGGATTATAAAAAACCTGCGCCATAGATTTTCAACTGATATCTTAAAAACCAGCGGTTGATTTTAAAGCTCGTACCTAAAGTATACCATGTATTCATTAATAGGATTATAAGAGATGGACCTAAAATAAAGCAGAAAACAATGGAGACTTTGTACCTCATCTCCTCTTTAACCCAGACTGAGCTGTGTGTGTCTCTGTATCCTGTGTGTCTCTGTATCCTGTGTGTGTCTCTGTATCCTGTGTGTCTCTGTATCCTGTGTGTGTCTCTGTATCCTGTGTGTCTCTGTATCCTGTGTGTGTCTCTGTATCCTGTGTGTCTCTGTATCCTGTGTGTCTCTGTATCCTGTGTGTGTCTCTGTATCCTGTGTGTCTCTGTAGCCTGTGTGTCTCTGTATCCTGTGTGTCTCTGTAGCCTGTGTGTCTCTGTATACTGTGTGTCTCTGTATCCTGTGTGTCTCTGTATCCTGTGTGTGTCTCTGTATCCTGTGTGTCTCTGTATCCTGTGTGTCTCTGTAGCCTGTGTGTGTCTCTGTATCCTGTGTGTCTCTGTAGCCTGTGTGTCTCTGTATCCTATGTGTCTCTGTATCCTGTGTGTCTCTGTATCCTGTGTGTCTCTGTATCCTGTGTGTGTCTCTGTATCCTGTGTGTGTCTCTGTATCCTGTGTGTCTCTGTAGCCTGTGTGTGTCTCTGTATCCTGTGTGTGTCTCTGTATCCTTTGTGTGTCTCTGTATCCTGTGTGTCTCTGTAGCCTGTGTGTCTCTGTAGCCTGTGTGTCTCTGTATCCTGTGTGTCTCTGTAGCCTGTGTGTGTTTCTGAATCCTGTGTGTGTCTCTGTAGCCTGTGTGTGTCTCTGTATCCTATGTGTGTCTCTGTATCCTGTGTGTCTCTGTATCCTGTGTGTCTCTGTATCCTGTGTGTCTCTGTATCCTGTGTGTGTCTCTGTAGCCTGTGTGTGTCTCTGTATCCTGTGTGTCTCTGTATCCTGTGTGTCTCTGTATGCTGTGTGTCTCTGTATCCTGTGTGTCTCTGTATGATGTGTGTGTCTCTGTATCCTGTGTGTGTCTCTGTAGCCTGTGTGTGTCTCTGTATCCTGTGTGTCTCTGTATCCTGTGTGTGTTTCTGTAGTCTGTGTGTGTCTCTGTATTCTGTGTGTGTCTCTGTATCCTGTGTGTGTCTCTGTATCCTGTGTGTGTTTCTGTATTCTGTGTGTGTCTCTGTATCCTGTGTGTCTCTGTATACTGTGTGTGTCTCTGTATCCTGTATGTGTCTCTGTATCCTGTGTGTGTCTCTGTATCCTGTGTGTGTCTCTGTATCCTGTGTGTGTCTCTGTATCCTGTGTGTCTCTGTATCCTGTGTGTGTCTCTGTATCCTGTGTGTCTCTGTATCCTGTGTGTGTCTCTGTATCATGTGTGTGTCTCTGTATCCTGTGTGTGTCTCTGTAGCCTGTGTGTGTCTCTGTATCCTGTGTGTGTGTCTCTGTATCCTATGTATGTTTCTGTATTCTGTGTGTGTCTCTGTATCCTGTGTGTGTCTCTGTATCCAGTGTGTGTCTCTGTATCCTGTGTGTGTCTCTGTATCCAGTGCGTGTCTATGTATCCTGTGTGTGTTTCTGAATCCTGTGTGTGTCTCTGTATCCCGTGTGTGTCTCTGTATCCTGTGTGTGTCTCTGTATCCTGTGTGTGTTTCTGTATTCTGTGTGTGTCTCTGTATTCTGTGTGTGTCTCTGTATCCTGTGTGTCTCTGTATCCTGTGTGTGTCTCTTTATCCAGTGTGTGTCTCTGTATCCTGTGTGTGTTTCTGAATCCTGTGTGTGTCTCTGTATCCTATGTGTGTCTCTGTATCCTATGTGTGTCTCTGTATCCTGTGTGTGTCTCTGTATCCTGTGTATGTTTCTGTATTCTGTGTGTGTCTCTGTATCCTGTGTGTCTCTGTATACTGTGTGTGTCTCTGTATCCTGTATGTGTCTCTGTATCCTGTGTGTGTCTCTGTATCCTGTGTGTGTCTCTGTATCCTGTGTGTGTCTCTGTATCCTGTGTGTTTCTCTGTATCCTGTGTGTGTCTCTGTAGCCTGTGTGTGTCTCTGTATCCTGTGTGTGTTTCTCTGTAGCCTGTGTGTGTCTCTGTATCCTGTGTGTCTCTGTATACTGTGTGTGTCTCTGTATCCTGTATGTGTCTCTGTATCCTGTGTGTGTCTCTGTATCCAGTGTGTGTCTCTGTATCCTGTGTGTGTCTCTGTATCCTGTGTGTCTCTGTATCCTGTGTGTCTCTGTAGCCTGTGTGTGTCTCTGTATCCTGTGTGTCTCTGTAGCCTGTGTGTCTCTGTATCCTATGTGTCTCTGTATCCTGTGTGTCTCTGTATCCTGTGTGTCTCTGTATCCTGTGTGTGTCTCTGTATCCTGTGTGTGTCTCTGTATCCTGTGTGTGTCTCTGTATCCTTTGTGTGTCTCTGTATCCTGTGTGTCTCTGTAGCCTGTGTGTCTCTGTAGCCTGTGTGTCTCTGTATCCTGTGTGTCTCTGTAGCCTGTGTGTGTTTCTGAATCCTGTGTGTGTCTCTGTAGCCTGTGTGTGTCTCTGTATCCTATGTGTGTCTCTGTATCCTGTGTGTCTCTGTATCCTGTGTGTCTCTGTATCCTGTGTGTCTCTGTATCCTGTGTGTGTCTCTGTAGCCTGTGTGTGTCTCTGTATCCTGTGTGTCTCTGTATCCTGTGTGTCTCTGTATGCTGTGTGTCTCTGTATCCTGTGTGTCTCTGTATGATGTGTGTGTCTCTGTATCCTGTGTGTGTCTCTGTAGCCTGTGTGTGTCTCTGTATCCTGTGTGTCTCTGTATCCTGTGTGTGTTTCTGTAGTCTGTGTGTGTCTCTGTATTCTGTGTGTGTCTCTGTATCCTGTGTGTGTCTCTGTATCCTGTGTGTGTTTCTGTATTCTGTGTGTGTCTCTGTATCCTGTGTGTCTCTGTATACTGTGTGTGTCTCTGTATCCTGTATGTGTCTCTGTATCCTGTGTGTGTCTCTGTATCCTGTGTGTGTCTCTGTATCCTGTGTGTGTCTCTGTATCCTGTGTGTCTCTGTATCCTGTGTGTGTCTCTGTATCCTGTGTGTCTCTGTATCCTGTGTGTGTCTCTGTATCATGTGTGTGTCTCTGTATCCTGTGTGTGTCTCTGTAGCCTGTGTGTGTCTCTGTATCCTGTGTGTGTGTCTCTGTATCCTATGTATGTTTCTGTATTCTGTGTGTGTCTCTGTATCCTGTGTGTGTCTCTGTATCCAGTGTGTGTCTCTGTATCCTGTGTGTGTCTCTGTATCCAGTGCGTGTCTATGTATCCTGTGTGTGTTTCTGAATCCTGTGTGTGTCTCTGTATCCTGTGTGTGTCTCTGTATCCTGTGTGTGTCTCTGTATCCTGTGTGTGTTTCTGTATTCTGTGTGTGTCTCTGTATTCTGTGTGTGTCTCTGTATCCTGTGTGTCTCTGTATCCTGTGTGTGTCTCTTTATCCAGTGTGTGTCTCTGTATCCTGTGTGTGTTTCTGAATCCTGTGTGTGTCTCTGTATCCTGTGTGTGTCTCTGTATCCTATGTGTGTCTCTGTATCCTGTGTGTGTCTCTGTATCCTGTGTATGTTTCTGTATTCTGTGTGTGTCTCTGTATCCTGTGTGTCTCTGTATACTGTGTGTGTCTCTGTATCCTGTATGTGTCTCTGTATCCTGTGTGTGTCTCTGTATCCTGTGTGTGTCTCTGTATCCTGTGTGTGTCTCTGTATCCTGTGTGTTTCTCTGTATCCTGTGTGTGTCTCTGTAGCCTGTGTGTGTCTCTGTATCCTGTGTGTGTTTCTCTGTAGCCTGTGTGTGTCTCTGTATCCTGTGTGTCTCTGTATACTGTGTGTGTCTCTGTATCCTGTATGTGTCTCTGTATCCTGTGTGTGTCTCTGTATCCTGTGTGTGTCTCTGTATCCTGTGTGTGTCTCTGTATCCTGTGTGTGTTTCTCTGTATCCTGTGTGTGTCTCTGTATCCAGTGTGTGTCTCTGTATCCTGTGTGTGTCTCTGTATCCTGTGTGTGTTTCTGTATCCTTTGTGTGTCTCTGTATCCTGTGTGTGTCTCTGTTTCCTGTGTGTGTCTCTGTATCCTGTGTGTGTCTCTGTATCCTGTGTGTGTCTCTGTATCCTGTGTGTGTCTCTGTAGCCTGTGTGTGTCTCTGTATCCTGTGTGTTTATCTGTATCCTGTGTGTGTTTCTGTATCCTGTGTGTGTCTCTGTAGCCTGTGTGTGTCTCTGTATCCTGTGTGTGTCTCTGTATCCTGTGTGTGTCTCTGTATCCTGTGTGTGTCTCTGTATCCTGTGTGTGTTTCTGTATCCTGTGTGTGTCTCTGTATCCTGTGTGTTTCTCTGTATCCTGTTTGTGTCTCTGTATCCTGTGTGTGTCTCTGTATCCTGTGTGTGTCTCTGTATGCTGTGTGTGTCTCTGTATCCTGTGTGTGTTTCTGTATCCTGTGTGTGTCTCTGTAGCCTGTGTGTGTCTCTGTATCCTGTGTGTGTCTCTGTATCCTGTGTGTGTCTCTGTAGCCTGTGTGTGTCTCTGTAGCCTGTGTTTGTCTCTGTATCCTGTGTGTCTCTGTATCCTGTGTGTGTTTCTGTAGTCTGTGTGTGTCTCTGTATTCTGTGTGTGTCTCTGTATCCTGTGTGTGTCTCTGTATCCTGTGTGTGTTTCTGTATTCTGTGTGTGTCTCTGTATCCTGTGTGTCTCTGTATACTGTGTGTGTCTCTGTATCCTGTATGTGTCTCTGTATCCTGTGTGTGTCTCTGTATCCTGTGTGTGTCTCTGTATCCTGTGTGTGTCTCTGTATCCTGTGTGTGTCTCTGTATCCTGTGTGTCTATGTATCCTGTGTGTGTCTCTGTATCCTGTGTGTCTCTGTATCCTGTGTGTGTCTCTGTATCATGTGTGTGTCTCTGTATCCTGTGTGTGTCTCTGTAGCCTGTGTGTGTCTCTGTATCCTGTGTGTGTGTCTCTGTATCCTATGTATGTTTCTGTATTCTGTGTGTGTCTCTGTATCCTGTGTGTGTCTCTGTATCCTGTGTGTGTCTCTGTATCCTGTGTGTGTCTCTGTATCCAGTGCGTGTCTATGTATCCTGTGTGTCTTTCTGAATCCTGTGTGTGTCTCTGTATCCTGTGTGTGTCTCTGTATCCTGTGTGTGTCTCTGTATCCTGTGTGTGTTTCTGTATTCTGTGTGTGTCTCTGTATTCTGTGTGTGTCTCTGTATCCTGTGTGTCTCTGTATCCTGTGTGTGTCTCTTTATCCAGTGTGTGTCTCTGTATCCTGTGTGTGTTTCTGAATCCTGTGTGTGTCTCTGTATCCTGTGTGTGTCTCTGTATCCTATGTGTGTCTCTGTATCCTGTGTGTGTCTCTGTATCCTGTGTATGTTTCTGTATTCTGTGTGTGTCTCTGTATCCTGTGTGTCTCTGTATACTGTGTGTGTCTCTGTATCCTGTATGTGTCTCTGTATCCTGTGTGTGTCTCTGTATCCTGTGTGTGTCTCTGTTTCCTGTGTGTGTCTCTGTATCCTGTGTGTGTCTCTTTATCCTGTGTGTGTCTCTGTAGCCTGTGTGTGTCTCTGTATCCTGTGTGTGTTTCTCTGTAGCCTGTGTGTGTCTCTGTATCCTGTGTGTCTCTGTATACTGTGTGTGTCTCTGTATCCTGTATGTGTCTCTGTATCCTGTGTGTGTCTCTGTATCCTGTGTGTGTCTCTGTATCCTGTGTGTGTCTCTGTATCCTGTGTGTGTTTCTCTGTATCCTGTGTGTGTCTCTGTATCCAGTGTGTGTCTCTGTATCCTGTGTGTGTCTCTGTATCCTGTGTGTGTTTCTGTATCCTGTGTGTGTCTCTGTATCCTGTGTGTGTCTCTGTATCCTGTGTGTGTCTCTGTATCCTGTGTGTGTCTCTGTATCCTGTGTGTGTCTCTGTATCCTGTGTGTGTCTCTGTAGCCTGTGTGTGTCTCTGTATCCTGTGTGTGTCTCTGTATCCTGTGTGTGTTTCTGTATCCTGTGTGTGTCTCTGTAGCCTGTGTGTGTCTCTGTATCCTGTGTGTGTCTCTGTATCCTGTGTGTGTCTCTGTATCCTGTGTGTGTCTCTGTATCCTGTGTGTGTTTCTGTATCCTGTGTGTGTCTCTGTATCCTGTGTGTTTCTCTGTATCCTGTTTGTGTCTCTGTATCCTGTGTGTGTCTCTGTATGCTGTGTGTGTCTCTGTATCCTGTGTGTGTTTCTGTATCCTGTGTGTGTCTCTGTAGCCTGTGTGTGTCTCTGTATCCTGTGTGTGTCTCTGTATCCTGTGTGTGTCTCTGTAGCCTGTGTGTGTCTCTGTATGCTGTGTGTGTCTCTGTATCCTGTGTGTGTCTCTGTATCCTGTGTGTTTCTGTATCCTGTGTGTGTCTCTGTATCCTGTATGTGTCTCTGTATCCTGTGTGTTTCTGTATCCTGTGTGTGTCTCTGTATGCTGTGTGTGTCTCTGTAGCCTGTGTGTGTCTCTGTATCCTGTGTGTGTCTCTGTATGCTGTGTGTGTCTCTGTATCCTGTGTGTTTCTGTATCCTGTGTGTGTCTCTGTATCCTGTGTGTGTCTCTGTATCCTGTGTGTGTCTCTGTATCCTGTGTGTGTCTCTGTATGCTGTGTGTGTCTCTGTATCCTGTGTGTGTCTCTGTATCCTGTGTGTGTCTCTGTATCCTGTGTGTGTCTCTGTATCCTGTGTGTGTCTCTGTATCCTGTGTGTGTCTCTGTATGCTGTGTGTGTCTCTGTATGCTGTGTGTGTCTCTGTATCCTGTGTGTTTCTGTATCCTGTGTGTGTCTCTGTATCCTGTGTGTGTCTCTGTATCCTGTGTGTGTCTCTGTATGCTGTGTGTGTCTCTGTATCCTGTGTGTGTCTCTGTATGCTGTGTGTGTCTCTGTATCCTGTGTGTTTCTGTATCCTGTGTGTGTCTCTGTATCCTGTGTGTGTCTCTGTATCCTGTGTGTGTCTCTGTATCCTGTGTGTGTCTCTGTATGCTGTGTGTGTCTCTGTAGCCTGTGTGTGTCTCTGTATGCTGTGTGTGTCTCTGTAGCCTGTGTCTGTCTCTGTATCCTGTGTGTGTCTCTGTATCCTGTGTGTTTCTGTATCCTGTGTGTGTCTCTGTATGCTGTGTGTGTCTCTGTATCCTGTGTGTGTCTCTGTATGCTGTGTGTGTCTCTGTATCCTGTGTGTGTCTCTGTATCCTGTGTGTGTCTCTGTATCCTGTGTGTGTCTCTGTATCCTGTGTGTGTCTCTGTATCCTGTGTGTGTCTCTGTATGCTGTGTGTGTCTCTGTATGCTGTGTGTGTCTCTGTATCCTGTGTGTTTCTGTATCCTGTGTGTGTCTCTGTATCCTGTGTGTGTCTCTGTATCCTGTGTGTGTCTCTGTATGCTGTGTGTGTCTCTGTATCCTGTGTGTGTCTCTGTATGCTGTGTGTGTCTCTGTATCCTGTGTGTTTCTGTATCCTGTGTGTGTCTCTGTATCCTGTGTGTGTCTCTGTATCCTGTGTGTGTCTCTGTATCCTGTTTGTGTCTCTGTATGCTGTGTGTGTCTCTGTAGCCTGTGTGTGTCTCTGTATGCTGTGTGTGTCTCTGTAGCCTGTGTGTGTCTCTGTATCCTGTGTGTGTCTCTGTATCCTTTTTGTTTCTGTATCCTGTGTGTGTCTCTGTATGCTGTTTGTGTCTCTGTATCCTGTGTGTGTCTCTGTATCCTGTGTGTGTCTCTGTAGCCTGTGTGCGTGTGTTGCCTTCCATTTACAAAATGCTTATCAGATTTCACTGATAACGTTTGGCTGTCATTAATACCACTAATGACTCTACGTCCCCCCCCCCCATGATGGTTGTACAGTCTCAGTCTGGGGTATTCCGGGGTGTCATTTGCCTTCCCTTAGCTGTCCTTCTAATTGTTACCATTTTTACTCCTAGGGCCTAACAAGAAGATCTGCACCTCCTTCTATACTGGGGACCTGACATAAATATCTGCTCCTCCCTTTCTACTGGGGACCTGACACATAGATCAGCACCTCCCTCTCTACTGGGGACCTGACACGTAGATCAGCACCTCCCTCTCTACTGGGGACCTGACACGTAGATCAGCACCTCCCTCTCTACTGGGGACCTGACACGTAGATCAGCACCTCCCTCTATACTGGGGATCTGACACGTAGATCAGCACCTCCCTCTATACTGGGGATCTGACACGTAGATCTGCTCCTCCCTCTATACTGGGGATCTGACACGGTCTGCACCTCCCTCTCTACTGGGGGAAAACCACCCTTATCCTCTGGGGGAAAACCACCCTTATCCTCTGGGGGAAAACCACCCTTATCCTCTGGGGGAAAACCACCCTTATCCTCTGGGGGAAAACCACCCTTATCCTCTGGGGGAAAACCACCCTTATCCTCCGTCTCTTCCCCTCCCATCATCCTTCCATCCTTCAAGTCTTACATAACAGTTTCATCTCTCCTCTTTTTCCTCCCCCCTCTCCAACCCTCCCCTCTCCCCTCCTCCCTCTCCTCCTCCCTCCTCTCCTCCCCCCCCACCTCCATCCCTCCTTCCCTCAGCTTTGTTATGAAAAGTACACAGTTTCGATAGAGTGCCCTTCTGACATTTTCGACTTATTAGCTAGTTTTCATACCGACTTCAATCAACCTCCTTAATCCTCACAGGGAAAAGTGCTTTTAATTCACAGATCGAGCGATAAGGCAGCCAAACGCCCGAGCCGTGCCGCTTGCAGAAGGCGGCGCTAGCGAACCAGGGCCCTCGGAAGAGAAGAAGAAATAAAAAATAGAAGAAAAAAAGATTTACACGTAGATGAATCGTGCTAACAAGATGAAATTTCCTATCTGTAATTTTTTTCTTCCCTCCCTTCCTCCCCCCACCACATTCATTCTGTTTTCCTTCCTTCCTCCCTCTCTCTCTCTCTCTCTCCTTCTTTTTCTCCGCCATTACCCTTGCTGATTGCAATCTTTAAGCGCCATTGGGCCTCACTGCCTCTGCAGTTTTTAATCTGCCTTTAATCCCAAAGATTTTAAATATTCCCCAGCTCCCGGAGACTGGAGGCAATTAACTGCCCTTCTGATGCTCCTCTTATCAGTTGCCTCCTTGTATCTCTCTGAAGCAGCCTCAAGACACTGCCAGGGCTGACAAATAATACCGCCATTTACTGCAGAGCCTCCTCCGGGACTGGCAGGGAGCGCGCCGGCAGAGCCTGCTGCCGCATTCTGAACAGGTATTAGGTAAACAACTCATAGAGAGGAGAGGAAACACACAGCAACAACACAACCACATGTGTGGAAGTGTTTGTGTGGATGTGTGTTTGTGTGGATGTGTGTTTGTGTGGATGTGTGTTTGTGTGGATGTGTGTTTGTGTGGATGTGTGTTTGTGTGGATGTGTGTTTGTGTGGATGTGTGTTTGAGTGGATGTGTGTTTGTGTGGATGTGTGTTTGTGTGGATGTGTGGATGTGTGTTTGTGTGAATGTGTGTTTGTGTGGATGTGTGTTTGTGTGGATGTGTGTTTGTGTGGATGTGTGGATGTGTGTTTGTGTGGATGTGTGTTTGTGTGGATGTGTGTTTGAGTTGATGTGTGTTTTTGTGGATGTGTGTTTGTGTGGATGTGTGTTTGTGTGGTTGTGTGTTTGTGTGTATGTGTGTATGTGTGGATGTGTGTTTGTGTGGATGTGTGTTTGAGTGGATGTGTGTTTTTGTGGATGTGTGTTTGTGTGGATGTGTGTTTGTGTGGATGTGTGTTTGTGTGGATGTGTGTTTGTGTGGATGTGTGGATGTGTGGATGTGTGTTTGTGTGGATGTGTGTTTGAGTGGATGTGTGTTTGTGTGGATGTGTTTTTGAGTGGATGTGTGTTTGTGTGGATGTGTGTTTGTGTGGATGTGTGTTTGAGTGGATGTGTGTTTGAGTGGATGTGTGTTTGTGTGGATGTGTGTTTGTGTGGATGTGTGTTTGTGTGGATGTGTGTATGTGTGGATGTATGTTTGTGTAGATGTGTGTTTTTGTGGATGTGTGTTTGTGTGGATGTGTGTTTGTGTGGATGTGTGTTTGTGTGAATGTGTGTTTGTGTGGATGTGTGTTTGTGTGGATGTGTGGATGTGTGTTTGTGTGTTTGTGTGGATGTGTGTTTGTGTGGATGTGTGTTTGTGTGGATGTGTGTTTGTGTGGATGTGTGGATGTGTGTTTGAGTGGATGTGTGTTTTTGTGGATGTGTGTTTGTGTGGATGTGTGTTTGTGTGGATGTGTGTTTGTGTGGATGTGTGTTTGTGTGGATGT
Organism: Thymallus thymallus; assembly: GCA_023634145.1. Taxonomy (NCBI): domain Eukaryota; kingdom Metazoa; phylum Chordata; class Actinopteri; order Salmoniformes; family Salmonidae; genus Thymallus; species Thymallus thymallus. The sequence continues at coordinate 16,768,841 of CM042421.1, read as the reverse complement.
GTGTATGTGTGGATGTGTGTTTGTGTGGATGTGTGTTTGAGTGGATGTGTGTTTTTGTGGATGTGTGTATGTGTGGATGTGTGGATGTGTGTTTGTGTGGATGTGTGTTTGTGTGGATATGTGTTTGTGTGGATGTGTGTTTGTGTGGATGTGTGTTTGTGTGGATGTGTGTTCGTGTGGATGTGTGTATGTGTGGATGTGTGTATGTGTGGATGTGTGTTTGTGTGGATGCCTGTTTGTGTGGATGCCTGTTTGTGTGGATGCCTGTTTGTGTGGATGCCTGTTTGTGTGGATGCCTGTTTGTGTGGATGCCTGTTTGTGTGGATGCCTGTTTGTGTGGATGCCTGTTTGTGTGGATGCCTGTTTGTGTGGATGCCTATTTGTGTATTCTCAGTGTGAAAACAAAAGATTGTGTTCTACCTCTGTGCTGATGTGAGGCGAGCCTGTGTATGCTAAAAGATACGTAGCCTGCTGTGTAGACATGAACACACAGCGCCTATATGACTCTTAGCCTCTCAGAGGAGGGATGGAAACCGTGAGCAACACAACAGTCTAAATCATCATGTCTTGATTTAAAAGAGAATCACTCTGTTTAAAGTGGAATTCAACATTGGATGACAATACATTACGATTTTGTATCTTAATAAAATAGCAAAATAATTTCAAGACCATTTCACTCAAATGAGGGACACACACACACACGCACGCACGCACGCACGCACGCACGCACACACACACACACACACACACACTTCATCTGTGCTTAGTTTAGAATTTGGCTCTAGCAAATATTGGAATAGGATGGTGCATCTTGCTTGATTTGAAGTGATGAGTGCAATCAGCAGTATGTGCAGCACGCACCCTTCCCTCTGACGCCACCACGAGACACTGCAGCAGGCAGACCCTTCCCTCTGACGCCACCACGAGACACTGCAGCAGGCAGACCCTTCCCTCTGACGCCACCACGAGACACTGCAGCAGGCAGACTCAGCCAAACCAAACCCAGAGATAAGGATCAGCTAAAAGCTTGGCTTAGTGACATCATCAGACGGGGACGGGTGGCTACTGTCTCCGTGCCAAGTTAGCCTATGACTGAGAGCCTAATCCTCGTCACAGAGAATAGACCATCCATACGTTACAGACCTGAGCCATAGACTAGAAGAACACAGTCAGGTAGATGTACTGTATGTCCAACACAAATACATCTTATTAAGCGTGCCGTTGACCATACTGGAAACACATACTGTATCTTAATGATCAAGTTCTATACATAAAATCTACAGTATATACAATCATCTCACATAATGGTCATAATCCACAGCATGGAATCTCTCAATTATTCCATCGTATACATCAGTACAACTACTGTATTTAATTAACAACACTGTGTTAAAGTTATGCCGACTGGTATGAAGTATATGGGTAACATTAGGCAAGTGGTATCACTTTTCTACAAAGACTTAAATTCACCCTGATGCTACTGAAGTAACGTTAACTGCCAGAGTCAGACCACTGCTTGCATGAGCTAACCCGCTGTAGAATCATGTTTCAGTGCACACATGCCTCTCTCCATTAAAATCACATTCAATTACCGTTAGGCTGAGATGATTGGCTTGGCAGCCACCTCACTAATGTGGAATGTCCACAAATGGTGTGTCCACAAATTCATACACAGACACACTATCGAGACACACACATATACACAGAAATACAGTCACTATCCCGTCTCTTCCTCCATTTCTCTCTCTTGGTCCAACACACATATTTCCGTTGTGATTTCAAGGGACCTGTCATCTCTGGAGTTTTAACAAACACAGCTGAGTGCTGTATTGGTCGGAGTTCAACGGTGCTACACTGAAGCAGCATGGTGTCCTAGCCAGCCTGCATACAGTTCAGTACTGTGAAATGGCTGAGCTTTAGTTTGATATCGTTACCTTTGTAGGATGACCTGCTGCTGGGTATGCTTCAACTGGATAAGAGAAACGCAGACCATATGAGAGCACAGAACACACACCCCATATTGTAAACACGTTATAATACATGCGGCCTAGACTTAAATACACACACGTAAACTAGCTGGCTCGCCCCAATACGACGCAATCGCTATATGTGTGTTTCTGTCTGTGTGTGTGTGTGTGTGTGTGTGTGTGTGTGTGTGAGTTGACATAGAGCACACTGGCTTTGGGAGGTTAAGCTGGAGCTGCTTTTGCAGCCGGACCCGTACAGCGCTGAGATCCAGATAACCAGGGGTCCAGGGGGCAGTGGCTCAGCCCATAAACAGGAGGCCTCGCCAGGTAGGAAGCAGGCCAAGAGCAGGGGGTTGGGGAGGGACGGATGACTAACACACTCATCCCTAAACGCAAACACCCCGGTCACACCAGGGGTCCACCCCAATTTCACAGACATAAATACAAGTCAACACTCACTCACACATGTCACAAATACAAATGTTTGTATACTTGTAAACAAAAACACTTGGATACAGAATACACCCATACACACAAGGAAACATGTACCACAACAGAATCTGTCTAAACTAGTCTAATTAGGAAGGCTTAGGGAAAGTCCTTTTGAGACATGTGGCATTGGGTTTGAGCCTTTCCAGAACATGTACACCAGCTACAGGTCAGACCCCAAACCAAAACAACACACTATCCAATAAAACTGGAATCCAATCAAGCCCCTGATATCAGCTAGATTCTCATCATGGAGGGGGTGAGAGTGGGGAGGGATGGAAGGAGGAGGAGCCTTGCTGGGGACGAGAGCTTACACCCCCCCCCCCCCCCCACCCCTCTACCCATCCCATCCTCCCCTTCTCCCCTCCTCCCCTGCATGGTTTCCGTGGCGACTGCTAAGCCCGAAGTTACGGTAAAGCTGGTGTGCTGCTGAGCCCTGGGCAGGATTTGTGACAGAGAAATCACATCAGCCTATGCTGATTAACAATTCCATTCCAGCCTGAGATTTATATAAAAAAACTATCTTACATTTGGCTTTTTAATAGGAACGATCGCTATCTCAAATTGAGTCCCTGCTAACTTTAATAAAGGCTACAGGGTTGAGTGGCATTTTGCATGCTGATTTAGGCCCGATTGGCGGCTTTTGATGAGAGTGAGGCTGCTATGTAAAGCGGTGCTCCTAGCGCTTTTCTACATCGCCGGTTCAAATGCAGGAGGATAAGAACATGAAGAAATAAATACCACTTCCATCTGCAATCTCCAGATTTCTCTCTCTCTCTCCCTCACTCTCTTTTTTTTTTTTCAAAAAAATGATTGACTGTTGAATATGAATAAATGGAAGAGAATGAAGACGGAAGAGAGAGACGGAGAGAGAGAGAGAGAGAGAGAGAGAGATGGAGAAAAATGAAGAAAAAACCCAGACTTTCTCTGGAGGTGAAAAATCAAATCATAAACCCAGGCATTTTTTTATGCCCTTGTTTCATGACATTTGGAGAATGGTATTAGTGTTGAGCACTCAGAGGAAACAGAAGGACCACAGGCGGAAGAGAGAGAGAGGGGAAATAAGACAATCAAATTAAAAAACATGTCCCTTATCCTCCTATCCACTCCGGCCCCCAGAAATTTACATTGGTATTAGAGCAATATTTATAGTGAGAGTTGGGCGTAATGGGATAATCAGCTCTATTTGTGAAGATATTGCACAATCCTAAATAGTTTAAATGGGCATCGAGATTTAAAACATTTTCATTAGACGTGTACTGTATTTACGGGGCATTTTAAACGTCCCTCAGTGAGATTGTGTAGCATTTAAGCTGAAGGAAACACAAGGTGTTGGAATCAGTTATTCCTGAAGGGACAGTAAGTCCATGCTGTGCCAAGTGGAGTTCTACTGGTACTGTAGTGTTAAGGCATTGTGAATCGGTCTCTTGCACTTTTACAAAGGAAATACAACAGACATTTGGTACCGTAAGTACAGTAGTGTACGCCTCTCACTGCTATCTATTGATAAAGCACTTCCACTTCCTGACTACAAAATATGAAGTATGTTGCTCAACCTCTGTTTGAGTACATGACAAAAATACTGTATTTTGTGCAAGTGGGATGTTTTGCAATTGTTGATGTTTGGGTGTTACTCAATATCAAAATATTTGGATCTTTGAATCACTGATAGATAGCATTTTGATGACGACTGTGTTTTGTCTAGTTCACACACTCACTTCCCCTGAATCGCAAGCACTGCTTTGTTGGGAGGACGACCCTGCACAATGCGACACACACACACACACACACACACACAAATACATAAATATAAACACACAGATATGGTAGGGTTGTTTAGGACCCCCGAGATAAGTGTCTCTCTCCCCCGAGAGCCAGCAGAGAGAGGGGGAAGGGAAGGCATCCAACAGGATCAGTGGGTAGGGCATGCTGCCAATGCCTGGCACAGGAGTTCTGCCCCCACCACACACACACACACACACACACACACACACACACACACACACACACACACACACACACACACACACACACACACACACACACACACACACACACACTCACTCACTCACAGACACACAGACACACACAATAACACACACTCCCTGCTCCCTCCCTCAAGGAATCCACCATATGACCCGTAGGGACATGTACCAAATCCACTCTCAGCTCTGGTGCCTAAACCCAAACCTGGCTGGCCAATCAGATAGTAGCACAACCAGGGGGGCCTACCAGGGAAAGGGAGGGTGGGTGGAAATTAGGATCTGTGCCAATAGCACCTCCACTCGTGGACAAGATGACTTCATTCGAATGTGGAAAAGGGAGAGAGAGAGAGGGAGCTTTTCTTTCCTCCATGTTGGACTGTGATATTTGCTCCAAACAAACAGAGCTCAGTGGAAATCCTAGCATTTCTTGTCTGGTGAGAGGCTGGGTTTGAGATACTAGTATAAGAGGATCTAGAATATGAGTACCTTTCTATGATAATCTGGTACATGCATGACAAACTACACACTAGCAGAGTGAGCTTAGCTGCAACGCTACGCAGTATGTCTGTGTGTGTTTATGAGTATGTGAACCCAGTACAGTGAGGGGAAAGAGCTGACCCGTAAGAGAAATGTCTTTTGAACAGTCACAGTTAAAACTTAAAGATGTGCTCACATGAATTAATTGTGGCTATGCCATTCTCAGCACGTCTGATACACACACACACACACACACACACACACACACACGTACACACACACACACACACACACACACGCACACACACACACACACACACATAACACACAGAGTTCAGCTCCGTCCAATGGGCTCAGAGTAGCCTGAAGTATTTCTTCAACAGAAAATTAAAACACACACAACACACACACAACACACAGACACACACAGCACAAACACACTGTCAGTAGTGTCAGGCCCTAACCATATTTTCCTAAAAAGCGTAGGTGTGTGTGTGTGTGTGTGTGTGTGTGTGTGTGTGTGTGTGTGTGTGTGTGTGTGTGTGTGTGTGTGTGTGTGTGCGTGTGTGTAGTAAACAAACAAAGAAACATTTGACCAACTGGGGACATTTCGTCAGGCTCCACGAGATCAAATGCTATTTCTAGAGGGTTTAGGGTTAAGGTTAGAATTAGTGTTAGAATTATGGTTATGGTTAGGGTTAGGGCTAAGGTTAGGTTTTTGGGTTAGGGTTAAGGTTAGGGTTAAGGGTTAGGGTTAGGGAAAATAGGATTTTGAATGGGTCTGAATTGTGTATCCCCATAATGTTAGCTGTGTGTGTGTGTGTGTGTGTGTGTGTGTGTGTGTGTGTGTGTGTGTGTGTGTGTGTGTGTGTGTGTGTGTGTGTGTGTGTGTGTGTGTGTGTGTGTGTGTGTGTGTGTGTGTGTGTGTGTGTGTGTGTGTGTGTGTGTGTGTGTGTGTGTGTGTGAGTGAGTGTGCGAGTGTGAGTGTGAGTGTAAATATGAGTGTGAGTGTAGGATTGAGTGTAGGTGTGTTCAATCTATAAATGACAGTAACCCATCGAAGAGACAGAGGGGCCCGCCGTGACTGAGGTGTTACCGGTCGTTAAGGGCAACCCTCTCTCGTCAGGGTTAAGCAACATCTCTTCAAGAGGAGATCAGACACACACAGTTTTACAGTCCTCCCTATTCCCCAAACAGTCCCAGGACCCTGGCTAGTGTTGCCCCACTGCCTGCCCAGCTCAGTACACTCCTCCAACCATGATAAGATGCTATCAGCCGCCCTCTAAGCACTTGAGAGGCACTTTAGGAGATCACTAGAGCCATTACCATGAAAAGTAAAAGATACTGCCTACATTGATGCTAGATTAATACTGACCACCATGTTATTGATTTTTCCATCCTGCCCCCCCCCTCTCTCTCTTCCCCCTTCCGTCTCTCTCCTCTGTTCTCCTCTTCCAAAACCTTTGGCAGGGAGCAATCTTATTTTCTGATGGTAACAGTGTTTTGTGGCCTGGCCGAGCTGGGAGGATGTTCCCTCTGCTCTCCTGATAAAAGTGTCAGTGTGAGCTGCTATCTACGGTTTCACAGGGTGATCCTTTAAAAGGAGAGCAAAAGGTCTGTGTTATCTGCAGATGTTATTCAATTGTTACAGGACAATCTGAGCCATTAGCTGGGGTGGGTTAAATAATGCATCCGGTTTTAAAAGGGCTTCTTATCTGTCTTCTTGTGTTTGTGTGTGTGTGTGTGTGTGTGTGTATGTGCGTGCGTGCGTGCGTGTGTCTGTGATGGGGGCTGATATACCTTCAAGGTCTTTCTAAAGAAAAAACCCACATAAACAAACAGTGACCTTTTTAATGAAGACCGTTTTTTTTGTTGTAATTTTATTATACAAGCGTTTGAACGCTCTTAGAGATAACAATTTAATTTAAACACGCCCGTTTTAAGTGTAGACAATCGATCAGGATGCGTATATGGCACTTTCACTCACTCTCTCTCCCAAACACATACACACTATACTGGGTTACAGGCTGTTGCTATGAGACACAAAGGGGAGATGGAAGCGAGAGAAAGAGACAGAAGGAGAGGAAAAGGAGAGGGAGAGAAAGGAAAGAGCAATAGACAGAGAGAGAGATGGAGAGAGAGAGACGGAGAGAGAGATGGAGAGAGGGAGAGAGACAAGAGAGAGAGAGAGATAGAGAGAGAGAGACAAGAGAGTGAGAGATGGAGAGAGAGAGATGGAGAGAGGGAGAGAGACGACAAAAGAGAGAGAGATGGAGACATGTAAAGAAACAAGAGAGGGAGAGGGGGAGAGAGACAAGAGAGAGAGATGGAGAGAGGGAGAGAGACAAGAGAGAGAGAGGTGGAGAAAGGGAGAGAGACAAGAGAGGGAGAGACGGAGACATGGAAAAAGACAAGAGAGGGAGAGATGGAGAGAGGGAGAGAGACAAGAGAGAGAGATGGAGAAAGGGAGAGAGACAAGAGAGGGAGAGATGGAGACATGGAAAGAGACAAGAGAGGGAGAGATGGAGAGAGGGAGAGAGACAAGAGATGGAGAGATGGAGAGAGGGAGAGATAATAAAAACAATTAAAAGATGCAGGGAATGAGAGAGAGAGAGAGAGGAAAAGGGAGTGAGTGAGGGAGAGGGAAAGGGAGTAAGGGAGGACAAGAGCGAGTGATAACCGGGATGTCTTCAGTCACAGATTTACACAGGCCATTGGACTCTCATTCTCCAAGGCTCTTATCAGTGGAATTATTGAGCAGTGTGGCATACCATTTAAAATTTGCTTAGATTTCACAAAATCAAATCGCGTGAGGTAATGAACGCTGCTTTCAAATGGACTCCTCACTGATACCCCATTCTCAGCGGACAGAAATCCTTCTCAGTCATAACTCTGTATCTTTATTATATTTCTACACTGACTTAACAGTGCTGCCAAAGCAGAATAAAGCTTAATAATCGCTACTGCCCTTGATGTTAAAAGGATGATTTTGTGGCTATTGCTCTGCAGCAATCTCTTTCTCTGCAACAATTTCTTTCTATCTCTTTCCCCCTTCCCTTTTCTCTTTCCCTCACTCTCTATTCTCTATCTCTCTCCCTTCATCCCTCTCTCTCTTTTTCCTTCCCCCCTCTCTCTCCCTCTCTCATCTCTCCATGTCTCTTGTCTCTCTCCCTCTCTCCATCTCTCTCTCTTGTCTCTCTCCCTCTCTCCATCTCTCTCTCTTGTCTCTCTCCCTCTCTCCATCTCTCTCTCTCGTCTCTCTCCCTCCTTCTCTCTCTCTTTCCTTCTCTCCCTTCTCTACTGAAAGATGTTGAGGTGAGTCAGGCTGTTAGCCAAGGTCACCTCAGGTTTTTGTCCCAGCATCCCTCACTCCCAAACGCAGATGACACGTATCCGCTAGGCGAAGCAGAACCGTATTTCAGGGACGTCAGCACTCCTGTTTGGTTTGGCTTGCAAACACACACAAACACTCACGCCCATGCAGAGTCGTCATTGTGATTTATGGCCCAGACACACAAAAATGAAAATGTCTGTGTGTAAAAATGCTGGGCTAACATAAGGGCTGACTTCACAGAGAAAGAGGTTGCCATAGGCAACACTGAGGACAAGGTCTTGCTGTTATGATTCTAACGATACAGTAAAGTACGAGGGAGGAGATCTGAGGACATCTGAGGATACACACTGTATACATGGACATGTTCCTTGACAACAGGTGTAACTCATATAGGGTGCAGTTGCAACTGCATACTGCATATCCTGTACTGATACTACGGTAGTATTGCTATTGATCTTCATGAAAAGGTCATTCAAATATGTCACTTTTCCCTCAATAAACGTTTTGAAATTAATATCACAAGGACCAATTTTACCAAGCTCTCACATCCCAAACAACAAATCCAAAACTCTCTTGCCCTCTTATCTCATTTGCTCTGACTAGATATTTCTGGCCTTTCACAGTGTCCTAGTGAGCCTATCAGCTCGATGTGCCAAAAGACAACTGCAGTGCCAAG
>CM042421.1:16717413-16749913 GCA_023634145.1 Thymallus thymallus | reverse complement strand
CCACCTGAACCATACACGCAAACCCCCCTCTCTCCCAACGGTCGTCTTTCCAAAAAGAGATAATGGAGTTAGGAAAATTACTGGCTAAAATACTCTCCCTGGAAAAATACACTGATACACACATATGTTGACTAGACAAACACACACAAAGACACACACACACTACACATGAATTCACGCAGACCACAATTACTAGCACGACTGACGCTGACATTAACTTCTCAGCATTTAGTGTTGAGACTGCATATTCAAAATTCAAAAACACTTCCATATTATTTTAAGTGGGATTTTGAGGATATTTTCAGTTGTCTTGTCACACAGAGCATCGTTACCCTGGAGACGATTCTAACCATCTAGCTATACAAACCGAAGCACTATTCCCTTTACCCCTCGCACACACACACACACACACAGACACACACACACACACACACAATCATACCCACACACACGCCACCACACTCCCCCAGGGCTACCTCAGGGCCCCAGAGTGATGAGCTGTGCCCCCCTGCCCCTCCTCCCCTCCTCAGTGTGTTCTCCATCTCTATCTCGACCCTAGCAGAAAGCCCGGGAAATTACTTGCCTTTCCTGGAATGTGATTAGATTCCTGATGTTGGCAGCGACACATCTCTGTTTTTTTAATTGGGTTCCGAGGCGCGACAAGATTAGCCTCGTGACATTGTTGATGGGGTGTGTGTGCATGTGTGTGTGTGTGTGTGTGTGCATGTGTGTTTGCATTGGGAGGCAGTGTCTGGTCCTCTCTCTGCTGATAAGAGAGGTTGGGGTGGAGGGGGGTGTTGAGGGCTCTGCTGAGATCCCCATAGCCCTCTCCCTCCCCAAGGAAGATGTTAGCTAATAGGGTTATTTTAGAGGGGGGGGGGGGGGGTATCTTAAAAGGAAATAATTGTGTTTGTCTATGTGTGTGTTTGTTTGTTGAAACGAGATGCATCAGCCAAAACCAAATATTGATCCACTAAAACATAAGCAGTAAGCTGGCACTTGGACAAAATCCCTTTCAGGTCATTAGATCTATTTTTGGATCACATCTCGATTCACCTGCACTTACTGTATATTATCATGAAATATATTGATTTCCAGACAAAGCAAAGACAGTCTTAAATCCTCTCACACATGAAACCTACCTTATAGGAGAACCAGTGTGCCCACTGCCCAACATCACACACTACACTATAATGAACTAACTCCATCCCTTCCTCTTTCATCCCTTCCTCTCATCCCAGCCTCTCTCTCACCTCTACATGCATCTGTCCATCCCCCTCCCACCCTTTCCTCCCACACCCTCTTAATCCATTAACCCTCTTTACCTCAATGACAGTGTGTGGAGGCAACAGGAAGGTGGGCAGTTGACTACAGTAGGAGATTTAGAGGACTGATTCGGGGGAAGCATGGGGCCAGTAGAGGTGTGTCAGGCAGTCGGGGGGGTCTCTTGTCTGCAGGTCTCCAGAATGCAGCTGCAGGGGAAGTGAAGCAGGTGTCTAGGGGTGGTAGGACAGGCAGAAGGGGGTGTAATAGCAGGGGGACACTAGGGGGGCAGTACGGGGGCAGTACGGGGGCAGTACGAGGGCAGTATGGGGGTGGTATCAGACAGCGATCTCTCCAATGCTGTGGCTCCGGTCTGCAGCAGCATTCAGCTCCATTAGAGTCCAGCCCTCCTCCTCCAGGCCAGAACACAATCATCCCAGCGTCTGATACTTCCTGCCTGCCCCTAATTACGCAGCCTAATTAAAACCTAATTGCTGGCCTCTCCGACCGCCATCTTAACGGAGAGGTGGGAGCCGGGTGGGCGAGGGGCGGGCGGGGGTGGAAGGAGTGGCGGGGGCGACAGCCCGCTGGGATGTTTGTGTGGATGGCAAATTGGTTTATCCCTATCAGATTCCTCAGTCTCAGACCCCAGCTTCACTACCACAGCCCTGGAGAGAGAGAGAGAGAGAGAGAGAGAGAGAGAGAGAGAGAGAGAGAGAGAGAGAGAGAGAGAGAGAGAGAGAGAGAGAGAGAGAGAGAGAGCGAGAGAAAGAGAGAGAGAGAGAGAGAAAGAGAGAGAGAGAAAGAGAGAGAGAGAGAGAGAGAGAGAGAGAGAGAGAGAGAGGGGGGGGGGGGGTGAGAGGAGGGCTAGGAGAGAGGGAGGAGAGCTTAATGTGATGAGGGGCCCCTCGGTACCTAATGAGAGGTTTCTCCTTTCATTCTCTTTCGTTTAGTGCAGCACAAATGATAGGAGTGTCTGTGAGTCGTTTTAGGGGGAGTGGGAGAGCTTGAAAAAGTTTTACAAACCAGAGAGAAAGAGAGAGAGGGAGGGAGATAAGGAAGTTAGGATTCATGGCCTGCAACAAAAGCACCATGAGTAAATGAAAATAGGAAGTGCTGTGGTAATCGTTATGGATTCTCATAATTGTTACGATTAAATTTCATAATTTACTAATGGACAGCTGCGGCCATTATATGCAGGATAAATATATCACATTAAACATGATGCAAGCTGAGAGGAGGAGATGGAGGGAGATGGATGGAGAGATAGACTGAAGGATGGATGGATATATGGATGATACATACAGAGAGAAAGGAAGGAAAGAGAGAGATTAGGGCAGTCAAACAGGAAGGGAGTGAGAGGAGGGAGATGAGATGAAGGAGAGAGATAGCCAGAAAATGTGATGGATATAGAAAGAGAGTCATGAGAGGACATAAAGGTAAAAGACACAAATGTAGAGAGAGGGATGATAATACAGACAGAGAGAGAGAGAGAGAGAGAGAGAGAGAGAGAGAGAGAGAGAGAGAGAGAGAGAGAGAGAGCTAGATGCATAGCCCCAGGGTGGTATTAGGCTGTGTGCCATGGAAAATGCCCCCCCTATTGGAGAATGTATGTGTGCGTGTTGCGTGTGGGCGTGTGTGTGTGTGTGTGTATGTTTTTGCGTGCATGCCCCCCGCCATGCTTCTCTGCCTATGAACCCTGATTTCCCTAAACCCATCTATCCACTCCTCTCTCCATCCAAATCTCTCTCCATCCTTCTCTCTCTATCCCTCACTCTCTTAATTTCTCTCTTCCTCTCTGAACATCTGAAAGCCAGTTGTAATGAACAAATAGTAGGTAGGCCTCAAAGACATACAGAACCCTAATCCTAGCTTTGTAGCTCCACCAACGGCTAGCTCCTCTTAATAAGTGAACTCGCTACAAGACAAACAGGTTCTGACTAATGCTCCCTTTGTGGAAGTGAACACACGCTACAAGACATATAAGTTCTGACTAATGCTCCCTTTGTGGAAGTGAACACACGCTACAAGACATATAAGTTCTGACTAATGCTCTCTTTGTGGAAGTGAACACACGCTACAAGACATATAAGTTCTGACTAATGCTCCCTTTGTGGAAGTGAACACACGCTTCAAGACATATAAGTTCTGACTAATGCTCCCTTTGTGGAAGTGAACACACGCTACAAGACAAATAAGTTCTGACTAACTTGCTATATAAGTGGTTGCGTTGAGGGTGTTATTCAGGATGCGAGGGTGTTTAGGGGCCTCCTCTCCAGGAGGTGAGAACTTGTGTTGCTGTTGTTCACACACACAGACACACACAGACACACACAGACACACAGACACACACAGACACACACATAGACAGACTGCTGGTGTCAGTTTGTGGTCTAATAAAGCACAACCACATGGATGGAGCAGGAGTTACACTCCCTCACACCTGGTGTACACCCAGACAGGAAACATCACCAACTGAAAGTCTGGTTTCCCTTGTAGGACAGTATGTTGGGGGGGGGGGGGGGGGGGGGGGGTTGTGTGTCTGTGTGTATGTGTGTATGTGTGTGTATGTGTCTGCCTGCATGTCACACCTCTAAACTGGCACCTCTGTTTCAGTATACCTGTTCTTTACCTGATCCACTCTCAACAATGTCACACCTCTAAACTGGCCCCTCTGTTCAGTATACCTGTTCTTTACCTGATCCACAATCCTCAGCAGTGCTTGGAAAGTTAATGTTTTACAATAAATGACTTCTTCTCTGGGGAAACCCCTCTTGCAGATACAGTATACAGGCAGGTCACTGACAATGAAATTTCCCCCCCGGGGGATCAATAAAGTACCTATCTATCTATCTATCTATCTATCTATCTATCTATCTATCTATCTATCTATCTATCTATCTATCTATCTATCTATCTATCTATCTATCTATCTATCTATCTATCTATCTATCTATCTATCTATCTATCTATCTATCTATCTATCTATCTATCTATCTATCTATCTATCTATCTATCTATCTTATACAACGAGTGACTGACTCCCCCATCAGATTACCGGTATTACTCTCTGGCGAGGGTTTAAGGAACGGATAGAACTGACGGAACCATTCTCTGAGCTCAGGAACACTGGGGTAAACGTTAGAACCTTTTCCAGTGGCCGTTTAAGAGTTAATAGATAGTGTTGATTACAGGGACATGTTCCACACTGAGGATGACAGTGAAATGAACGGGTCCCCTCACATTCTCTTCCTTCTCTTAAATATACACGGTAAAATCTCAATCTGTTATGTTACACCTTCTCTTTCATCACTCACTCTATTACCTGGTAATGTAGAGATTCCCTCTCTCTCTCTCTCTCTCTCTCTCTCTCTCTCTCTCTCTCTCTCTCTCTCTCTCTCTCTCTCTCTCTCTCTCTCTTCCTTTCTTCTCTTCTCTCTCTCTCATTTTGTTAACTTAATGCATATTTCATTGTGGTCTCCCTGTGCCAAAGACACACACACACACACACCAGTGATGGAATCCCTCCCATATAAAAGTGCTCAGAGGAATGAATAAAAAGGTCCGGTTAATGGCTTAATTCTGCCTTTCATCATCCTCTCATCTCGTTGGCTTAGGTGTCCCCCCTCCAGCAGTCAGTTGGAGAGAAAGTAGCACAGTGAAATGAGACAGCCAGTGTCTGTTGTTACACAGCTACTGAATGGAGGAGATAGTATGTAGGTGAGTGTTTGTTGTGTAATGGTACAAACGACACCGGTTGGTCATTCATACCACAGTAGGTAGCTATCAGACTCATTTAAGCATGCTGTAATGATGGAGAACAACACACACACACACACACACACACACACACACACACACAGACACACACACACACACACACACACACTCCAATGTGCACAGCTGAGATACAGTATACACATGCATGTTAATCTCAATCACTCTACTTCTACCTATCTGTCCCATTTTGCAGTGTTTCTCACATTCTTCTCTAAGCGGCCCCTAATGCAGTGGGATCCCAAAACACTCCCTGAAATGAGAGCAGGCCTGTGTGTGTGATGAGAAAGTCTAAATGCTACTAAACCCTTGAATAATCTGACCAGATTCTTCTCACTCACTTTATATTCACACAGGAACTGAGGACCCCTCAATATACTAAACTTCTGTTAAACTTTTTTTTTAATGGTAAAAAATGTATTTGTGTATCGTCTTCCATGATTTCCCCCCGAATAGGAATTTTTGTAATAAGCAGAGATGATCGCAGCTTGGGTAATAAAGAAAATAAATCTATATTTTTATATTTTGTATTTTTGGCGAGAATTAAGTCAACACACTAGATGCAGTAAATCTCTAGCTGTCGTTTCATAAGGTAATCTTTGGTACTTAGGAGGTCATTCTATAACTGAGTGTTAGAATTACAGAGTGGGTTTACTCAAGCCTGGCATTGTCAAATTCTCACACCGTTCCTCTCGTCTTGGTAGGATAGGGTGGGGAGGGGGCTTAAAACTTCACAGGAGAAAAAGTAGGGATTCTCAAATCAAATCAAATCAAAGTTTATTTGTCACGTGGTGTAGACCTTACAGTGAAAGACTTACATACAAGCCCTAACCAACAGTGACATTTTTAAGTACAAAATAAGGATTAGGTAAACAATGGATTCTGTTATGATAATGTCACTCACTATGATTCTGTTATGATAATGCCACTCACTGTGATTCTGTGATGATAATGCCACACACTGTGATTCTGTGATGATAATGCCACTCACTGTGATTCTGTTATGATAATGCCACTCACTGTGATTCTGTGATGATAATGCCACACACTGTGATTCTGTGATGATAATGCCACTCGTTGTGATTCTGTTATGATAATGCCACTCACTGTGATTCTGTGATGATAATGCTACTCACTGTGATTCTGTGATGATAATGCCACTCACTGTGATTCTGCTATGATAATGCCAGTCACTGTGATTCTGTTATGATAATGCCACTCACTGTGATTTTGTTATGATAATGCCACTCACTGTGATTCTGTGATGATAATGCCACTCACTGCGATTCTGTTATGATAATGCCACTCACTGTGATTCTGTGATGATAATGCCACACACTGTGATTCTGTGATGATAATGCCACTCGTTGTGATTCTGTTATGATAATGCCACTCACTGTGATTCTGTGATGATAATGCTACTCACTGTGATTCTGTGATGATAATGCCACTCACTGTGACTCTGCTATGATAATGCCAGTCACTGTGATTCTGTTATGATAATGCCACTCACTGTGATTTTGTTATGATAATGCCAGTCACTGTGATTCTGTTATGATAATGCCACTCACTGTGATTTTGTTATGATAATGCCAGTCACTGTGATTCTGTGATGATAATGCCACTCACTGTGATTCCGTTAGTGTTGCACACAAGAACAAAAAACATATTTTTAATTCCCTGCATTCTTCTGTGACAATTCCCTGGGCATACTGCGTACTTTCTGAAATCCCACAACCACGCAAAACGTGCGCACACGCACGGTTCATATAATTATAACATCAGCACACAGTCCGCCTCCCTAATTGACACGAGTGTTGGCTTTGCGGCGGCGTGGTGTGTAATCGGCTATCTGACGACGCCATCAACACCTAGTCTCATGGCAGATTAGAAGCAACAGCTTGTCCAAGAAAGATGGGTCTGGAGATAGGGATAGCAGCACAGTGGAGCAATGAGCAATGATGCCTCTGTACAGAACTACTATAATAACAGTGACTATTTGAGGACAATGAGCAATGATGCCTCTGTACAGAACTACTGTAATAACAGTGACTATCTGAGGATAAGCTTCTGTCTTTGTGTTAAGGTATTTATAGACCGCCTACTGTACATTGATTTATTTGTAATGTGTCATATAGCCTAGATCTAGCACCCAGCATGGAAAAACTATCCAAATATAGGGCTATATACAGTAGATTAATATGTATTATATATATAATATATCCAGGCCTACCCAGTAATGTATGTCACCAGTAGAATACAATGCCTTGGGGAGGGGAATAGAGGATTGATCAGTGAAGGGAACCTTTTGGAGCACTAGTGAGGCGTTCCATTTCCTGATTCAAGGAACCCTCCTTTACAGGAAGCAGTGTGGGTTAAGTTTCATAATTTCCTCCAGTGACAACATTCCGTCTCGGAATGTTGGAATGAAACTGAAGCTACAAGACGGGGAATCCTGTGGCCACTTTTCCGTTTTGGAAAGAAACACTTACATTGCATTTCAAGAGAATAGTTGTTTTGCATCCAGTGATACGAAACAAAACTTTGAGGCCAGTGGTCAAAAGTTACAAAACCAACACTGTAATTACAAAACCAACATGTCCACCCACTCACAAACATAATGGCATGACGTAGCCAATGAAACCTTTGCATGGAAATTCACACAAAGGCAAAATCTAAAAAAGAAGGCAGAGGGGTGTGATGTATAGCACGTGGGTCACCTGAACCGACATGGCATTAGCCTGCACACATGTACACCTCCATCCATCACACACACACACTTCTACCTTCTGTGCACACACACACATACACACACACAAACACACATAGGCTAATTTCCTCAGACACCCTGTAATCTCGCGGGCTACCATCTCTCCGGCTTAGCCCAGTGAACTGGCTCGGTCGCTCCCAGCTCGGAGGGGGGCCTGGGTGTTGGGGGGGGGCCGCAGGGCGAGAATCAGCCCCACCTGGATTGTATTTGTGAAACTGAGGCATGAAATGGAATACGTTTAATCTGTTATCACCTGCGGGGGAGCGTGGCGCGTTGGGCCTGCCACCGACAGACAGACAGCCTGCATGAGACGGGGCGGGGGGGGGGGGGGGTGGGGGGGGGGGGGGTCAGAGACCAAAGCTGCACTGGATAAATGAAATATCAGCCACTACAGGAGGAGAGTGATATTGGTTAATTTTTTCATAGGCCGCCCTCCCTCACTACCCCTCCCTCTCTCTCTCTCCTGCCCCCAGTAAAACAGAATACACCCTCCTGGCAGTCTAACGTCAGCTAGGCTCGGGGTAGTGTAAAAGTGGCATACCATCGGTAAACGTTTAGTGGGAGCTACTTTGACATTTCAGACTTCATTCTCTCTTATGAAAAACGTAAGAACCCCTACAAAAATGTCAAATAAATAAATATCTAGCAATACAATAACAATAAACACAAAAGTAAAACATTTAAGGAATCAATAAATATCGGAACGAGCAATGTCAGAGTCTGGAATTTAAATAAATATGTATGTGATGGTGTGTAGAGACAGTATGGACAGTATATGAACAGAAAAGGTGCGTACAACAGTACTGACAGTGCCTTCAGAAAGGCACTGTCAGTACAATCTACATTTAGATTGTTTTGTCACTGGCCTTCACACAATACCCCATAATGTTAACGTGTAATTATGTTTTCTGACATTTCTACAAATTAATTAATTTGCTTAACAAGTCACATAATAATTTGCATGAACTCTGTGTGCAATAATACTGTTTAACATAACTTTTTTAATGACTACCTCATCTCTGTACCCCACAGATACAATTATCTGTAAGGTCCCTCAGTCGAGCAGTGAATTTCAAACACAGATTCAACCACAAAGACCAGGGAGGTTTTCCAATGCGTCGCAAAGAAGGGCACCTATAGGTAGATGGTGAAGTTGTTAATTACACTTTGGATGGTGTATCAATACACCCAGTCATTACAAAGATACAGCTGTCCTTCCCAACTCAGTTGCCAGAGAGGAAGGAAACCGCTCAGGGATTTCATCATGAGGCCAATGGTGACTTTAAAACAGTTACAGAGTTTAATGGCTGTGATAGGAGAAAACTGAGGATGGATCAACAACATTGTAGTTACTCCACAAAACTTACCAGAGTGAAAAGAGGCAGCCTGTAAAGGATACAAATATTCCAAAACATGCATCCTGTTTGCAGCAAGGCACTAAATCAATACTGCAAAAAAAGAATTTGACCTGAATAGTGGTGGTTGCATCATGTTATGGGTATGATTGTAATCATTATGGACTCGGGAGTCTTTCAGGATAATAAATAAACAGATTCAATTGTTTTTTTGCAAATATGTAAAAAAAACAATTTTACTTGTTGAAGCGCTTTTGGCAGTGATTACAGCCTTGAGTCTTCTTGGGTATGACGCTGCAAGCTTGGCACACCTGTATTTGGGGAGTTTTTCCCATTCTTCTCTGCAGATCCTCTCAAGCTCTGTGAGGATGGATGGGGAGCGTTGCTGCACAGCTATTTTCAGGTCTCTCCAGGGATGTTCAATCGGGTTCAAGTCCGGGAATTGACTAGCCCACTCAAGAACACTCAGAGACTTGTCCCGAAGCCACTCCTGCATTGTCTTGGCTCTGTGCTTAGGGTCGTTGGCCTGTTGGAAGGTGAACCTTCACCCAGGCTGAGGTCCTGAGCACTCTGGAGAAGGTTATTATCAAGGATCTCTCTGTACTTTGCTCCGTTCATCTTTCCCTTGATCCTGACTAGTCTCCCAGTCCCTGCCACTGAAAAACCTCCCCACAGCATGATGGTGCCACCACCATTCTTCACCATAGGGATGATGCCAGGTTTCCCCCAGGCGTGACGCTTGGCATTCAGGCCAAAGAGTTCAATCTTGGTTTCATCAGACCAGAAAATCTTGTCTCATTGTCTAAGAGTCCTTTAGGTGCCTTTTGGCAAACTTCAAGCGGGCTGTGATGTGCCTTTTAATGAGGAGTGGCTTCCGTCTGGCCACATTACCATGAAGCCCTGATTGATTGAGTGTTGCAGAGATGGTTGTCCTTCTGGAAGATTCTCCCATCTCCACAGAGGAACTCTGGAGCCCATTCAGAGTTGGGGACCTTCAATGCTGCAGAACTGTTTTGGCACCCTTCCCAAGATCTGTGCCTCGACACAATCCTGTCTCGGAGCTCTACGGACAATTCCTTTGACCTCATGGCTTGGTTTTTGCTCTGACATGAACTGTCAACTGTGGGACCTTATATAGACAGGTGGGTACCTTTCCAACCAATTCAATTTACCACAGGTGGACTCCAATCAAGTTGTAGAAACATCTTTAAGGATGATCAATGGAAACATGATGCACCTGATCTCAATTTTGAGTCCCATAGCAAAGGGTCTGAATAGTTATGTAAATAAGGCATTTCTGTTTTTTGTATTTAACACATTTGCAAAAAATGATAAAAACCTGTTTTTGCTTTGTCATTATGGGGTATTGTGTGTAGATTGATGGGGAAAAACATGTATTTAATCCATTTTAGAATAAGGCTGTAACGTAACAAAATGTGAAAAAAGTTAATGGGTCTGAATACTTTCAGAATGCACTGTATTGCAAGACCTGAAAATGGTTGACTAGCAATTTGTCAGGCTCTGGCCATAGAGAAGCCTATTGCTTCTCTTTGTAGCCATGGTCAGAGTCTGACAGGTCTATGGTTTTTGTTTCTATGTGGTGGTTTGTGTTGGATCCCTAATTAGAGGCAGCTGCAGTGCATTGTCTCTAATTAGGGATCCTACATATGTTTGTAGGTCCCACACCCTAGGTGTGGGTCATTAACTTCATGTCAGCTCAAAGTAAGTGTGTTTCAGTTTTGGTTGCATCGTGTTTATTTTGTATAGTTCGTCATTGTTTTGAAATTATCTATTTTAATTAAAAACATGTCAAACTACCATGAATGGGCTGTGAATTGGTCTCTCCACCTATTTTACAGAGCTTGGATGATTTTGAAAAGAATATCCAGGTGTGGAAAGCTCTTAGAGACCCAGAATGACTAGCAGCTATAATCACTATGAAAGCGGTTCTAACTAATTATAGACTCAGGGGTGTGAATACTTATGTAAATTAGATATTTTTGTATTTCATTTTAAATATATTAGCAAAAAATTATTGTGTGTAGATGGGGGAGACTTAAAAAAATGTATTCTTAAAATTAAAGAATGCATTTTGAAATCTGTAACACAAACAAATTGTTGAACAAGTCAAGGGGTATGAATACTTTCTGAAGGCATCATAGGATGATATGGATGAGATGCAGAAAGTAAACAGCATAGTGGGAACATTTCTGCAAAACAAAAAGACCTTTGAAGCGCAAGGCTCAACTTCTGTGCTGTTTTGGTACCGTGGCTACCATGCTGTGAACAGTGTGTATGACCATGAGGGCAAAGTCTTGCTCATCTCAATATCTGCGGTGTTGCTCGTGGCAACGTCATTTCGTTGAGTCTACCTTTAATTACAGTAAAAATAATAATTCACATTTCCTGGTGCTGCAGGATTATTTTCATTTCTGTAGCAAACTGGCTCAAATTGAGATCCTATATCTGTATAAACTATAAACTATAAGCTCTCTACTTGGCCTACTTGTTAACAGCTGTGGTTTGTGGGGTAGAAATATTAAAATATGTATTTGCTATTCTGCCTTGGGGACACTGGTACTGAACATAGAGCATAAGAAAATAGTGAAAGAGAGGGAGACAGAACGTGAGAAAGAGAGAGAGAGAGAACATGAGAGAGAGAGAGAGAGTCCTTCCATTGACAGCCTCCTAATTCATGTGCACTTTCATGTGAACTTGCTCCTTGAAGCATTGCTTGTACTAAACCAAGAGAGGTGATGGGGGGAGGGGAGGGAGGGGGGGGGGGGGGGTGTAGAAAGACCGAGATCTCAGAACTCTGTAGTAGTTTTGACGACATTTTGTACGACCACAACTTCCTGTGACGGAGAGAGAGCAGCAGGGGGAGGAGAAGGAGGAGAAGAGGAGAAGAGGAGGGGGTGGTGGTAGAGGAAGTAGGAGGGTGGAGGGGGGCTATAGAGTTGTGAAACAAACTTTTTCTAGATTCCTTGAAGTGGTTCACTCTCTGCTACTGTCCTGGAGAATGTATCGCTGTATCTGTAACAGTAGCAGTTTGAACTCAACCCTCAACTACCCTCTGTTTCTTAATCATATCTCATCTCTCCTCTCTGATCCTGCGTGGGCTTACAAACTAAACTAACAGCCGTGCTAAAAACCAGGTGCCGTCAGAGTGTAGAAAACTTTCACAATAGAGGTGCGATGATATGCATCATCGCTCATTTCTCCTGAATAGCAGCACTGCTTCAGAATCCAAAATGGCTGGCATGGCCCAATATCGTTGATCAAATTACCATGTTGTAAAAATAAAATAATTCTGGGCCCGGTATCCGGTTTCAGACTGCGACCCCTTTCCATGAACCTTAATCTGTTTTGAACTGGTAATGTTTGCTATAACCGTGTTGTCTGTTTAGGTAGAACTGAGTGAACCCTACCAGACATTACCGTTAGAAGTGGTATATTTTTAGCTTTCCTTGACTAGCTTCACTTTTTTTGAAGTGTAAGAAGATGTAGCTCTATAAATAGGTGTGGTTGGAATGGTGATATTCTCACCCAGGCATATTTACTATACTCATACCCTCTGCTCCACACACACAGACCCACGCACACCACAGGAACCGAAAGCATTCCATGTGACAAATTAGTTTCAACTGAAACTTGAGATGGACAGTGGCATCAGCGGTGACAGCATGTCTAAGTTGAATAGGACTTGGTTGGCAATAAGGAAGTGTAATGCAGCCAAAGTGTCCGTTTCTCACTCCCACCACTCTATGAAGTTAGTGCAAAGGCAATGCTGTACTGCAATGTATTATGCAAACACCAAAATATAACTGCAATATAAATGCAGTGAAGTGAGTAACACGTTTTCTTTTCTCACAGTCTCAAACAACAACAAAATGGTGGTCAAACAACAACAAAATGGTGGTCAACCAACTTCCCCAGTATCTGTTATTATACAGGCGTATACCAGAATAGTCTGACATACCAGAACAAAACCAAGTTGATTTTGATAGTTGATTGCGTCACCACATTGCTATGCCTTGACGGCAGATCTGTTCTTTTGCTTTGTTATTAAATTCAAGGATTCCCTGACAACTATCGAAATCAAGTCATTATCGGATTAAGAAGTGATCAAACACAAACTTATCTAATACTGATGTCAACCACAATGCATGTTTTGGCCTGTGTCAATGTGTACCTGTCGATCTCACACAGAGAAGTGAAAACAGCCTCCCAAAAATGTAACGAGAAGGTAAAATCATAATGGCAGTTAATTATGGATTGTTTCCTGCTTAATGACATTCATGCAAAACTCTTAAACAACCGTTCCTACAACTTGAGTATGTTTGCGTTAATAAATGTCAGTGTGTGAGAAAGACAGGGAGGGAGGAGTTGCATCTTATGAAAAGTCTGTGTCTTCTGTGTCTTGCACAATACTTTACCAGGCACCTCCAGTGAACCGTACCATTGTGATGGGAGGTGGTGAGGGAGGACAACAGTAGAGGTTGGACTGGTTCTATTGTGTAACACAAGTGTATGACAGGTAGTGTAACAGTACCCACAATGACACTCACTAGACACAATGAGGAAATCCAAGAACAATGTCAATGAGATCCGATATAAAACTATACTGTCTTAAAGTGACACTCCAGTCTTCTTTTTCACCTCGTTTAACACCTGATTTACTTAAACCAAAAGGCACGTCTCAATAGGTGCTTCAGGTTAGTCATGGGGGGGGGGCGGGGCTTTCCTTTATTTATTGTTCCTGTAATGTTCCTTAAGCAGGAGGGGGATCCGATGACATCACAACTTCTCATCAGAGCAACTCCTTGAAGGCCCAACTCCTTGAACTTTGCAGTTGTGTCTACTTTTTTGTTCAAAACATTTATTTTTTACACTTTAGTGTGTATACTTGACTGTATGTATACTTGGGATATCGCTTTCAACAGTAAAATTAACAAAAAATCGCTTTTAATGGTTTTCTTACAGGACATAATTTTTCTCTTGAAGGTAATGGCAGCTACCAAGGATTCTACAGGCCTCTGAATGGGAATGTATGGGGGATGTTACGTGCAAAGCAGAGAACAAGAAGGACCACTCTTAAAAAGATCCGGAAACCAAGGTCCTGACGAGAAACCCTCATCCACAAAAATGTACAACCTTGTGAGAAAAATAGCAGTGGCCATATTTCCTACCAATGCCAAAAGTCTCAATTGATAGTTGGATGGAGCAACAGAACAGTAAACATTAGCCACTTCCTCAATTTTAATCCAGCTCGATATACTCCAGGATGACAGAACAGGGTGACAGAACCGGCATTCACTGTGCCTTACATCACAGAATAGACATCCAAACCATAGTCCATTATGAGAGGAAACCCATGCCCATGCATAGCTAAGAAAAGACATCAACACTGCTTCTAGAAAACTGTTACTCACTTGATAAGACATTTAAGCAGAAAGTAAATTAGGATTCAAGTCAATGACTGCCACACAATTTCAAGTTATGTGCATGCCTTTATAACATGTCTGAATCACTCCCGCAAGAAGCCCCCAAGAAACCCCCACCCAAAACCACCTAAAAAAAAACGGTGACTGACTTCTTTGGAGCAAGAAAGACAAGCAGGTCAGACGGGGAGCTGAGCTGTGAGTAGTGTGAGGCTCTGAGTATGACAGCTCAGCTATGAGGGTGATGAGCTACTGACGGGGCATTTCTCAGCAGCAGTCAGGCCCGGCTCTGTTTGGAGTATAAACATGTCACAGTATGAGAAAGTGTCTCCGTGGAACTGGGCGACGGGGCGATGGGCTCCTTTGTTTTGGTTCTCAGCGTGATATTAGCTGATGATGGGACCGGTTATTAGGCTACTGTGTTGGAGCTACTTGCCATGCAGGTGGACACGGAGTGCAATCAGTAAAATAAAAAATCAGAGAGGGAGGGAGGGAGGGAGGGAGGAAACAGGTCTGGCAGAGAGGAAGAGATGCTGGGGGGAGGAAAAAGCTAACATTACGTCGGATCAACTCTACTTCATTTAAAATTATGGTTTGAAATTACATATTTTACCAGAATAATTATACACTATAGAAAAAGAGAGATTGTTGTACTAAAATCAACCTCCACTCTCTGAACTCATTTTGAATCCCCTTCTACCATCAAACAATTGTTTAGCATTAACTCATTCTGTATTGCATGATATGTTGAGGAAAAACTCATTATTAGCCAATTAGCTCCAATAGCGCTGCAGAGTGATCAGTCATGATGACAGGCCCAGCCCTATTCCCCGACCCCACTCCATCCTACAGGAAAAGGAAGCTGCTCATGTGTCTGTCATCACAGACAGGAAGTGCCTGCCCGGGAGATGACTGCCTTTAATGCTGCAATTATTCTAACTATTGTTTAGATAGATAATCATGGTAATTCATGAGAGAGAGAGATAGACGGGGGGAGAGAGAGTGAGAGAGAGAAGGAGAGAGAGAGAGAAAGAGAGAGAGAGAGAGAGAAAGAGAGAGATAGAGAGAGAGAGAGAGAGAGAGAGAGAGAGAGAGAGGAAGGAAACAGGAAGCTCTTAGTCTATTGGTTTGAGGCCGGGGGTGCCGGACAGTTAGCTGAGGCCTACTGGGGTTTGGTGGGGTAACGTAGGGAGCGTGAATTCTCTGGAGCTCTGTTGTGAAGTATGTGTGTGGGAATACATGTCTGTTCAAAAACATGTGTTACCTCCTAATTTCTCAGACCAATTATCCTAAATCTTCCACAATGCTTTCACATAGTCAGACCAACAGCACATACTAGGTGGTCAAAAGCACATACTAGGTGGTCAAAAGCACAGACTAGGTGGTCAGGACCATGGAAACAGTGAGATGGGGGTGTGGCCTAGTGCTAGAAAGACGTCATGGGCCACTGCTGGCCAGGCCAGCCTGTAGGAGCCTGTAGGAGCCTGTGGCTATCTGAGTTAGCTTCATAGCTAACAGAGAGACACACTTGGATTAAAATGTGTTTAGCATGACAGTTACTAAAGGAGTGAAAAAGGAGAGGCAGAGAGGGGGGGATGATGTAATGGAGTGAAATAGGAATGATAAAACATACAGGAAATGAAGGTGAACAAGAGAAGGTAGGAGGTTGAAAATGAGAGCCAAATATTGCAAAAGAGATAAAAGTGTGAAAGAGAGGAGAAACATCCAAATATTAACAGAGTGAGACGTGGAGCTCCAAAACTGGAATGGCAGGTTCTCGTGCCAGCATCAGCGAGCCTGCACGTCCTCCTGGGAAACAAAGTTGAGAAAGCGAAAGAGCCCACGTATCACACCTGCTTATCACCATATCACACCTGCTTATCAATTACACGCTGGTAATTTCTGCATGTAAGCAGGTCTTTAAAACGATGGCAGGAGGTAACTGCTCATTTTCTTCTGAGTGGAGGAAGAAATTTGCTCCGGGATAAAAAAGAAAAAAGAAAAAAAGCTAACCCAGAGTCAAGTATTAAAAGCAGCCAGGCAACATAAGCGTTGTAACACGCAGGACTTAGAGAAACCTGTAATTAGAGTCCTGGTAAGCTGTCAGCCAGCTAATATGGTTTACTTGAAGCAGGCAGACTGCTGTGATGAACAATTTACTGTAACAGCTTGCCAAGCACAATTACAGGAGTGGCACTGATTAGCTCCCTCTCTCTTTAATAGAAATCCTGTTCCTCCTTAATCCCTCCTGGTATCTAAACTGTAACAACGCTGTCTGCTGCCTGACATTCTACCAGTTCCAATGTGATAGGGAACAGGTAGAGAAACAGAGACGTGTTATTACAACGATACAAGAACATAAAAACATATTGAATAGAATAGACATTGAAGGGGGTAAATGTAAGTGCGGGTAGGTACAGTAACTGATAAAGGTGTCTGTGCCTGGAGCTGCAGTACATCTTCAACCTCTTTCACTTTCTACCAGCGAAACAAGACTGGCCAGTTCCTCTTCAACACACACACACAAGGGCTGGGCGATATATCGTGAATATCAGTCTGCCGGTATGGATCCACAATACCGTCTATAAAGGTATTTTGATACAGTGCTAAATAAATGGAAAGTTCTACAAATTGGACAACTTCAGTTTAGTCCTAGTTTGGTTGAGTATGAAATCATCCGAACAGAGAAAGACCATTTAAATGTAGTAAAGGGGAGAGAGGAAGGGGGAGAGTAGTATTTGTTGACATTCTAGGTCATTCACTACCCATATAAAATATTAACTTTTCATATTCAGAAATGTTAAATACTGTAAAATATCGCAATACCGTAAACATTTAAAAAATATTGTGATACGATATTTTGGCAATATCACCCAACCCTAACACCCACATGCACACACACTCACACACGCACAGACACACACACCAGTGTTTCCGCTAGATTAGTGTTTCCGCTTTCCATAGACTAGAAATCACTGGCCACTTTAAGAAATGGAACATAAATATTTGATACATCAGAAAAGCAGAACTTAATATTTGGTACAGAAACCTTTGTTTGCAATTACAGAAATCATATGTTTCCTGTAGTTCTTGACCAGGTTTTCACACACTGCAGCAGGGATTTTGGCCCACTCCTCCATACAGATCCTTCAGGTTTCGGGGCTGTCGCTGGGCAATACAGACTTTCAGCTCCCTCTAAAGATTTTCTATTGGGTTCAGGTTTGGAGACTGGCTAGGCCACTCCAGGACCTTGAGATGCTTCTTACGGAGCCACTCCTTAGTTGCCCTGGCTGTGTGTTTCGGGTCGTTGTCATGCTGGAAGACCCAGCCACGACCCATCTTCAATGCTCTTACTGAGGGAAGGAGGTTGTTGGCCAAGATCTCGTGATACATGGCCCCATCCATCCTCCCCTCAATACGGTGCAGTCGTCCTGTCCCCTTTGCAGAAAAGCATCCCCAAAGAATGATGTTTCCACCTCCATGCTTCACGGTTGGGATGGTGTTCTTGGGGTTGTACTCATCCTTCTTCTTCCTCCAAACACGGCGAGTGGAGTTTAGACCAAAAAGCTCTATTTTTGTCTCATCAGACCACATGACCTTCTCCCATTCCTCCTCTGGATCATCCAGATGGTCATTGGCAAACTTCAGACGGGCCTGGACATGCACTGGCTTGAGCAGGGGGACCTTGCGTGCGCTGCAGGATTTTAATCCATGACGGCGTAGTGTGTTACTAATGGTTTTCTTTGAGACTGTGGTCCCAGCTCTCTTCAAGTCATTGACCAGGTCCTGCCGTGTAGTTCTGGGCTGATCCCTCACCTTCCTCATGATCGTTGATGCCCCACGAGGTGAGATCTTGCATGGTGCCCCAGACCGAGGGAGATTGACCGTCATCTTGAACTTCTTCCATTTTCTAATAATTGCGCCAACAGTTGTTGCCTTCTCACCAAGCTGCTTGCCTATTGTCCTGTAGCCCATCCCAGGTCTGTG
The DNA here is from genome assembly GCA_023634145.1 of Thymallus thymallus. Lineage (NCBI taxonomy): Eukaryota > Metazoa > Chordata > Actinopteri > Salmoniformes > Salmonidae > Thymallus > Thymallus thymallus. The sequence continues at coordinate 16,731,320 of CM042421.1, read as the reverse complement.
CAGGTCTACAATTTTATCCTTGATGTCCTTACACAGCTCTCTGGTCTTGGCCATTGTGGAGAGGTTGGAGTCTGTTTGATTGAGTGTGTGGACAGGTGTCTTTTATACAGGTAACGAGTTCAAACAGGTGCAGTTAATACAGGTAATGAGTGGAGAACAGGAGGGCTTCTTAAAGAAAAACTAACAGGTCTGTGAGACCAATTCTTACTGGTTGGTAGGTGATCAAATACTTATGTCATGCAATAAAATGCTAATTAATTATTTAAAAATCATACAATGTGATTTTCTGGATTTTTATTTTAGATTCCGTCTCTCACAGTTGAAGTGTACCTATGATAAAAATTACAGACTTCTACATGCTTTGTAAGTAGGAAAACCTGCAAAATCGGCAGTGTATCAAATACTTGTTCTCCCCACTGTATGTATACCGTATATTCTTAATTAATTCCTTACTTAGATTTGTGTGTATTGGGTATATGCTGTGTAATTGTTAGATATTACTTGTTAGATATTACTGCTAGAAGCACAAGCATTTCGCTACACCCGCAATAACATCTGCTCCCAAGTGGCACAGCGGTCTAAGGCACTGCATGTCAGTGCTAGAGGCATCACTACAGATACCCTGGTTCGATCCAGGCTGTATCATAACCGGCCGTGATTGGGAGTCCCATAGGGCGGCGCACAATTGGCCTAGCGTCGTCCGAGTTTGGCCGGTGTAGGCTGTCATTGTAAATAAGAATTTGTTCTTAACTGACTTGCCTAGTTAAATAAAGGTTAAATAAAAAAATTATAATTAAACACCTGTATGTGACCGATTTGATTCAGATTGTTTTCCAGATGGGGACATCTACAGTACAGTACACCACACACAGTCATCGTATCGTAAAAACGTGCAAATACATCTCCTGAACTCTCTCTCACCCTTACACACACCATCACAATACTCCCCATCACGTCGTCTTCTGCACCAGTTATATGAGGACAGGAGGTGCGTCACATATCCTCCATGAGAAAATGACTTCACATGGTGTAAACGCACACACACACTTTCCACTTTCACAGAGTATAGTAAATGCCTCCACCACGTGTGCAGCTCTAACCCAACACAAAGGCCCATTGACCTTTGACCTGCTGTTTAATCCTGAGACCTGCCACAGTTCTGTGCTTTGTCTACTAATTGCACCCTTCCATAATGGCTGCTGTCCTACAGAGTGGTGACCGGTGCTCTTATTCACCTCGGTTTTATAGGCCTGAGTACACAGCACACTCTGACCCCAGAATCTCACACCTTATAGAAAGACTTGGGGTGACATCCGTGCTGTGTTTAATGGTCAACGTTGAGGTTTTGGAGAGTTCCTGTGTTCGACAGCTATTCAAAAAGTGTTGAGAAACGTTTTGGGTGTCATGGTTCATTCTCACAGACCATTAATCATTTATGAAAATATGAGGTTGAAAAACGTTTAATAGTGGATTTTCCTCTATGATTTTAGAAAAGGTGGGCGGGACCAGGGAATGTCTTTGATAATACCACTTACAACCCTTGGGGTAAGTGGACTTAAAAGGCAGACAGACATACACGAATCCCTCCCTGCTCTGAGTTCATGTTGATTACAGGGGTACGTTAGTCCCCCGGGGCTCGTCCTTTCAGGAGAGGGTTAGGGCACACGTTTATGGTATTTAGGGCTCATTTGCATAGCTGAGACTCCGGCTGGGAGTTTGTTTAGTCCTGCTGGGAGGCAACGGCCCACCCTGTTACTCCCTAAAAGGTCAAAGTGTGGGTGTGTGTGACTCTACAAACAAGAACCACCTCAGGTCAGTTTAACATGAGGGCGGTTGGGGCTCTGGGTTTGTTTTGCAGTTAGACAGGTAAATCTACCAGTCTCCTCATTCACATCTGAAAGGGTCAAGGTATGCCAATATTCACACCTGAGGGTCAGGAGGGGACACCTTTTCTTCAGCCTGCCTCTCTGTCTGTTTCTGTTGGTTTAAGTCTCCGTGTCCCACCCTTCTTCTCTGATTTTCACCAAACAAGATCCATTTGACTTCAGATTCTGATGTTCGTTTACATTTTAGTAATTTAGTAGATGCTCGTATCCATAAAGCAATTAAAAGGAAAGAAAAAGGGGATACTAGTTAGTTGTACAACTGAAATGTGTCTTCACATTAGAGTTAAGTGCCTTTCTCAAGGGTACATCGACAGATATTTCACCTAGTCGGCTCGGGGATTCAAACCAGCAACCTTTCAGGCTACTGGCCGGGTACTCTTATCCTGCTAGGCTCCCTGCTGCCCACATTTATCCACGTTTCTCCAAACATAAAATGTTGGAGTTAAGGGTTAAGGTTTTGGATAGGGTTAAAACATTATGTTTAGGCCTTCATTCCGAAAGGTTAAGTTAAGGGTAAAGGTCACTATAGTCCCTGGTTCGAATCCAGGCTGTATCACATCCGGCCGTGATTGGGAATCCCATAGGGCGGCGCACAATTGGCCCAGTGTCGTTCAGTTTTGGCCGGGGTAGGCCGTCATTGTAAATAAGAATTTGTTCTTAACTGACTTGCCTATCTATCTTCTCCCCCCTCCTCCTCTCCCCCCTCCTCACCCACCTCCTCTCCACCCTTTCTTCTCCCCACCCTCTATAATCTCCCCCCCCTCTGTAATCTCCCCCCTCTCCCCCCTCCTCCCCCTTCCTCTCTCCCCTCCTCCTCTCCCCCTTCCTCTCCCCCTTCCTCTCCCCCCTCCTCTCCCCCCTTCCTCTCTCCCCTCCTCCTCTCCCCCTTCCCTCCTCCTCTCCCCCTTCCTCTCCCCCCTCCTCTCCCCCCTTCCTCTCTCCCCTCCTCCTCTCCCCCTTCCTCTCTCCCCTCCTCCTCTCCCCCTTCCTCTCTACCCTCCTCCTCTCCCCCTTCCTCTCCCTCCTCCTCTCCCCCTTACTCTCCCTCCTCCTCTCCCCCAATTCCTCCAGACACATAGAAACCAAACAGGGCCAAAAAAGAGCCCTTTGTTGTGGATGCACTCTAAGAGATAGATGACAGGGAGCTGAACACACAGACACACTCAATACGGTCACACACAACGGGCCAAAAACACAACAATTGGAATCCACACACACGCACACACACACACACACACACACACAACCAATTTGGATCATAAACACACCCCAAAAACAGAACCCCTTGTCCAGGCTGAATACAGCAATCTGAGCCCTGCTGTCATGTCTGCCGTGGCACCAGTTAGCATGGTCATAAAGGTTGTAATCAGAGGGACCTCTACAGTAGTGAGTAGAGCTGAATAAAAGCCATGGACTCTGCTGGGGCTGTAACGACTCATCACTACTGAACCCCTGCTAAATGACCTACAAGTATGGGGTCTCTATTGGGACAGATGGACCAGTGTGTGTGGGGTAGGGACAGAAGGGGAGAAGAGGGGTGTAGTAGTGAAGAAAGGGAGAAGCTGTAATCAAAATAGGAGGCAACAGTGCTCTAAAGAGGACAGCAGATGGAGAGGAGTAACCTATAATTCCACAGAGGACTGGGCTGGCAAGCAGAGGAACGCTAAGAGCAATGCGAGCGTGTGTGTGTGTGTGTGTGTGTGCGTGCGTGCGTGTGTGTGTGTTGTGTTGTTGATAAGCACATGTTCCCCTGGGTGAGTGCTTGAGTGATCTAACAGGGGCAATTAATTTGTTTTATATACCATTTAACTTCTCTACCGCTGACAAAGGAAGCCGTCCCCCAGGAACCCTGAATGCACTCTGATACAAACCAGGACCGCTGGAGAGACGCAGAATCAATCTGCCGTAAGAATGGCCATTTATACACCAGGTTTCATGTGTACAGGGAGAGAGAGAGAGTCACATGTGAACGCATTCTCCTTTGAGAGAAGACAATATAGCGATCTATAAGAGCTGAGGAGCTGCAGAGGCTTTTGTAATGGAGGAGAGAAAAGACTGCAACTTCTTCTCAAAATACATTCATACATTTATACAAGAGGTTATTCTATGATTGGTCATAATGATAATGATTATCCAATTATAGCACACCCCTTAGAGAACGCACCTTCACGCCTCCGCATCGACACGGTCTATTCCTCTTATTTTTCAACGCTCCTATCTCACAGTCTCAGCTCTGTAAAGGATGAAGTGACATGACCGCACACACACACACACACACACACACACACGCACGGTAGCTGACACTGAGTGCCTGTCACTGCCGTGATGATCTCATGTCAAGGTTACTTATGGAGAGGTCAGAGTTCAGACCCATTCCCTGACCTTTCAACCCCTTCTCCCTCGGACTGAGCCACGATGGATAAACACCTACCTATGGAGAAGGATAGAGAATTCCTCTAATTCTCTGTTAACACCCCATCCAGACCCCACCCCCACCACCCCCACCGGAACCTCCTGACCCTCCCTCAATCTCTGGCTCTGATTAACTGATGCCAAACCCACACACACACCCCTTACTAAAGCGCTGTAGTTATGCTAGATGCTATCAGACTCTGCCCTATTGCTCTCCAGAGAGACCCCAAGCGCTGGGAACCGGGACCCCCAAACAGTTCTCTGGAGAACTGGAGAGGAATTAGGAGCACTGGGGGAGGCAACTAGGGCCGGCTTGGCTACAGGTGCTGCTGATGACAGAGATGGTGTGAGAGATGGAGAGAGTTTGATGGGCCTTGTTAAAGAGAGGATAGTTAATATGGAGGTGGATAGTGGAGATAGCAACAGGCTCTTTTGTGTTCTGTCCCTCTCTTCCCTAATTACAAACTGGACGGGCTGATAACAGCCTATATGAGCCCAATCAGCCAGCCCTCTCTTAGAGATAAAGACTCAGAGGGAGGGAGAAAGCAAGGCCGTGGGAATCATATGACAGCTCTGACAGTAGGATGGGGATTCTAGATCACTGTCTACCCTACTACATGTCCTATTGGTTTCATGTAGGAGCATCAGACACAATCCATTTTCACAATACCGCAGTTTAAGAGCGTTGGGCCAGTAACCTGGGTCAAATCCCTGAGCCGACAAGGTGAAACATCTGTCAATGTGCCCTTGAGCAAGCCACTTAACCCTAACTGCTCCTGTAAGTCGCTCTGGATAAGAACATCTGCTAAATGGCTAAAAAACATCAATGTAATTGAATGTACTATATAACTGACACATAACTGACATCAAATGTCAAAGCTACCTTCGTCAGATCTACTGGTTCATGACAATGACTGAGAGGCAGAGTAGAGAGACAGTCTGAAATAGTCGTTCAGTTTGTCTCACTGCAATGACAATAGGCCTCAGTTACATGACAATACGAGCCTGGGGGGAATATTTGTTTTGGGTTAGCTAAACCTTCTAAGGCTATAATGGCTAGATAATGTGTCGACACCTAGAAGTGATCAATGAGGGCGTGTTAACCGTGGGGGATCAGTGGGGGCTCAAAGCAACAGGGGGTGTCTGCAGCATTGAATGGCAGCCCATCTCTTTCCTCCCGTCTCTCCTCTCGTCTTTCATCCCTCCATCCTACAACAGTCTCCCGTCTCTAATGCCCTGCTGCTGCCAACCTGAGCTCAGGGCAGTTACCCATCTCACCTGCCAGCCAGGACAGGTGTGTGTTTGTTTGTGTTTGTGTTTGTGTGTGTGTGTGTGTGTGTGTGTGTGTGTGTGTGTGTGTGTGTGTGTGTGTGTGTGTGTGTGTGTGTGTGTGTGTGTGTGTGTGTGTGTGTGTGTGTGTGCGTGCGTGCGTGTGTGTGTGTGTGTGTGTGTGTGTGTGTGTGTGTGTGTGTGTGTGTGATTTTGAAAACCAAACATTTACTGCCAAATTCACTGTCGTTTACCTACCTCACCACGAAACTGTCACTGCACCACCCAATGAAAACAAGAGAGAGAGAAGTAAAATGATGTGTGCCAGTTGGTTACGTTGACTATAAGCAAGTGTCCGTGAAGGAAAACTGTGAAGTACAGATAGCAGATGAGGAAACATGAAACTCCCTCCCTGGAAGCATTTGTCAGGCCTTAACTATATACAGTGGGGAGAACAAGTATTTGATACACTGCCGATTTTGCAGGTTTTCCCACTTACAAAGCATGTAGAAGTCTGTCATTTTTATCATAGGTACTCTTCAACTGTGAGTGACGGAATCTAAAACAAAAATCCAGAAAATCACATTGTATGATTTTTAAGTAATTCATTTGCATTTTATTGCATGACATAAGTATTTGATACATCAGAAAAGAAGAACCTAATATTTGGTACAGAAATCTTTGTTTGCAATTACAGAGCTCATACGTTTCCTGTAGTTCTTGACCAGGTTTGCACACACTGCAGCAGGGATTTTGGCCCACTCCTTCATACAGATCCTTCAGGTTTCGGGGCTGTCGCTGGGCAATACGGACTTTCAGCTCCCTCCAAAGATTTTCTGTTGGGTTCAGGTCTGGAGACTGGCTAGGCCACTCCAGGACCTTGAGATGCTTCTTACGGAGCCACTCCTTAGTTGCCCTGGCTGTGTGTTTCGGGTCGTTGTCATGCTGGAAGACCCAGCCACGACCCATCTTCAATGCTCTTACTGAGGGAAGGAGGTTGTTGGCCAAGATCTCGCGATACATGGCCCCATCCATCCTCCCTCAATACGGTGCAGTCGTCCTGTCCCCTTTGCAGAAAAGCATCCCCAAAGAATGATGTTTCCACCTCCATGCTTCACGGTTGGGATGGTGTTCTTGGGGTTTTACTCATCCTTCTTCTTCCTCCAAACATGGCGAGTGGAGTTTAGACCAAAAAGCTCTATTTTTGTCTCATCAGACCACATGACCTTCTCCCATTCCTCCTCTGGATCATCCAGATGGTCATTGGCAAACTTCAGACGGGCCTGGACATGCGCTGGCTTGAGCAGGGGGACCTTGCGTGCGCTGCAGGATTTTAATCCTTGACGGCGTAGTGTGTTACTAATGGTTTTCTTTGAGACTGGGGTCCCAGCTCTCTTCAGGTCATTGACCAGGTCCTGCCGTGTAGTTCTGGGCTGATCCCTCACCTTCCTCATGATCATTGATGCCCTACGAGGTGAGAACTTGCATGGTGCCCCAGACCGAGGGAGATAGACTGTCATCTTGAACTTCTTCCATTTTCTAATAATTGTGCCAACAGTTGTTGCCTTCTCACTAAGCTACTTGCCTATTGTCCTGTAGCCCATCCCAGCCTGTGCAGGTCTACAATTTTATCCCTGATGTTCTTACACATCTCTCTGGTCTTGGCCATTGTGGAGAGGTTGGAGTCTGTTTGATTGAGTGTGTGGGCAGGTGTCTTTTATACAGGTAACGAGTTCAAACAGGTGCAGTTAATACAGGTAATGAGTGGAGAACAGGAGGGCTTCTTAAAGAAAAACTAACAGGTCTGTGAGAGCCGGAATTCTTACTTGTTGGTAGGTGATCAAATACTTATGTCATGCAATAAAATGCAAATTTATTATTTAAAAATCATACAATGTGATTTTCTGGATTTTTGTTTTAGATTCCGTCTCTCACAGTTGAAGTGTACCAATGATAAAAATTACAGACCTCTACATGCTTTGTAAGTAGGAAAACCTGCAAAATCGGCAATGTATCAAATACTTGTTCTCCCCACTGTATTTTATCTCTTCATGAGGATGTAAAATCACTGCTAGTAAATCAAAAACAAAGGAATGTTAGTTTTAAAGGAGATAATTAATAGAGTAGGCCCATGTACCACAACAACACGTCTTATTTAGAAGCATTTCAATTTAATTTCATGTAGCCTGCCAAAATGAATGTATCAAAAGTCATAACAGACCGTAATCAAGACCAATAACATTATACAGGGAGAAAATTAAACTTGACGAGAAACCCGGAAGCTTTAAAACCTTTCAGACTAACAATGACCTTTAGCACAACTAATGCACATCATTTGTTGAATAAAATACCACTGTAAAAACAGAACTGATGTGGGACCAAACAAGTAGCAGTTACATAAAAATCCAGCTCCAGACTGTGATTTCTTCATAATTAATCTGGTCATTAATCTGGTAATTTAGGAATGACAAATACTTGAGAAAAATGTCATAAAGAAAAAAAAGGTCTGCAATGAACACGTGTCTATACCCACATCTCAGTGCAAGAGGTGTCACTACAGTTCCTGGTTCAAATCCAGGCTGTATCACATCTGGCAGTGATTGGGAGTCCCATAGGGCGGCGCACAATTTGCCCAGCGTTGTCCCGGGTAGGCCGTCATTGTAAATAAGAATTTGTTCTTAACTGACTTGCCTAGTTAAATAAATAAAACATGTTTGCTTTAAAATACACACACAGACACACAAACTCACACACACATCCAAGGCTTTTATAATAGAATTTACTACTGTGTGTCAGTTTAGTTCAAGGAATTTAATATAAAGTGATCTATGTATCTTGGCAACAGTTTGGTGTGATGAAAGGATTGATACATGCAGGTATATTTCCACTCTCTCTCTCTCTCTCTTTCTCTCTCCTCTCTCCTCTCTCTCTCTCTCTCTCTCGTTCTCTTCTCTCTCTCGCTCTCTCTCTCTCCATTTTTTTCTTGTCTTTTTTCTCTTCCTCTACTCCTCAGGTAAGAACCTAGCCTCAAAAAGCACCTGGCTATGTAAATGAGTCTGGATCATCTGATTCAGTCAGTAAACACTAGCTAAAGACAAGCCTGTCTCAGTTCAGCAGTCATAGACCCACTCAAACAAACTCACACTCCTAACAGCATCTTGATGGTTATACATCCCCTATCCCCAGCGCTCTGAACCAGTACAAACCTCACTGTGTTTGTTCATGCTGAGAGGTGCAAACTCAAGCCTGTGTCAGTTTATCTAGACCTGACAGCACTTCAATCAAACAGCCTATACTGTTAGGTGTGGTGAACAGAACAACGGTGCTCCTCACCTCTCCCCAGTGTTGACCAAGAGATGATGCTAACGCTACCATAGCTTAGCATAGCACACGGCTACCGGTGAGCAAAGCCCTTGAGCGTCCAACGGGACACAATGCGTGGCTCACACACACGTGCCTGCTCAAACACACACACAAACAAACACAGATTACATCTGGCTTGACTATTGCAGGGCTCTCTCTTTGATGAGTGAAGGAACCAAGAGTCTGGGTGCAGGATTAAGATGGCTGCATCAGATGTACACACACACACACCTGCACCCGCACACTCACACTCACACACACACACACACACACACACACACACACACACACACACACACACACACACACACACACACACACACACACACACACACACACACACACACACACACACACACACACACACACACACACACACACACACACACACACCTACCCAGAGGGCTTAACCCTGATCTTATTCATTTACATTGAGCAGTCTTTTTAAGCAGTCACACAAAGGATCCCCTCTACAATGGTTAAAAAGTCCAACTCTTATATTACAGATTAAAAACAAACACTTAGTCATCTGAGAGGGGCCCTTTCTCTCACACACTCTGGGGCCAGTGAGATTGGCCCTTTAATAAATGATATGGTGGGCCAAAAAAAGACCACGGTCATCAGAACCAATAGAGGGGTAGTGTGGTTAGTGTCGTGTTTCAGCATGGAAAGAGATCTGGATTATTTGTCACAGGTATTGTTTACGGAAGCCGACACCATTGGGTGTTATTGAAGGGATCGAGATGGGCTGAGTAATTGGAAATCTGTGTAAAGGAAAGTGAAACATTGAGTAGCTAAGCGAACCAGAACTTTCATGCAGATACACACACACATACACAAACACACACACACAACTGTCAAAGTGTGGTTAGTGAGAGGCATGTGGAGGGCGTAACTGGCAGAAACTGAGGCGTTGTTTTACTGTAAAGCCAGTAGGATTACCTCTGAATATGAATGTCAATGAGAGTATCCCACTGATCCCTCACACACGCAGCTATCACTTAACACTCACACCTGTAATTAGTACCGCTGACAGCTAGGCTCGGCTACTTTTATCGGCCCGTTGTCAGTGTCTGTGAGAGAGAAAACTAAGCAGTGGGCTGTTTCAACACACAGCAGGTGGGAGGAGAGGAGACTATTGAGCTGTTGGTACAGACCAGATTCTTCCTCTCCATCTCGTTCTGTCACTCTCACAATAGATACAGAAACAATATGGTATGAATGATGCCCAGTGCCTTGAATTGGGAGAAGAGAGGGAGAGTGTACAGTGACCTCAGTGAGACAATACCATGAGCCACACAGAGCCTGGGCACAAAGGACTGGGCGTCAATGAAGGGAAACTCACCTAAATATGATATCAGACACAGACACACTAAAGGACTTACTACAAACCTCCCAGTGTGATTCAAAGACATCTTCCATCTCCCTCTTTTCTTTCACAAAAAGGCTTTTTGTTCCCAGTTCAGGATGATCCACTCATCCAACCACCATGACCGTCTGACTAAAGAGAGAGAGAGAGAGAGAGAGAGAGAGAGATAGAGAGAAAGAGACTGCCAAGCTCCCTGCACCTCCTCATTGCCCCGAGCGCAGATTTAGACGTCCGTTATTGTGCGAGCTGCGTTTCACATGTTTATTGTCTTCTCAGACCCATTCACCAGAGCCCTGCATTACTCTGCAGATTCCTTCTTAACCAGAGGAGTTCACCACTGACACACAGAGAGAGAGAGAGAGAGAGAGAGAGAGAGAGAGAGAGAGAGAGAGGTCCCTTAGTAATGTCTGCATTTTGCAATGCAAAACTTGAAACTTGAACTGCTCTTGAAAAATCGAGCTTATTAACAAATACATGTGGATGGTGTTTCTAGTACCAATTGGATGATAACCAAGGACTCCAACTGACAAAGTAAATTCAAGCAGCTCCCTGTAATCTAACGATGATATGTCAAAGTAAGTGATTGCCATTGGAGGGCTTCCAAAACCCAATTATTTACAATCCCTGAATCATTACATCTTTATTAATTTATAAAAACCTCAGAAGTACCAATGAGTGAGTCAGACCTCCCACAATCTATCACACTTGAGCTCTCTCCAGGTAGGTAGTCTATCAAATGGGGAATTTAACTGTGGAAGGGGAGGGGAACTCTACCCTTTGCTGTTCATGCATGCGTGTGTGTGTGTGTGTGTGTGTGTGTGTGTGTGTGTGTGTGTGTGTGTGTGTGTGTGTGTGTGTGTGTGTGTGTGTGTGTGTGTGTGTGTGTGTGTGTGCGTGTGCGCGTGTGTGCATGCCTGCACATATGGCTGTGTGTCTCTCTCTGTGTCCTGTCCGTAACAGACCCTGGTCGGGCCTGGGTGGGTCTGATCCATCCCGTTAGTCAGGTCTGGGGCTTCTCGTTTCTGTGTGTGTGCCCCGTCCCGTCAGGCAGGCAGGCAGTGGAGCTGGAGTTGGAGCTGGCACCAGGCCACCCCCCAGTCTGTCTGAGAGCACAATGGGTGATCCGGTAAAACAATACAGCCCCAGGAACAAGGCCCTCTTTACAGCGGCTCGACACACTATCCCCCAACACCACCCAGGCCACGTCTGGAGCTGAAAGAGAGCACAGGCCGCTCCAAAACCCAGCCCTGAAATACAGGCTAATTTCCACCCCTCCTCCTACTCAACCCCCTGAAAAGACATACAGTAAAAGCACACACACACACACACACACAATGGGACACCCACAGACACACACTATGAGGAGAAAACTGATATAACACACACTATGATGAGACAGCCTACAGGGAGGAGTTCAGTGACCTGGCAGTGCGGTGCCGGGACAATCACCTCACCTTCAACGTCAGCAAGACCAGGGAGATGATCGTGGACTGTAGGAAACAGAGGGGTGAGCACGCCCCCATCTACATCGACGGGGCTGTAGTGGAGCGGGTCGAGAGCTTCAAGTTCCTCGGTGTCCAAATCACTAAGGACTTAAAATGGTCTAATCACACAGTCATTGAAAAGGTTTGGTATGGGCCCTCAAATTCTCAAAACATTCTACAGCTGCTCCACTGAGAGTATCTTGACTGGCTGCATCACTGCTTGGTATGGAAACAGCAACACCCTCGATCGCATGGTGCGGACAGTCCAGTACATTGGGGCTGAGCTCCCTGCCATCCAGGAACTCTATATCAGACGGTGTGACAGGAAGGTCCGGAAAATCGTTAAAGTCTCCAGCCACCCAAATCATACTGTTCTCTCTGCTTCCGCACGGCAAGCGGTACCAATGCATCAAGTCTGACAGCATCAGGCTCCTAAATAGCTTCCATCCCCATGACTGCTAACTAGCTAACAGAATGGCTACACAGACTATCTGAGTTGACCCTTTTATCAAAACATTTTGCACTGTCTCTATGCACACAGAGGACTCTACACACTCACGCACACTGACACTCAAAAACACACATAACATGCACACAAATTTATACTGAATCTAAACACACACGCACAAACTCACATACAGTACAATCGTAATTTACACTGCTGTTACTCTGTTTATCATATATCCTGATGCCTAGTCACCTGACCCCTGAACATATCTACCTCTGTCGATTCAGTGTCCCTGCACATTGTAAATAAGGTTTGGAACTGACCCTGGAACTGACCCTGGAACTGACCCTGTATATAGCTACTGACCCTGTATATAGATACTGACCCTGTATATAGATACTGACCCTGGAACTGACCCTGTATATAGATACTGACCCTGTATATAGATACTGACCCTGGAACTGACCCTGTATATAGAGACTGACCCTGTATATAGATACTGACCCTGGAACTGTCCCTGTATATAGATACTGACCCTGGAACTGTCCCTGTATATAGATACTGACCCTGGAACTGTCCCTGTATATAGATACTGACCCTGGAACTGTCCCTGTATATAGATACTGACCCTGGAACTGATCCTGTATATAGATACTGACCCTGGAACTGTCCCTGTATATAGATACTGACCCTGGAACTGTCCCTGTATATAGATACTGACCCTGGAACTGTCCCTGTATATAGATACTGACCCTGGAACTGTCCCTGTATATAGATACTGACCCTGTATATAGATACTGACCCTGGAACTGTCCCTGTATATAGATACTGACCCTGGAACTGTCCCTGTATATAGATTTTGACCCTGGAACTGTCCCTGTATATAGATACTGACCCTGGAACTGTCCCTGTATATAGATACTGACCCTGGAACTGTCCCTGTATATAGATACTGACCTGTATATAGATACTGACCCTGGAACTGTCCCTGTATATAGATACTGACCCTGGAACTGTCCCTGTATATAGATACTGACCCTGGAACTGTCCCTGTATATAGCTTCTTACTTTCTCCTGTTCTTCTTATTTCTCATTTCTGTTCTTCCAGTGTTTCTGTTCTACCTTGTTAAATTGATATTAATTACTGCATTGTTGGGTTTGGAGCAAGAAGGGTATTTCACTGTACTTGTGCACGTGATATTAAAACTTGAAACTTGAAGCATATGCAGAGCAACACACACATACACACACAACACAGACAGGCCCTCCCGCACACACATACAACGCACAGACAGATTACACACACACCGAGCTATGGCCTGGCCCTGCGATCTGACAAGTGTTGGAGAGGAGCAGTGTAACCTGTCGAAACAGGCAGAGGTATATTCCACTTGGCCACACAGCCTCACAGCCACACACGCCCACACGCCCACACGCACACACACACACAGCCACACACACGGACATTGTTATTACAGAAAGAGACAAAACAATGTTAAGTGCTTCAAGATCGGATTACGGCACACTACAAATGTAATGTATTAATTTATCAAAAGATAGAAGGCTTTGACCACAACACCGAACATTTCAATAATGCCTGTTTCCCCAGTCTCTCTCTACCACTTCACAGAACAAAAATCATGAAGCAACTAGCTACTCCACCAGCTAGCGGTGCC
>CM042421.1:16702413-16712413 GCA_023634145.1 Thymallus thymallus | reverse complement strand
TGTGCATCTTGACACAAAACAATGACACTGACATATTTTAAGATATGTCAGTGCAAGTTGCTTTCAGTTAAAACAGCTCAGACATGAATTTTAGTCTGGTACTAGCTTAAGCCTTGTCTGTGAAACCGGGGGCTAATGTTTTAGGGTATTGAAATTAGTTTGTCTGTGTATGTCCCCTCACAGAACTTAAAATATATTGATATACTGACAGCAGGGAAATCTTATTTGAATTTTATGAAAGCATAGAACTGTTTGAATATCCATGGTATTAGTGAGATGAAAAGTAGTGAAGTTGTGTTTTTGTTGTTAATTTCCTTAGCAAATTCTGTCATGCCATGGAGAACTACTCCCCTTCAGGATGCCACTAATCACATCCTTGCAGGAAGAGACAAGAATTCAATGTTAGAAATAAAATATATTAATCCAGTTAAAGGTGAGTGGCTTTGACACACTGTAGGCTACACTGAGGGGTTACACGTCACTGGTTCTTGAATTTATATTATGACCAGTGGTTTTCAGTCTGACTATTAATTGTACAAACATCAATATAAATGTAAGTAGTTAATAGTATTTTAGTTAATAGTGGGCCTGTCTGTTGCTGTATTCTAAACGTTGCATTGTAGCAATTTATAGGAATAATTCAATTTTATGTGATTATTTGCAGTGCTGAGTTGTATCCAATGGATAGTCTTCTACCCCTGTGTCTCTAATAAGGTTGTGTCTGCAGGTCGTGGTATCTTCACTTTAGCTGTTTTCAATCAAGGAGACTTTGTGGTGGAGTATAGAGGGGAGCTCATTGATGCAGCTGAAGCTGGACATAGACGTAAACTGTACCACAATGCATGTTCGATCTTCATGTTTGACTTCATATGGAAGCGGAAGACATGGTGGTAGGTTCAGAATGACTGATATGTTTAGATTTCTATAGTGAGAAGTCAGGATTTCTGAAGTAAAGATCTCATGTTGCACTTTAACTTATCAACTGTGCATCGAACAACTATACTTGTATTGTATGTTGGCATTAGTGTAGTTGCTTACAAATTAAAGTACAATTCAAAAGTGTGTCACTATAAACGTCTGTTTAGTGCATGATGTTTGTAAATCTGCAGTATTGATGGAGCACTTGAAGATGGGTCATTTGGACGACTGGTAAACGATGACCACAAGGCACCAAATTGCAAAATGAAGTTGATCGAAGCAGAAGGGAAGCCACATCTCTGCCTTTTTGCACTGAAGGAAATTACGGCAGGAACTGAAATCACTTATGACTATGGTGGGAAAGAATGGCCCTGGCGTAAAGAGGTGGGTCATTTTTTATTTTTTTTCAAATGTGATCCAGCAATCATATTCAAGGGTCAGAACATTTTAAATTGTTACTCTGTCTTAGTCAGTTCAACTGTACAATAACACAATTGTGTTGATGATGTCCAAGTTCACATGTGCATTTCTCTGTTTAACTTGTTTAGACACAGCTCAGTGGTGCAAGCTTCCCTTCTGGCCAACACTCCGTTGCAGAGCTTGGTGACCACGCCCATGACTTGGAACCCAATGTTTTCTCTTCAGACTCATTCAGAGGTGAGTCCCTGCTTGAATGAGCAATGCCTGGTAAATACTGGGGTCTTGCAAAGCACTGTGCCTTCATGTCCTGTGTTCTCTTCAACAGACACCGCATTGAGAGCAGAGTGTCAGTCATCCAGTCCCACACCAGACAGCCCTGAGCATGAGGTTAGTTTGAATTCAGCTGTTTATTTCGGGATGTATGAATGTTTAGAAATGATGTAGTTACGTAAGGGACATATTTATCAATGAATTACAATTATACTGCAGATACAGTCTGAAAATCTTTGTCGGTACAGATAGTCATCATTTAACATTTTGTTCCCCTGTCTACATCATTTTGAGTGTCATAAACGTAAAGGTTTGAGTGGTTTTTTTTAGGTGCACTGTGTCAGAGGTCAATGTGGCACTTCTTCTGCGAAAGAGGGGATTGGAGAAGTTGGTGTCCAGCACCAGGAGGTGTCACCCCCTGTGTTCTCAACAGATCTTGCCAGTGGTCAGTTCTAGTTTTGAGTAAATGTTGTTAACTTTTGGCAATGCATGTCATATCTGCTAAGGGTTTGCAGCATGAAAAACATGTAGCAATATCAGGCCATTTTTAGATGATTATTTTATGTCTTGATGTATATTTTGAGTAGAATTTTGTCTGTCAGGTATGTGAGTTGAGTATGTTATGCCTATATGTGGTTTTATGACTTGAGGAAAGCCAAGCACTGAATTTCCCTGTGTTCCCTTGTACAGAGACCGAATCAAGATCAGAGTGTCAATCATCCAGAGCCGCGCCAAACGACTCTGCTTGTGAGGTGAGTTTGAATTTACCTGTGTTCTGAAATTGACCAATGGTTAGAAGTACTGTGATGTTCCATGGAACACAATTTTCAGTGTTTTAGTAAACATCTTGCATCTACGGTGGAAATGTCCTCTATTCAGTATGGATGGTCTTTACTAACCACGGTGTCCCCCCAACACTGGTGTTTTTCTGAGTGTGCCACACACTGGAAGTTCAATAGTGGAAGTCTTAGAGTTTGAGCATGGATGTCATTAAAAGTCCAAAGGACAGTGTCCTTGCATACCTTGAGTTTGTCTGTGTTACAAACTGTCCTCACATAACATGAATATTCCTCTGTGTCACACATAGATGTAGAAACTACAGCACGTGCTTGTAAAGTGGCTAGTTAAGGAACAGCGTCTCCTCTCTTTAATACACATTCTTAGTTGTGGCATCTATGTGTGCCTATATGGTGCGTTGTCAGCTGTTTCCTGTGGCTTGATGCTGAAATTTGTTATGCAGTGACATGCCTCCCTTATACAAAATGGTTGCTAAATCTTGTTAAATATTCTGTCTTTGCACGTATGTAGTATTATCATCTGTACCAGTTGATGGCTATTCATCTTTGCTTATTGCTGTTCTTTTTTTAGGTGCACTGTGTCAGAGGTTAATGTGGCACTTCTTCTGCGAAAGAAGGGATTGGAGAAGTTTGTGTCCAGCACCAGGAGGTGTCACCCCCTGTGTTCTCAACAGATCTTGCCAGTGGTCAGTTCTAGTTTTGAGTAAATGTTGTTAACTTTTGGCAATGCATGTCATGTCTGCTAAGGGTTTGCAGCATGAAAAACATGTAGCAATATCAGGCCATTTTTAGATGATTATTTTATGTCTTGATGTATATTTTGAGTAGAATTTTGTCTGTCAGGTATGTGAGTTGAGTATGTTATGCCTATATGTGGTTTTATGACTTGAGGAAAGCCAAGCACTGAATTTCCCTGTGTTCCCTTGTACAGAGACCGAATCAAGATCAGAGTGTCAATCATCCAGAGCCGCGCCAAACGACTCTGCTTGTGAGGTGAGTTTGAATTTACCTGTGTTCTGAAATTGACCAATGGTTAGAAGTACTGTGATGTTCCATGGAACACAATTTTCAGTGTTTTAGTAAACATCTTGCATCTACGGTGGAAATGTCCTCTATTCAGTATGGATGGTCTTTACTAACCACGGTGTCCCCCCAACACTGGTGTTTTTCTGAGTGTGCCACACACTGGAAGTTCAATAGTGGAAGTCTTAGAGTTTGAGCATGGATGTCATTAAAAGTCCAAAGGACAGTGTCCTTGCATACCTTGAGTTTGTCTGTGTTACAAACTGTCCTCACATAACATGAATATTCCTCTGTGTCACACATAGATGTAGAAACTACAGCACGTGCTTGTAAAGTGGCTAGTTAAGGAACAGCGTCTCCTCTCTTTAATACACATTCTTAGTTGTGGCATCTATGTGTGCCTATATGGTGCGTTGTCAGCTGTTTCCTGTGGCTTGATGCTGAAATTTGTTATGCAGTGACATGCCTCCCTTATACAAAATGGTTGCTAAATCTTGTTAAATATTCTGTCTTTGCACGTATGTAGTATTATCATCTGTACCAGTTGATGGCTATTCATCTTTGCTTATTGCTGTTCTTTTTTTAGGTGCACTGTGTCAGAGGTCAATGTGGCACTTCTTCTGCGAAAGAAGGGATTGGAGAAGTTGGTGTCCAGCACCAGGAGGTGTCACCCCCTGTGTTCTCAACAGATCTTGCCAGTGGTCAGTTCTAGTTTTGAGTAAATGTTGTTAACTTTTGGCAATGCATGTCATGTCTGCTAAGGGTTTGCAGCATGAAAAACATGTAGCAATATCAGGCCATTTTTAGATGATTATTTTATGTCTTGATGTATATTTTGAGTAGAATTTTGTCTGTCAGGTATGTGAGTTGAGTATGTTATGCCTATATGTGGTTTTATGACTTGAGGAAAGCCAAGCACTGAATTTCCCTGTGTTCCCTTGTACAGAGACCGAATCAAGATCAGAGTGTCAATCATCCAGAGCCGCGCCAAACGACTCTGCTTGTGAGGTGAGTTTGAATTTACCTGTGTTCTGAAATTGACCAATGGTTAGAAGTACTGTGATGTTCCATGGAACACAATTTTCAGTGTTTTAGTAAACATCTTGCATCTACGGTGGAAATGTCCTCTATTCAGTATGGATGGTCTTTACTAACCACGGTGTCCCCCCAACACTGGTGTTTTTCTGAGTGTGCCACACACTGGAAGTTCAATAGTGGAAGTCTTAGAGTTTGAGCATGGATGTCATTAAAAGTCCAAAGGACAGTGTCCTTGCATACCTTGAGTTTGTCTGTGTTACAAACTGTCCTCACATAACATGAATATTCCTCTGTGTCACACATAGATGTAGAAACTACAGCACGTGCTTGTAAAGTGGCTAGTTAAGGAACAGCGTCTCCTCTCTTTAATACACATTCTTAGTTGTGGCATCTATGTGTGCCTATATGGTGCGTTGTCAGCTGTTTCCTGTGGCTTGATGCTGAAATTTGTTATGCAGTGACATGCCTCCCTTATACAAAATGGTTGCTAAATCTTGTTAAATATTCTGTCTTTGCACGTATGTAGTATTATCATCTGTACCAGTTGATGGCTATTCATCTTTGCTTATTGCTGTTCTTTTTTTAGGTGCACTGTGTCAGAGGTCAATGTGGCACTTCTTCTGCGAAAGAAGGGATTGGAGAAGTTGGTGTCCAGCACCAGGAGGTGTCACCCCCTGTGTTCTCAACAGATCTTGCCAGTGGTCAGTTCTAGTTTTGAGTAAATGTTGTTAACTTTTGGCAATGCATGTCATGTCTGCTAAGGGTTTGCAGCATGAAAAACATGTAGCAATATCAGGCCATTTTTAGATGATTATTTTATGTCTTGATGTATATTTTGAGTAGAATTTTGTCTGTCAGGTATGTGAGTTGAGTATGTTATGCCTATATGTGGTTTTATGACTTGAGGAAAGCCAAGCACTGAATTTCCCTGTGTTCCCTTGTACAGAGACCGAATCAAGATCAGAGTGTCAATCATCCAGAGCCGCGCCAAACGACTCTGCTTGTGAGGTGAGTTTGAATTTACCTGTGTTCTGAAATTGACCAATGGTTAGAAGTACTGTGATGTTCCATGGAACACAATTTTCAGTGTTTTAGTAAACATCTTGCATCTACGGTGGAAATGTCCTCTATTCAGTATGGATGGTCTTTACTAACCACGGTGTCCCCCCAACACTGGTGTTTTTCTGAGTGTGCCACACACTGGAAGTTCAATAGTGGAAGTCTTAGAGTTTGAGCATGGATGTCATTAAAAGTCCAAAGGACAGTGTCCTTGCATACCTTGAGTTTGTCTGTGTCACACACACACGTACACAGATGTTCAATTTTAACTTTTTTACCTTTACTTTATAGGAAATTACTTTATTTTCTTTCAATTGTTTTTACATTTCTTGCTTTACTTAAATATTCCAGGATAAATAAACCATTCCCTTGCTGTTAGGGGTGGCAGAGTGCTGTGGCTAGGAAGAAGGAGAATAATCTGTACAGCATAGACCGAAGTTGTAGACTAAAGCTAACTGAACCGGGCAGGGAAATTACACTGAAATGGAGTTTCCCTCTAGCCTGGGAAAACCCTGACGAACTTCCGGCAAATTTGAGATTTGCTCTGCAAGTCCGTCTGACCAAGAGCCCATTCAAGCTCATTTCCAATTTTTACAAATCGAGGCACCGATCACAAACGTTGAGGCGGGCTTTACATGATGACGATCGCTCTGATTGATTTGAGGTCTATCCAATTGTGCCCAGAGGCATTTGAGCGACGTCCGTTGGTGACACCCCTTTGGAAATGTGCTGTGAATGAACCTTCCCCAGACCCACTCTCAGTTACAAAGGGTAGTTACAAAAAGGGTACTGTGGATATTCTTGGCCAAAGTAAATCCCCAACCAAATCAGGAAAATTCCTTAAAAGCCAAGTCAATTATTGTTTTGTATGTGGAAAACCTCAAACAAAATTTGCACGTCATCTCGAGAGGCATGTAAATGAAAATGCTGAAATCGCACAGGCACTCCAGTTCTCCAAATCATCAAAGGACAGAAAGGTTCTTCTTGAGAAATTCCGAAACCTTGGCAACTTCAAGCATAACTCAATTGTTAAAAGGCTGTCTTTAAGTTGTCTTAAAGTGAAAAGGAGTTCCAAACAGAGCAGCAGCCCTGAGACGTATGATTACTGCTTGTACTGTAAGGGTATGTTGTCCAGAAAATAACTTTCTCGACATATGAAAAGATGTGCTCTAAGACCCGAGAATAATGTTGAAGAGGGACCTGAGTTGAGAAAGAGAGTCATTGGTAGCATCTGCTCAATCTACAATGTCCCAGACAATTTCAAGTGAACTTTGGTCAGTGCTGGGCAACATGCAGAAGGATGACGTGTCCACTGCAATAAGGAATGATCATTATCTCCTGCAGTTTGTCCAGTCCCTCTTTAATAAGCATGGGAGTGACAGATCAAAGCATGAGTATATAAGACAGAAAGTACTTGGGAGATTACTTGTGACTTTGCGCCACACATCTAGAATCCATAACATGGAAGAGGCAATAAAACCAGCCAACTTCTTTATTCTTACTAGTGCTGTCAAGAGAGTTTCAGTTTTTGATCACGAAAACAACACATTCAAAGCCCCAAGTTTGGCCCTGAAAATTGGGCATTCTCTCAGAAAGATAAGTGACCTCATCATGTGTCGTGCCCTCATGGAAGAAGATCAAGAGGGGATCGATTCCATCAGGAGGTTTCATACACTTCATGAAACAAAGTGGTCTGAATTAGTTTCCCATTCTGCCTTATCAAACCTGAGTGAGGCAAAATACAACAAGAGCTCCAGGCTCCCACTGGCCAAAGACGTTCAGAAGCTACAGTTATATCTTGGTCAGCAAGTGGAATTGGCTAAGGAGAAACTAGCCGATAACCCAACAGCAGGCACTTATGCAGCACTAGCAAAGGTGATCCTCTGTCAAGTCATTTTGTTTAATAGGAGGAGGGAAGGTGAAGTGGCACGGATGACTGTAAAAAATTTGGAAGATCGTGACATGTCACAACTAAATGATGACATAAGCACTGGGCTTACAGAAGTTGAGAAGAGACTTTGCAAACAATTTGCCAGAGTGGAATTGAGGGGGAAAAAAGGACGAAAGTTTGCTGTGATCCTGACTCCTGATATGACTGCTAACCTGTCACTCCTCATTAGTAATAGGAAAGAGTGTGGAGTAACTGAAAACAACAATTACCTCTTCGCTGTTCCTTGTAGTGATGGTCACTACAGAGGGCAGTTTGGTCAATTTGCAGATGCTTGTGGAGCCGAAGATCCTCAAAACCTCAGATCAACTAACCTTCGCAAACAGATCACCACAATAAGCCAAGTATGAACTTGAAAGATAATGAACTGGACCAGCTGGCAGATTTTCTCGGCCATGACATTAGGGTGCATAGGGAGTACTATCGACTGCCTCAATCAACAATTCAGCTGGCTAAGATCTCAAAGCTGCTTATGGCTATGGAGAAGGGAAGTGTGAAGGATATTCAAGGAAAATCTCTGGACGAAATTGGTGGTATACGTCATTTACATGTTGTTGAATCTACTTGGTGTATGTGTATATGGTTGGTGTAATAACATTTGATAACATTTTTACAATGTAATTTAATAGATCACATAGACGATATGGATACAGGATCACAGCAACTCCCTAATGTTTCCACATTGCAAGGTACTGTTAAAATTGGGACCCAAGGCTACTGAAATTGTTGTATTCTGTGTTGCGGATTTTGTAATTAAATGAATGCGGATTTTGTAATTAAATGAAATCTTTAAAATAGGCTTTTTTTTTATACATTTAGATAACAGCCTACTGTTATTTCAAACATGTATGAACTTTTTATATTTATTTTATTTTACTCCTTGCTGTGTAGTTGATACCATAGTTTTTTTTTTTTGTCTTGTTTTGTTTTGTTTTTAGACAATGAAGAAATGTTGGCTTCTGGCACCTTTGGATCGCCTCACCTCTCAGAGACTGCAGCTCAAGGTATAATCTCAATGATGAAGATCAAAGTTTGCACAACATACCTCATGTAATGAGCTGGGATCTGTGGGTTCATTAGAATATATAAAAAATGTTTTAGTCAGGAATTTTCCAGTAGTACGATGGTTAGAAACTTTGTTAGAAGCTTAACTTTTTGTCATCTCTCTTCATTGTGACACATATGCTTTGTGGCTAGTATTTTGATGTTCAGTAGTTTGCATGATAATTTTAAAACAACAGGGAAGACTTGGCCTGTGTAAAATCTACATCATTTCCTAGTAAAATTATCACTCAAAGTATTGTTGCACAGTCACACTCTCCTGACTTCATCCGGTTCAACAACTTTGCCATGAGTATAGTTATTATAATATAGAATTGGCTGTCTACAGTTTTACACGTATCCCCTCCATGCCCATGGTGTTTGATTGGTAGGCAGACAGTCTCTTTAAGCCCATACATTTATACTTTTTAGATGACCAGGGGAACGCTGCCTGTGTAACTTCTGGTTTACCTCATCTCCCCGACTCAGTTACTCAGGGTATTATATAAATGCGTTTCCATGTCCATCACTAGGCACACTTGCTAATGTGCAGTCAACACTTACATTATGTTTGGTTAGACATATAAAGCATATAAAGAAGCTGGATGTATTTTGTTTTTAACAAGCAGTGTAATGAAATGTCATGTTAATGAAAACAATCTAACTTGATTTTTAGCAGATCTAAAGACAATTTATTATCACACACATTTTGTCTACACAAGTTCCAGCTTGTTTGGCCATTTTGAACAGCAACATCCCGACCTGCAAGTACATCTTGCAGGATACTTTATCTTTTTTTATCTTCTAATCTTTTTATAATTGTTCAGGTTTCTGTGTTTCATCAAGGCGGTGTGAAGAGACCATGGTCTGAGGAGGAGATACAAGCTGTGATGAAACATTTAAGGCCTTTTATTGAAAACGGTGTCACTGCCACCAGTGAGGAGTGCCTAAAGTGCAAGGAAAAGGAACAACCTATCTTGGAGACAAGATCCATTCAAAACATTAGAGATTTTGTACGCAACAGAGGCTTGGCCTTTAAAAGGCATTCAAATGCTAAACGCTAAATGCACTTTTGGATAGCCTGAGCCTTTACCTTTCTAGGCAAGTTGGTGTCCTGTGTTCAGAAATGGTTTAGGTCACTTCATTTATTTGGCTCACAGGCTGTTTTATTTGTTTGTTTGTTTGTTTTGCTACGTGGTTAGACTGGGCCTTTTAATGTCACCATTCACTTTGATTTTCCTTTATTCATTTTTACAATGATGTCCTTTGTTAAGGAATGGATTCTTGAGGTGACCAAGTCAAATATAGTTCAGTGATTCAACAAATGTTGTGTTGTGTGTTAATAATGACAAACCTAGATTAGAATTTTCAACATTTTCATCTTAAATGCAGATGTTAAGTTTAGTAGTCAAACATAATGAAATCAACTAATGAGATAAATATACTTGGTGAGACCTCAGCAACTTGAGATCCTATTCACAATCTC
>CM042421.1:16652413-16694913 GCA_023634145.1 Thymallus thymallus | reverse complement strand
CACACACGTACACACATCTCACCCCTGCACACACAGGCCTATTGTGAAACCACAAAACCGAGACAACAAGCTCCTCAAAAACACCCAGGGGACACACAATTCACTAGTCAATCAATTCACTTCCAGCAAAGAAACTGAGACCTGCCACACATACTCACTTCAACAGACATTTGCACACACACACACACACACACACACACACACACACATACAGGCATATAAACACAGATGCAAAAACACACTATAAGACCCGCTTAAAAACCCCACATGCATGGTAAACACACAAACACACAAGCCACACACATACACACACATGAACGTATGGAGCTGTGAGTAGCATTGCCCCCAGGGGACAGGCCAGCCATCGTAGATATAGGATTACTAGGACTGACGCTTCAGTCTTTCCATTGTGGATGTTAAAATCCAATGAGGGGCCCCTAAGTGGATGCACTCACATGGAGAACCTGTTCTGGGGCCACTAATTAAATCCAAACAGCCTCTGACATTGATTTGAAAGAGCATTACAGTCCCCTTATGGCCAACAAGATCATACATTCCACTGCTGTTCTGACATAGTAGAGGAGATACAACACCCTAAAATACCTTTCAGCCAAGAGCAATGAGGCCCAGTCACAGAGGTCCACCCATTATCATTAAGCATGCATCAGAGCACATCTCCACCTGTATTTAAAGAGGAGGGGCAGAGACTTAACAGACAGTCTTCCTAGAAGTGGAGTTACAGAGGTTCATAAGGTGAGGACTGAGTAACGTTTCACAGAAAGAAACTGTAACTATACCAGGGTATGTCCGGGAACAGGAGGGGTGGGCTTGAGATGGCGCAAGATACATGTTAACACAGAAAGTTTGTGGATTCTATAGAATTACCTTGAGAGAGAGAGAGAGAGAGAGAGAGAGAGAGAGAGAGAGAGAGAGAGAGAGAGAGAGAGAGAGAGAGAGAGAGAGAGAGAGAGAGAGATAAAGTATCAGATTCATCTGCCATTTGATCAGAATTGTGGCTAATTAACACTAATGCTGAGATAATGTTTACCTCGCTTGGCCACAGCAGGCATTTCATTACCAGTTTCAATTTCAGGGCATTACAAAAACAGGGGGGAAGGAGGGAAGGAGGGAAGGAGGGAGGAGGGAGAGAGGGAGAAACGGTAGCACTGGAGGAGAAGCACCTTCCACAGCTCTACTCTGAGAGCTATAATTACCTGTGCCCTCTGTTAAACTGTGTCACAGGAATGATTGCAAAACAGCTTTTTAAACCACTGTTCCCCGAAAAAAGCGCTTATGGGCTCTGGTCAAAGTAGTGCACTATATAGGGAATAGGGTGCCATTTGGGAACCAACCCAGGTCTAGAGAGAGGGAACTCTAAATACTATAGGCACTCTACCTGTCCTGTAGGACATTTGCTAATAAGCCATAAATATCCCCCCTCCCCACCCCCTTTCAGCAGAGCTGCGCTGCCTGCAAGGCATCCTGGTCCAGGTGATGGAGAGTTCAGTTTCTGTGCTGTTGAAGCATCTAAAAGACAAACAGCATGGAATACGTGTTTGAAAAAGAAAATACGAAACTGAGAAGCCAGTAGTTTGTTTACTGGGAGCGTTTGTGAGAGTACTAATGCAAACTTTGTGTTACTGTTGAGTGTTGACTCACAGACGCCTATTGTCCAGATAATTGGAAATATATCTTTAGATGTGTCATCATGAGCAAATATGAAAGCCCTCATGGAACTGGTCTTTATGCAAATCGGCTACAAGGAAACTGTAATATGAACACTAGAACCATTCTCTCCAGCCTTCAAGTGAAAGAAAACAAAAATGTTTGAAACAATCCCTTACCACCCCACAGCTAATAAACTGACTCGTAACAAACATGTAGCCCAACTATAAGAGGCTGTTTCACATTAAGGTTTTATGAGGCCCTCTGTTTTAGAAAAACATGCCATTAATCAACATCCACGTCATCGGCACCCAGGTAGTAGTTGTTGAGGCTTAACTGCCTTACTCAAGGGCAGAACGGTTACTAGCCCAACGCTCTTAACCACTAGCTTACCTGCCGCCATAATCACACAGTGTATCCAAACAATGGGACAATGGGCCGTCCCCTACGTTTGAGGACGGGTCTATTTGGGTTGAACTCTATGTCACTGGAATGAGATTGCTGTGTCTGCCATCTCCCCCTTCTGCAACACCACTCAACTCTAACAGCAGATTAATCCCCACGTGTCCAAAATACTGACAATAGCAAACGGCCTGCCGTCACCGCCAGACGAAGTTAGCGAACGGAGAGAGCTTCAAAAACGTCTGGGCTCTCTGACTATATTTACCCAGCGGTTCTTTGGTATGTGGGACTTTTTCAGTTTTGTTTCTCAAGGACAACAATTACAGGAACAATTTCATCAGCATGAAATTCAAAAAAATTACCTCAGCGGAAGAGAAAGAAAGAGAGAGAGGGAGAGAGTGGGAAGGTGAGAGAAAGAGAGAAAACAAGTAATTAGTGAAAGGCAGGGAGATTACTGTTTAAAGAGGAGGAGAAGAAAGAGAGAGGGAGGGATAGAAGTAGAGTGATAAAGGAGAACTGAAGAGGGAAAAAGGGAGAGAGATCGGGAAACAGGCCAAAGAGGAGATCTCTGGGAAATTCTGTCTGTGTATTTTCAAGCTTTTTTCCTCATCCATATTTCTCTCTCTCTCTCTCTCTCTCTCTCTCTCTCTCTCTCTCTCTCTCTCTCTCCTCTCTCTCTCTCTCTCTCTCTCTCTCTCTCTCTCTCGCTATCTCTCTCTCTCTCTTTCTCTCTCTCTCTCTCTCGCTATCTCTCTCTCTCTCTCTCTCTTTCTCTCTCTCTCTCTCTCTCTCTCTCTCTCTATCTCTCTCTCTCTCTCTCTCTCTCTTTTCCCTCAGGCTGATCTGAGCAGCTCTCCACTGCATGTCCGGACAGGCTCTAGTCAGTCCCAGGTAAAACTGGTCACCTGAAACCACCCCCCCCACCCCCCTCCCTCCGCCTGTTCCCCTTCAGCTTACCTGCCCCCAGGCACACTTCAACCTCCACCTGGCTCGTTGAGTAAGAGCTAAGAGTGGGAGAAACCACAGAGGTGTTCCGCCACATTATACAACTGAACATAAATATATTTCAGGTTATAGTAATGTCAGTTATTAGCTTCATAAGCTTTAGGCGATCGGTTTGGTCGTCTCCCATGGTTTGAGGGTGGTGCTGTCCCGGGATGAACTAGAAATAATGAATTGAGATCCTTCAAGAGTGGGAAGAGGAACATTTATTTGTTGTTTATGGGGGAGCTCAAGAAAGAGTGATTGAGGATA
Source organism: Thymallus thymallus (assembly GCA_023634145.1). NCBI lineage: Eukaryota > Metazoa > Chordata > Actinopteri > Salmoniformes > Salmonidae > Thymallus > Thymallus thymallus. The sequence continues at coordinate 16,691,592 of CM042421.1, read as the reverse complement.
TTTGGGAATAAAGCCGTAACAGATACTCTTGGGCCACAGAAGTGTTAATGCAAAGGCAATGTGATTGTCTTTCAGACATTGAACAACAACAAAAAACTAAGAAAGAGACGGAGAACCAAAGACGAGGAATGGAAGAAAAGGAACAATAGAAGGAGAAAGCTCATTTATCCTGACACGGACGGGATGTGTACAGGACAGAGCGCCAGGGCAGTGGAGAGTAACAGAGCCGCAAGGGAGACATGAGCCCAAACTGCACCCAACAAAGCACCACTCTCTCCCCCTCTCCTCCTCCCCTGACTGTTCCCCTATCCACCCTCAGGCCTGCCAACACCACCACTGGCCAGCGTTCTCAATGAAGCCAAAATATAACAACAACCAAACACCAACAACAAAAACAACAACCGACTTACACATTTGCCACTAAACTAGTCAGGGAGGCCTAATTCCTCTTGCAAGAGGTGATTGTTTTGGTGAAAATAAGCTTTCCCCCTATACCTCTTCTTCTACCCTCCACCACCCTCACCCCATCCCAACCTGTTTATCCACTGTGAACTATACTGTTGCTGCCTGCCATTTTACAGAGGCATCTGCTGCTTCCTGGTTCACAGCTAGCGATTTGGAGTCGTTTAAATAAACAAACGCTGTCTCATTTGTCTCGGGTGTTGACAGGAGTGCATTCCCTCTTTTCATCTGCTCCTCTCTTACACAACCCAGGGTGCATTGGGGCGCTGAGGCTTTGACGGGCCTGGAGACTCGTTCGGCATATAGTGTGTGTGTGTGTTCGTGCGTGCATGTGTGTGTGTGTGTGTGTGAGTGTGTTTGTGTGTGTGTGTGTGAGTGTGTTTGTGTGTGTGTGTGTGTGTGTGAGTGTGTTTGTGTGTGTGTGTGTGTTTGCGTGCGTGTGTGCATGCGTGCGTGCGTGCGTTTGTGTGTGTGTGTGTGTGTGTGTTTGTGTGTGTGTTTGTGTGTGTGTGTGTGTATGTATGTGTATGTATGAGTATGTATGAGTGTGTATGTATGAGTACCCAGCTCCCCTTGTTCTCTTCCCATGAGCAGAAGTGGAATAAATGTAATGACTGTTTATGTGTTGATGAGCCACGGCGGATGTTATTATGAGCAATATAGCCTGAATAAACCATTACAGACCAAAGCCAAGAGGTCACACACAAAGCTTTGCTCGATGGACAAATATAAACCTAGAAAAAGACTACAGTTAAGTGGTCTTGTAGTTTTCCATTTGTAGTTTCCTTGAGTAGACCAATGAGAGTGCAGTCAGGGGTCAAGGAGCCTTGTACTGTGATGTAGACTAAAGGTCAAGGTCTGGTAAAGGTAGGTCCTTGGCGTTAAGGGAAGCACTTTAGCAAATTAGAGCCTAAAAACGAAAGTCTTTCTTCTCTGAGCTAAACCCCCAATTTGCCACTAACTTCCTTAGGGCAGGGTCACTGCAGTGTCCCAGCCAAGCACTTCGGTCAGTTCATTTTCCTCCACTCTGTCAAATCACTCATTACGTTGATAAATACCCAACCCACCTGATCTCTGTTACTTCACAGGCTGTAACAAGGTACTGAGGCCAAATTGCAATAGCCTGTTTTGTGTGGCTGATGATTGTATGTGCTTAAAGTACCCTTTCCTTAGTAGTAATATTAGGATTATGTCCCACCCTTCATTACTGTTCATATCACCATAGCAACAGCAGTCACTCCCCTTTCTCCGCCTGACGTCTCATCACTGTACTGTTGCCCACTGCCCACCTGAGCTCAGCAGGTAAAGGAAGAGATGTAGCTCAAATAAGTACTGTTCCAGGATCATATGCCACTGAATACTCCAAAAGGTGATTGTTATGATGAAAGTAAAGGAGATCTGATCTGAGGCCAGCCTAAACCCCTCTCCAGGGAGCTGCTGCTCACTTGCTGTGTAGCAGGCAGTGGTCAACCCAGGCCACCATTATCTCTGGAAAGAGCTTTTGCTATGAAAACACGAACAGTCTCCGCTTCCCGCCTCCAGTCCAAACACTCACTGGGATTCCAGAGGGACATGAGGGACATGAGGGGTGATGGTGGGAGGACGTTTAGGGCAGGACACAGTCAGATAGACCAGAGACCCTCAGCAACATCCACCTATCAACCCCAACAAACTGTGCTAGATCAAATCAAATCAAATTGTATTTGTCACATGCGCCTAATACAACAGGTGCAGACCTTACAATGAAATGCTTACCCACAAACCCTTAACAGACTCACTCAGCTAAATATGTACACAAACAAACACACACTTCCTCAGCAAATAATGAAGAAACACAATATACAGTATCAATATGTCTATACTGAGATCCCTGATCACTGTTTGTGCATGTTGGTGCGTGTGTGTGGAGGGAGAAAGTCTGAGGGTTGCACTAATGTGTTTAGTCACTTCATTCCTGTGACTTCCTCAGGTGTAGATAACTACTCAAGATTACAGCATGGTAGTAAACGGAGGTCCACAGCAGGATTACCGTATTTACTTAAAAAGTCTTGTCTGATTGGCTGCTGGGAGTCAATGACACGTGACATCCCAGACTGAATTGGAACTATGGCAGAGTTCTATGTAAACAGCCGCAGGCTAAGGGCAGTCAATGAATACACGCAGAGGTTACCCTGTTAGTTGCACTTTCTATTGGGAGTATATACACACACAGACACACACACAGAGAGAAAAGCTTGGTTCTAATGTCTGCAGTGAAAGGCCAGTTTATTGAAAAACACACTGATTCCATCATCATATATTGACATGAGACCAGACGATATGATAAACTTTAAAAAGCTACGATATAATGCAATGACTACACACAAGCAAATACACATCCACCTGTGCACACACAAATCCTGTACGCATGGTCTAATCTATCTAGCCTCCCTTCACTCACAGGGTACGTAGTAATTAATGAATGCCTAGGCGTTGATAAAGAGAGGCGCTGCCAGGCGCTCCACACACACCAAACACCCCCTCCCAGGTAGGCCGTCCCGTACCAACATCCTGTCCCTATCAAACACAACTTAATGGGTGTCCCTGAACACTGTTGCCAAACCAACACACAACCAATGGTGAAAACATCAACACCAGTTTGGTCTGCGGGGTTGTGATTGGCTTGAAGGTGTCATGTGACTGGTTTGAAGGTGTCATGTGATTTGGGCCCTCGCGGGTAAAACTTTTGGTGGTCCCCCTCTTGATGGTTAGATGGTAGAGATATTTATTTTGTACATTTCCTGTAATTCTTTACATTTTGACATGAGTCATAGAGAAAATGTTGTGGTTTTAAAGCAAATTGGGGGGGTTGGGGGCCCGCTAGCGGCTGGGGGCCCTAAGCGACCCCTTATATCGCTTATGCCCAGGGCCGGCTCTGTGTGACTGGCTTAAAGGTGTCATACAGGTAAACGTGGAATGCACCATATTTAAGGGCATGGTTTTATGTTGGGAAATTCTGGAGGCGGGCCCATGCAAATTATGTTTGTGGTTTTTACAGGTGAGGATGGGTTTGAGGAGGGCTCTGAGAGACGGGTGTCTGTTAAAAATGATCAAATACATAGATAAGGTTTATTATGCTGGTATTGTGAGGAACGGCAAGATGGGCTATGCTATGCTACACAGGAATTGACTACATGGAGGGAGTCGAGCTGGAAGGATGACACTTTAGGTACCAATGATAATAGGAAGATTCATCAAGATTTGTGAAGTATATGATGGGATTAGTGTGTGTGTGGGAGAAGGGGGTATTGTTTTCAGGTTGTTGCCAGTGTTTGTGGTTTTACAGGTGTTGTGTGTGACTGTTTGAGGCGTTCTCAGGGACAATGGCACTCATGTTCCTCCTTTCAGGCCTGTTTGGAGCCGTAGGCAATCCTCTCCACCTGACAGAGATGGAGAGAGAAAGAGAGAAAGCAAGAGAGAGAGAGAGAGAGATACAGAGGGAAACACAGGAGGAGTTAGACACATCTCACCTCAACCCGCATTCTCCCCTAAAATACTGACTTATACCCCCAGGCCCCCACCATCTCTGTCCCTCTCTCTCTCCCCTACACTCCTAACTCACTCCATTTCTCCTCCCATCACACTCCCCAGTCATCATTTACTCCACCTGACACACCTGTCACAGACCAGGGTGCATTCCTCTTAGGTGCTCCCCAGGTGAACTTGTGAACTTTAACACAGTACTGCCTCCAGTGTTCCACAAGATGCCATTCTCCTCAGGCTACCCTCCACCCTCTCTCAATTCAATTCAATTCAATTCAATTCACTTTATTGGCATGAAGCAACAATGTACATATTGCCAAAGTATCATACATCAATATTTTTATATATATTTTTTTATTATTTTTTTCTATATATTTATATATATATATTTTTTTTCTATTTTATATATATATATATACATATATATACACACGCACATACATATATATATAAATATACAGTGGGGAGAACAAGTATTTGATACACTGCCAATTTTGCAGGTTTTCCCACTTACAAAGCATGTAGAGGTCTGTAATTTTTATCATAGGTACTCTTCAACTGTGAGAGATGGAATCTAAAACAAAAATCCAGAAAATCACATTGTACGATTTTTAAATAATTAATTTGCATTTTATTGCATGACATAAGTATTTGATCACCTACCAACCAGTAAGAATTCCGGCTCTCACAGACCTGTTAGTTTTTCTTTAAGAAGCCCTCCTGTTCTCCACTCATTACCTGTATTAACTGCACCTGTTTGAACTCGTTACCTGTATAAAAGACACCTGTCTACACACTCAATCAAACAGACTCCAACCTCTCCACAATGGCCAAGACCAGAGAGCTGTGTAAGGACATCAGGAATAAAATTGTAGACCTGCACAAGGCTGGGATGGGCTACAGGACAATAGGCAAGCAGCTTGGTGAGAAGGCAACAACTGTTGGCGCAATTACTAGAAAATGGAAGAAGTTCAAGATGACGGTCAATCTCCCTCGGTCTGGGGCACCATGCAAGATCTCACCTCGTGGGGCATCAATGATCATGAGGAAGGTGAGGGATCATCCCAGAACTACACGGCAGGACCTGGTCAATGACCTGAAGAGATCTGGGACCACAGTCTCAAAGAAAACCATTAGTAACACATTACACCGTCATGGATTAAAATCCTGCAGCGCATGCAAGGTCCCCCTGCTCAAGCCAGCGCATGTCCAGGCCCGTCTGAAGTTTGCCAATGACCATCTGAATGATCCAGAGGAGGAATGGGAGAAGGTCATGTGGTCTGATGAGACAAAAATAGAGCTTTTTGGTCTAAACTCCACTCGCCGTGTTTGGAGGAAGAAGAAGGATGAGTACAACCCCAAGAACACCATCCCAACCGTGAAGCATGGAGGTGGAAACATCATTTTTTGGGGATGCTTTTCTGCAAAAGGGACAGGACGACTGCACCGTATTGAGGGGAGGAAGGATGGGGCCATGTATCGCGAGATCTTGGCCAACAACCTCCTTCCCTCAGTAAGAGCATTGAAGATGGGTCGTGGCTGGGTCTTCCATCATGACAATGACCCGAAACACACAGCCAGGGCAACTAAGGAGTGGCTCCGTAAGAAGCATCTCAAGGTCCTGGAGTGGCCTAGCCAGTCTCCAGACCTGAACCCAATAGAAAATCTTTGGAGGGAGCTGAAAGTCCGTATTGCCCAGCGACAGCCCCGAAACCTGAAGGATCTGTATGGAGGAGTGGGCCAAAATCCCTGCTGCAGTGTGTGCAAACCTGGTCAAGAACTACAGGAAACATATGATCTCTGTAATTGCAAACAAAGGTTTCTGTACCAAATATTAAGTTCTGCTTTTCTGATGTATCAAATACTTATGTCATGCAATAAAATGCAAATTAATTACTTAAAAATCATACAATGTGATTTTCTGGATTTTTGTTTTAGATTCCATCACTCACAGTTGAAGAGTACCTATGATACAAATTACAGACTTCTACATGCTTTGTAAGTGGGAAAACCTGCAAAATTGGCAGTGTATCAAATACTTGTTCTCCCCACTGTATATATATATATATATATCTGTGTCACTCTCTCTCTCTCTTTCGCTCTCTCTCTCTCTCTCTCTCTCTCTCTCTCTTTCTCTCTCTCTCTCTGTGTCACTCTCTCTCTTTCGCTCTCTCTCTCTCTCTCTCTCTCTCTCTTTCTGTGTCTCTCTCTCTCTCTGTGTGTCACTCTCTCTCTCTCTCTCTGTCTCTCTCTCTCTCTCTCTCTCTCTCTCTCTCTCTCTCTCTGTCAGTCACTCACATGTGGGCCTGCTGCTCCTCCATTTTTACTCCTAGTCTACAGCCAGGCCTCAACCGTCCTCGCCAGTTCCTACTTAGTGTTTGTCAAATGAGGAAATTGAATATATTTTTCCAATTTAAATAAGCTGTGTCAACAGGAGAATGTTTAGAGTGGTACACACACAAACATCTAGAGCGTTTTACTTCATAGGTTGACTTTTCTCTCATCAAGCAGGCAGGCAGGCTGACTCGCTGGTTGTGTGTGTGGGGGATGAGAGTTTAGGCACGTTGTCTGCTAGGCCAGCCAAAGAAGCCCCAAGGCACCTCACAAAAAGAGATAATTATCTTTTATCTGAAATGTTGTGACGGGAGATTATGGTTCAAATTTACGATTGTTAAGAAGACAATGAAGCATATGGCAGCCCTTTACAAAGTGTTGAAGGGGACTTGAACAAAGCTTGTAGAAGTGAGAGAACTCCCACAGTAAGACATGCGTTCATCACATATTTTGGCTAGGGTGAAAACATTCATATTGGAGGGGCTAGCTAGAACAGTCTTTATAAAAGACGTGAACTCACCACCACCTGCATTATCAGTTTGTTACATTAAAACAAGTATCCTCATGCATGTTTTCTTCACTATTCATAAATCACATTCCTTTGGAGTGATCGGGAGGTGACATGGTTGAACAGATGCCAGTGTGATGGGGTGAAGAAAAATAAAATTACAAAAAAAATGTTATGTTTTCCCTCAGGTCATGCTTTGGTGATATGGGCAACACAATGGTATGATGTGGGCAACCATCTCAACAGTACCTGTCCCAATGTAGCCTATTGAATAACTTTGTTGCAATGGGAATTTCAGGTTTGGCAGTGGCACTTGGAATGACAAAACAGAATAGGCCTACCCTACACTGCTGGCATCAACAAAAATATGTGACACTGTTGTGTTTTCAAACATCATACATGTTATGTTATGGCTTTCATTGGCCTATAAGCTAGCCTTTAGGCCTACTTCAATGTTCAAACATCATACATGTTATGTTATGGCTTTCATTGGCCTATAAGCTAGCCTTTAGGCCTACTTCAATGTTCAAACATCATACATGTTATGGTATGGCTTTCATTGGCCTATAAGCTAGCCTTTAGGCCTACTTCAATGTTCATGCTCGTGGCCGAAACTAGATTGTTGTGTAGGGAAACTTTTATCTGATAGTAGATATATTAAGCAACTATACAACATATACGCTGTTGAACTATAATTAGTTCACTCTGGATTTGAATTTGTTCAACTGTCCTCAAACGTGCTGAAATATGTTGTTCAATCACAGGAAAAGGCAGCCAGCTGAGGCAATGTGGGAACACTAACCCCAACCCTATCAAGCTGTGTATCAATGATATGAAAGATAAGGTAAGCGTCATGGATCTTAACAAAACTCCCTCCTACAGAAGACGCCTCGTCCACTGACTCATGTGTAATGTAATGGAACTGGGAGTCATGATCATGGGCTATTTCTAGTATAGGCTACTTTGGCGTGATACTTGTACTATTGTGGTTGGAGATATGACCAGCTTAATTTATTTTGCTTCAGTGTTTGTTTGGTTGTACTGTCATTTCATTAATTACCTACTCTCAGAAAGACAAAACATTTGTTTGTGAAACTTTGTTCTACTTAATTTACGATGCCTGTCAATTGTTGTGCATTTTGCAATCATTCAAATAGTTTATTACTCACTTTAGAAATGTTAATTGCCAGCTCATTCATACATTGGGCTTGTTTGAGTGGTGAGGCTGAAACAACTGACTGCTGACAAAAGTCGAGGACTGATCTGCTACAGCTGAAAGTTGGACATTGATGTGGTTTTCAAACAGCAAGTCTCAGTGCAACATGGCAGTGTTGCCATTGTTCATAAAAGTTGTACTTCGTAATATCAAAATAAACATATATCCAACCCCCATATCACGCATTCACAAACTGTAAATATGTGTGTGTACATTGTACTTTGTATCAATTGGCGAGAGAGAGCCTCAAATATCACATTCATTTGTACATATCCACTGTATAGGCTGCATATGAATTGCAGCCAAGTTGCTTCCTGTTCCAGTCATGTCTTTGATTGGTTGACAAATAGTGCCTCCCACAATGCAGGCAATGGCTGCAAGTTGCAGCTGGTGAGTAGCAACTGCAGAAAATTCAAGTCGACTGCAGTAGAAACTTCATGACTTTTGATCACATGGTTGTTGTAAAGTTCATGCAGTCGACATGTAAGCACAAGTCAGACAGTTTTTATCCCCATAATGCAATACACTTTGAAAGGCGGTGACCATCTTGACAAAACTGATCCACTCAAATGCTGATTTCCCACTGTTTTGAGCACTTCAGAGGTGCGCTTTATGGTGCTAGGGGAAGGGGACAAGCCGGATTTGGTACCAATCCATACCTAATTTGATGGGTGCCAATTTTGGCACAGGGATTTAGTGTCTCCCTCTCTTGAGAAGTGAGTTGGCATGACCCAATCCAGGTATGGCCTGGGGGTGCCCAGATTCTGGCTAATGAGACAAGAGGACTACCAACTGGTAGTATGTTTCAGACCATCAGAACTAGAAGACGGGTGTAGACTGCTACTTACGTTGAAGTCGGAAGTTTACATACACTTAGGTTGAAGTCATTAAAAATAATTTTTCAACCACTTTCATGTTAATAAACTATACACAAGTAGGTCTTCCAACAATTGTTTACAGACAGATTAATTCACTTATAATTCAGTATATCACAATTACAGTGGGTCAGAAGTTTACATACACTAAGTTGACTGTGCCTTTAAACAGCTTGGAAAATTCCAGAAAATGATGACATGGCTTTAGAAGCTTCTTATATGATTATTGACATCATTTGAATCAATTGGAGGTGTAACTGTGGATGTATTTCAAGGCCTACCTTCAAACTCAGTGCCTCTTTGCTCGACATCATGGGAAAATCAAAAGCAATCAGCCAAGACCTAAGGAAATAAATTGTAGACCTCCACAAGTCTGGTTCATCCTTGGGAGCAATTTCCAAACGCCTGAAGGTACCACGTTCATCTGTACAAACAATAGTACGCAAGAATAAACACCATGGGACCACACAGCCATCATACCGCTCAGGAAGGAGACGCGTTCTGCCTCCTAAAGATGAACGTACTTTGGTGCGAAAAGTGCAAATCAATCCCAGAACAACAGCAAAGGAACTTGTGAAGATGCTGGAGGAAACAGGTACAAAGGTATCTATATCCACGGTAAAACGAGGCCGCTCAGCAAGGAAGATGCACAAGATGCCAAAACAGCCATAAAAAGCCAGACTACGGTTTGCAACTGCAAATCGTGACAAAGTTCGTACTTTTTGGAGAAATGTCCTCTGGTCTGATGAAACAAAAATATAACTGTTTGGCCATTATGACCATCGATATGTTTGGAGGAGAAGGGGGAGACTTGCAAGCCGAAGAACACCATCCCAACCGTGATGCACGGGGTGGCAGCATCATATTTTTGGGGTGCATTGCTGCAGGAGGGACTGGTGCACTTTACAAAATAGATGGCATCATGAGGAATGAAAATTATGTGGATATATTGAAGCAACATCTCAAGACATCAGTCAGGAAGTTAAAGCTTGGTCGCAAATGGGTCCTTCCAAATGGACAATGACCCCAAGCATACTTCCAAAGTTGTGGCAAAATGGCTTAAGGACAACAAAGTCAAGGTATTGGAGTGGCCATCACAAAGCCCTGACCTCAATCCTATAGACAATTTGTGGGCAGAACTGAAAAAGCGTGGCGAGCAAAGAGGCCTACAAACCTGACGCAGTTACACCAGTTCTGTCAGGAGGAATGGGCCATAATTCACCCAACTTATTGTGGGAAGCTTGTGGACCCACTGGGAATGTGATGAAAGAAATAAAAGCTGAAATATATAATTCTCTCTACTATTATTCTGACATTTCACGTTCTTAAAATAAAGTGGTGATCCTAAATGTCCTAAGACAGGGAATTTTTAATAGGATTAAATGTCAGGAATTGTGAAAAACTGAGTTTAAATGTATTTGGCTAAGGTGTATGTAAACTTCCGACTTCAACTGTACCTGTCTGTCTGCCAGTCATTGTTATGCGAGACTCTTGTTGTGAGGCATTTTTAAGAGCGGCTGGAGCTGTAGTAACACTGCGTTTGCTAGGTGGTTTATACTTGCTTTTCTGGATCCATTTGTACATGTTCAAATCGACTGCATCTTGCATTAAATAAAACACCACCTTCACCTGAAAGACTGTCCAGCGTCTTCCCTCCGTAACATTCTCTCACTATTGTTTGTTAAATCAAGCCAGTTCAGGCAAATTTTGACTGACAATTAAAAAGTAGCCATGAATACCATTGCACATAGATAAATGCAGTGTGTACCAGGTTTACACATCCATAGGTTCAGGTAAACAGCATACAACCATGAGTCCCCAATTAAGGTGCCACCAACCTCCAGTGATATGGAGTCAAAATTAAGAATGACGCAAAATATTTGCCTAGATGGAAAAAGCTGAAACACCAATAGCATGATGGCAAGTCCACATACCATTTGAAACACCATTTTGAAACACCAATATTATAACGGCAAGACCACATACCATTTGAAACACCATTTTGAAACCAACAGCATAACGGTAAGACCACATACCATTTGAGAGAGAGGTTTAGAACCACTGACACCAATTAGTGTGAATATAATGTCACTCAATAACACACGCAAACACACACACACTAACTCACTCAATCATTCACTCAGTACACACACACACACACCTCACCCAGAGCTCCGTCTGAACTCCAGTGGACCCCGGTTCACCGTGTGTGTACCCCAGAGATGGTCACACTTGGATGGAGAGCACTGGAGCACAGCATGGGGCACAGAATAAGTTAGACTCATTACTGAACATCAGCACCTGTCACGACACATCTGCCTCCATCGCTACTCTACCTGAGACTCATCCCTAACCCCACAGAGAGAGAGAGAGAGAGAGAGAGGGAGAGAGAGAGCGCGAGAGAGAGAGAGAGAGAGAGAGAGAGAGAGAGAGAGAGAGAGAGAGAGAGAGAGAGAGAGAGAGAGAGAGAGAGAGAGAGAGAGAGAGAGAGAGAGAGAGAGAGAGAGAGATGAAGAGAGAGAGAGATAAAGAGAGAGAGAGAGAGAGAGAGAGATGAAGAGAGATGAAGAGAGATAAAAGGAGAGTTGGGCCCATAAGACAGAAGGAGAACCATCAGGTGAGAGAGTGGAAAATATGAGGGGGAGAGGAAAGGGGTGGGAGTAAATCTGTTTATATTACTCACCTGTGTCTGTCAGTGGTCTTTCAGTCACCCTTGGCAGACAAGGCGTCACGGCGCCAAGGTGAAAGGTTGGCCAGTGGGCATGGGGTTCGGCCACAGGCCAAGGGTTCACCTCAATCCCCTTAACACACACATACACACACACAGAAACACACACACACACACACACACAGAAACACACACACACACACACACACACATACACACACACACAAACACACACACACACACACACAGAAACACACACACACACACACACACATACACACACACACACAAACACACACACACACACACACACACACAGAAACACACACACACATACACACACACAGAAACACACACACACAGAAACACACAGAAACACACACACACACATACACACACACAAACACACACACACACACAGAATTCCCATCCTCATCCCACATTCCCTAACTCAATTTCACTGTTAAAACACAGGAGCAAATCTCCTGATTGGACACAGTGGCTCAGAACCAAAATTATGGCCAATGCCTGGCTGACTTCTGTTTGGCCTGGCGGAGAAAAGGGAAGTACAGGGGGTGGAGTTAGAGTAGATACTGGAACGTGTATTCTCTGAATTGCCACTGTGTATATCTGTTTGCATAATACATATGTTTGCATTTTACAAATGAGTTGATCCAGGGTATTGTTTCAAATTATCTACCTCTAGATGTGTTCATTCCATCGACGCTATTTGGTTTATCTTTCAAGTGAGAAATATATGCATATATCATTAATGTAGGTGTACTAATACCATGCTGTCAAAGCTATTTGAACATATTGACAGTGACCGAGGACTACAGTACTCAGTAGTACACAACGGTAAGTGAAATCCAGTTGAGTGAGTAATAGTGCTTGGCTGGAAGGAGGCTAAAGCCTGTCTTAGGAACCCAAACACAGAACAGATGGTGTGCTGTTTGAATTACATTGAACGTCAAATCGAACCCAGTGCACTCTTTGATAAAAAATCATATGATTTTCATACTTTTTAAAATAAAAATAATGATTTTGTAGGCCATGACCCTATTTAAGAATAAGGGCAAGTTTTTGCTCTGGTTATTTCATGTACCTAAACTTTTACATCCTTGTTCCTCAATCACATAGCTCTCGTTCCCTCTGGCAGAACAGTACAGTGTGTTTGAAGTCAATATAGTAACCGTAGCAGCCACTAATAACACTGTTGAGATGATGGCTACTTCTTACCATGGTTCATGCACTCTCAACTCTTTGTTTCTCAATAAATTAAGATTTATTTTTTCCCCAGAGGCACTGTACGTACAGTATACTTATATGTATATCAATATGCGTATATGAATATGCTTTACACTTTATGGGGAAGGAGAGGGATGTTGAGGAACTTCAGCCACAATGGGGTAAATTCTGCGTTCGAAACCGATGCTGAGTTCCTCTTCAATATTCCAATTCAAAACTCAAAGTCCTGGTTTTCAGAAGAAAGGGACAAATTTATGTATTGCTCTTCAGCACCTTCAAGTATGCGGTGGACTAGCTCAATTGCTTGTGACAAAATAAAATCTTACTGCTGTTGCTGTGTAGGCTAGACATGGGTTTGGTGTGTTGATGATAAAATGTATTGAAATAGTTGTTCCAACCAAATATATTGTTTTACTCTCTGTGTTCGATGTATTTTCTATTGCAGTATCATGGATGTGTCTGGTATTCACCAGCTTTTGGTGTAATATTGACATTATGTAGTACAAGTCCTTTACACTAGAAGAAGTAATTTACACTTCCATAAAAGAACATGGACGCTAAGAAACTACAAATGTGTCATGTAAGAATTTGAGAATTATTATTAACTATGGAATTCTAATAACCCTCACCCATCAGCTCCATTCTGTAGAACTATGGAATTCTAATAACCCTCACCAATCAGCTCCATACTGTAAAACTATGGAATTCGAATAACCCTCACCAATCAGTTCCATACTGTAGAACTATGAAATTATTTTAACCCTCACCAGTCAGCTCCATACTGTAGAACTATGAAATTCTAATAACCTTCACCAGTCAGCTCCATACTGTAGAACTATGAAATTCTAATAACCTTCACCAGTCAGCTCCATACTGTAGAACTATGAAATTCTAATAACCCTCACCAGTCAGCTCCATACTGTAGAACAATAGAATTCTGAAAACCAAAGATACATTCTGACTTTACATGTTCTCTCCAGAAACATTACAGATTCCTAATTATGAGCTGATACCTACAGGAGTATTTCTGCCAAGCTTTCTGTGCCATTATGACCAGATGTAAAGTGCAGATCAGAAGGGGTTTTGAGAGTTAGCCTGCCTGTCTAGTAGTACAACTGCATGTGAGCCCTCCTACAGTCACAATGACACTGTTTATTTCTGCACTTTCTGTTTGTCCTTCAGCACAAGAGTTGTCAGTTGCTGCTGTGAATGCTGGGTGAAAATGGCCGGGGGTGTTGCAGACAGGTCCAGAGAGGCGTGAGGTTGGGTGTGTCAAACAACACATTTTGGCAACGCACCTGAGAAAGAAATAAGGCTCGCAACCACAGGCTAACATGTCAACAGAGATTAAACTAGTTTATTCTTTTTGAAGAAAAAAAATAAAATTACGAAACAAAAAAGCAGTCATTTTTTACACTAGTGATTATTATTAAATTTGTACAACCATTCAGTCTGCATAACATAAAGAAATAATTCAACATCTTTGTTTCTTTCGTGTTTTTGGTACTCTGAATTATACATACAAATAACAAATACAGGAACTTTTTTCACAATGCATATAATCTGAGGGCCGGAAGAAAGTCTTTCAGGTGATCCAATGTGGCAGTGTGTGTGTGTGTTTGTGTATGTGAAAGTATGATGTGTGTGTATATGCTAGTATGTGAACACAAACCAACAGCCCGAGACCTATAGCACATCCAAAAAAAGAGACGCCTGCAGTCAGAACAATAGACTCTCTACAAGCTTAATGCATCAAACACGTTTTCCAGCAGGCGAAAGTGAAGGCCTGTCCTTTTATATTTTTTCTCCTCCCTCTATTCCCTCTCTCCAGGAAGCAGAGGCGTTCTCTCCTCCCTCTCCTCCCTTTCCTCCCTCTCTCCAGGAAGCAGAGGCGTCCTCTCCTCCTCTACTCTCCAGCGGCAGTCTCTCTTCTTGCCTTGACTCGTACCCTTCTGTCGTTAGCTGCCCAGGGGCATTTTACTTAATTAAAAAGTATTCATTAAATGTACTGTATTTCATACAATTTGTACAAATATATTCAATGTTAATCTCCTCTTGTCTTCTCACGGTTCAGGGGTGGGGGAGGGGCGGGGGAGGTGGGGTGGGGGGTTGGGGGGGTTGGGGGTCCTGTCATACAGGTGTGTGAAGTAGGGTGGGAAGGGGAGGGGGGGGGTCATCATAAAAGTTGTAGCTTTTGTAATGATTGTTTATAATCTTTGCTTTTCCCATAAAAAATGGCATTTTGCACGCGAATGGGATTCCAGATTGTGGATTATCAACTGGGAGGACACAGTCAGTCAGTGGGTGAAGCTTCTGGATCTTTTCTCCCAGGTCGGAGAACAACAACGGTCTTCCCAGGAGTTGGAAAACCACAGTCAGTGAGTCAGTCTGCCAGGCTTTGAGTATCGCAGTAGATACACTTGATAAAGATTTTAAAAAGATAAAACTGAACAAAAGCAAGGACCCATAGGTCAGATCATAGGCGGCTTGGTGATGGAGCAGAGCGGTTGGTTATGGGTAGCAGAGAGCAGTTTGGTTGTCTTTCAGATTGGGATTCAGGTAAGCGAAGAGAACTCGGGGTAAGCGGATGGGGGGGTTGTTGTTGATTGATTGAGGGGTTTTGGGAGGTGGGTGGTACCATTGGGGTCTTCTAGCCCATGGCAGAGACCATACTGGAGTGGGGGTGGGGGGCGAAGGAGGAGGGGTGCATGGGCGTGGGGGTGGACAGCATGTGGCCGGAGTGTGAGAAGGGGGGGAAGGAGGACATGTGGCGGGACAGAGCGGCGGGGCTGAACGAGCTGCTCTTCTCCATCAGGCTCTTGGAGAACTCGTCCATGCTGTCGTGGGACTTTTTGCTCTTCTTCGACTTGCTGGACATCTTCCTGTTCCTGGTCTGGATGCCCTCCTTCTTCATGGTGAGAGGTCGGTTGATCTGGGGGACGGACAGACACATGGGGTTAATGCACAAGGGTTAAAACAAGCAAGTTATTCAATACTATTATTTAATAGGTTAGTGACGTGACGTCAAAGAGTTACTTAAGTTGAAGGAGCAGAAATAGGAATATGACTCAGAGTAGAACTGAGACAAAATATCAAAGAGCAGCATTCATGCTTTTTGATGGACTTTGATGAAGTGAAAAAACGCTGACAAACAAAGAAATTAAATAAAAATCCAAGCATTGAGCTCTGTTTATCACTCGTATCATGTAAAGTGCATTTGGACCAACAAAACAAAAATCTAACCAAAACAAAGAATATTGGAATGGGTCCGATACAAATAGGTTTCTAATTTCAAAAGAGGTCGAGCTCAAGGTTTGGGGAACACTGTGATATGTAATGGAGTGCTATTGTAGGATAAATCGGTCTGTCCCATTGTTAGTGGTAGGGGGTGGGGGGAAGTAGGGTGTGTGTGTGTCAGGGCGAGTCCTCATTTGGCTGGATTTAAACACTGATTCCCTTAAGCTGGGCTGGATCTTAGGCTACTGCCATACCAGGGAGAGAGAGAGAGAGAGAGAGAGAGAGAGAGAGAAGAGAGAGAGAGAGAGAGAGAGAGAGAGAGAGAGAGAGAGAGAGAGAGAGAGAGAGAGAGAGAGAGAGAGAGAGAGAGAGAGAGAGAGAGAGAGAGAGAGAGAGAGAGAGAGAGAGAGAGAGAGAGAGAGAGAGAGAGAGAGAGAGAGGGAGAGAGAGAGGGAGAGAGAGCCTGGCAGCCACCGTCCTAAGCAGCCGACCAATGAGACACATGGTCATGACGAATGCAGTCGCCGGCCAAGTCCGCCTCTCTACCCTCCACCCTCCATCACAGCCTTCTGCATGTGCATCTGCCGGCCAAAATGGCCCGAGCTGCCATATTCCTGCACAGGTTTTAGCTGGGAATGAGAGCCGGATGATGGAATTCCAGCTCAGGGCAGGATTATGAAGGAG
Source organism: Thymallus thymallus (assembly GCA_023634145.1). Lineage (NCBI taxonomy): Eukaryota > Metazoa > Chordata > Actinopteri > Salmoniformes > Salmonidae > Thymallus > Thymallus thymallus. Next base: position 16,674,838 of record CM042421.1, on the reverse strand, counting down.
AGGTGGATGAGGTCGGCTGCTTCCCTGATCTTTAGGACTGCTTCCCTGGGAAATGGGTAATGGGATTTCACTGCCTAACTTCTGCCACTTTCTCTGAGACGTTATTGGCATTTTTTGCTGACTATATTTTAGCACAGAGTGGCCCAGATGATTAGCAAAGGGCGATGAGCTACGGCCCCTGAGCGATGTGGTTTCACTGTCTCTATACTGTAGCGTAAAAGCAAAGGGCTTCTCTGTGTTTCTAGCTGCTAGCGAGGCGTTGAAATGCAGCACGTCCAACTAAAGCTGGCTAGGCGGGCTGTGCTCTTTGATGCTCAAATGTATGCCATGCATCTCACGTTGGAAGCCTAGGCCTTGGACCTCCGCCCCATCGCATCAAACAAAACACAACACACTCAAGAGCTTTACTCAGTGACCACCACAGAGCATTCAGTACATAACCTCATATCCTCTCCCCACACCTATAGTAACCTGAAACCAACCACAACCCTTATGCAATGGTCTCAGGTTGACCACACTGCAGACTGAGAGAGAGAGAGAGAGAGAGAGAGAGAGAGAGAGAGAGAGAGAGAGAGAGAGGGGGAGAGGGACCAGCACGCCCCAAAACGAATCAGGTGGATTGGTGGTCAGAGGGGGACTCCAAGTCCCAGGCGCGGATGTAACCAAAAGGCCTGAAATAAGATCGGTCTGAAAATTAATCGAATTTTAATTAAGCTCTTCTTTAATATTCAAAAGCCAAGCTGCACGCACAGGGCTTAATTCGTCTCTCTCGTATATTTTGATTCGTACATGTGACTTACTGCGAATAAATCACATGAATTACATTTCTTATCGCTTGTGCCCCCACAATTCTCAATAGGGACGACTGCGATAAATATTTCCAAAAATCTCAAATAAGTTTTGAATATACAGACAAAAAAAAGAGAATGGAGGAGAGAATAAATGAAAAGAAAGAAAGAAAAGTGAGGAAGAAAAGAAAGGATATGAAAGACGACACATGCTTAGATAAGTTAGTAGAGGTCTTACTATAATGTAAAGGCTGTTGTTTTGCTTACATTGTGCAGTTTGTAGTATAGACCGCAAGCGTTACACACGGGATCCCCGTTGGCGTTTCTCCGCCACAGTGTTGTCGTGCTCGTTTGACAGTTTGCACACGATGTCCCTGCCCGTCTTGCTGCCGACTGTAGAAAAAATAAGATTTAAAGAATAGTCATAAGGCCATTTCCTAGGCTATCAGACCAATGTTGCAGTTATAATACTATTGTAATACATTACTAACATATAGCTTTCTGCAAAGCTCTGTCTATCCAACTTTCGGCAAATAGTTTTAAAATAAGGACAAAACTCCAAAACGCCACTGCTTTGACTCGAGACTAAAAATAGCATCATGCGCACATGCCCTCTCAAGAGTATTTACAGACGACATAAAAGCAGTGGCATGAAATGGGACCTATTAAATCTGATAAAATATCCCCGTTAAAGCGACTAAGTGCTTAAGTAACAGTAAGATAGTCTGCTCCTTATGTTTAAATATGGACCTCAACAGTTTATACAAATTAACTACAATTACTTTTATGCTGAGAGCATGATGGAGACAGAATTATGTATTTTTTAAACAAATCGCCAGCCTCCCATGGAAAAATTGTTAAATGTTAAATCATCAATATGTGCATAGCAAAATCAAGCAATCGTTATTCTGTTGTTGTTACATAGATATTCATGTTGAGCAGTCAAGGGGGGTTTCACAATATAAAATGGCTAATGAATCAAATGGACAAAGTGATATGCTTGTGGGTGAAGATGGTAAGCTTGAATATCGCCATACCGTCCACATTGACATACCATATAGGCCTATTAGCCAATTACAGAAATTATTTTTTTTTAATTGGGAAGAGCTAATGGCCTGATTTACATTCAAGATACGTTTCGACTTGCATGGGGAGAGGACTCTACATTCCCTTGGATTGAAACGCCTGGCTCAGACGCCAGTTAGCTGGCCGGCCTGGCATTGATGTTATAATCTATAAAACCAATCAATAGACGAGATGACCGAATAGGACACAGTACCCGTTAACACCGAAGTGGGCTAAACAAAAGGCACTACACTATCGTTCGGAGGGATTTCCAATTATCTACATATGGTAGCCTAATAACCTATGTTCATGCGTGACTTAAATAATGTAATTGCTTTGCACACCAATCTTGAGTTCCATTAACGCGAAAATAAAGTGCTTGTGTACTGGAATATGGAGCTCACTGTATCCATCTTCTACCAGATTTCTTCTTCAAACTTCCCTCTCTCTTTTCTCCTTTCCCTTTTCATTTTCTCCCTCTTTTCCTCCCTTAGTGGGCTATTTGAACATTCTGCAGAGATTCCCTTAGTTCTGAGGAGAACAATCTCGAGTCGTGACTCCTGCGTGCCCTGGGCCGAACCTTGCGCTGATTCGCTCCCCGGTCCCCTTCATGTTTAGACTGTTGAAGCGGGCTATGTTGTTAAAAGCGACTTATCTACGCTGCTCAGATATCCGGCAGATTTTTCCGGGGAAGTCGGGTTTTCACATTAGAGAGAGAAGGGGGGATATAGGCTAGAGCAAAAGCTGGCTGGCTGCTAAAAGAGCAGTAGACGCGAGGCTTCCCCTGCCTAGAAAGTCTGACCCTTTATCTAACCATGCAGGGAGATAGGGGAACTGCTCTGTAGCTTTCTAGTGTTAAAAAGTTTAGGGGTTCCTCTCCAAATACTGCAAGGTGCATGGCAGCCTACATCTCTCATCTAAACCATATAAACGTCCAATTCTAAGTATGCCATTAACAGTATGTCAACTGCAGATATTATTCCTATGTGGGCAGTTAGGACTTTTTTCGATTTGCCTCAATGCGTTACGAGAGGAAGATATGTTCTAATTACAATATTTTTCCTCTAGGAAATATCAAACAGAAGGGCAATTAAAGCAGGATAAAAAATAATTGATGAAGCAAATCATAAAAAAATAAAAAAGAACAATAGTAATAATAAATCTGCAGTTTGCTATTACTGTATATCTAAAAGAATTCGAGACCTGCACTTGGCGAGTCAATTTCCTGCAGCTAACACTTCTTCCTGGGTAGAGAAAGAGAGAAAGACGGAAGTGTCATCAATACAAAGTGGCAGGGACATACCAGTCGTCGCTTGGGTTTGATGAGGGGCCGATTCTGCCCGTTCATCTTGTGATAGAGTCCGCAGGCGTTACACAAATAGTGACCAGTGCCATCCCGCCTCCAGAGCGGGGTCGACGTAGCTCCACAGTTAACGCACTCTCTACCTTCTGAAAGCAGAAACGATACACACGGAGAGAGCGCCGAGATCAGTTCGCCCCTTAAAAACTAAACATAGCATCACACATCTGAAACACTTGATCCCTCAGGTCAAGAGGGAGAAAGGTTGTTATAAACATAATGGAAAATGTCATCACACAAAATAATTAATTCTAATAATAGTATAACATTCATATTACACAGTAATAATAATACAAATAATACAATAATAATAATAATAATAATAATGATAATAATTATAATTATAATTATAATAATAATACAGTTTGCCTATAACAATGCACTGAATATTCAAAGTGCAAAAAAAGCCCAGCCTCTATTAGGCTACAACTGACATCAACATTTGACCCTGGAGTTAGTAGGGCTTTTCCAATTCATAGTGTTTCGAAAATTACCTCATACAATATGTCTGACATCATACAAACATCTGGCTATCATTGAATAAAGCAGGTTTATTATGGTCGATTACTGTCACAATGTGGTCACACATAATTTCATCAAATACATCATCTATTAATTCAGAAAAGGGCGTGCATAATCTATGAGCTCAATCATAGGTTTTTGTGATTAATAAGTAACCTCTTCATTCTCCCACACACACAACCTCTCATTTCACAGTGGTGTATAGTAATAATAATAATATGGTATTGTAAAATAGATTAACTCATTAATATTTAGGCCTGTTTATTTGATTGGAATGACCACTGTCATTTGGATTTGACTGGCACTTCTCTAGTGACACCGACAGGTGAGAGACGCGTTAACGTGTTCATGATCCCCAGGCCTATGTGGCCTCACCACTGAAACTGAAACAACCAAGCAGCGCGGCAGGATTATTTGAAAGCATAGACGCGTATAGAAAGGAGGCCTTTGCGCCGCGCTGTGCCTATACGCCTCTACTCACCCGCACTTCCCCTTTTGACAGCAAAAACCGCTCCACTTCTTCAGAGACTGATATGCGTCACTTCTGGTTCTGCCTTGTTAGATGTGATGGACATTACAGAGACCTCAGCAGACACCGAGGATGTTGTAAATCAATTGTGTTTTAAAGAGAGATGACTGGCTAACGCAGCTAAACAAATGTATCCACTCCACAAGGCCTCTGAGAAATAGGCTACTACAGGTTTTGTATTGCGCAAGGCGTGTTCCGGGTTTTATGGTTAGAAGACCACAGTCGACCTTTCTGCATGACTTCTTTTCAACGGCAGGTTTGCAATGTAGACACATTCCATTATATTACCTCATTAATAGATAACCTCTTTAAGATTCATTTTAGAGGATGTATCTTTACGCACATTACAGCACACACATACTTTATCCTCAAATTAAAATGATTTATTTTTTTGTAGTAATATTAAGCGAATATTAAGCGAATATTATTCAGCATTGAATAAGCCTGATGATATGCATCGACTAATCCACTGTTTTCTATATTTCTCCTAATGCTATGTGGCACTGATATTAATCTCATTACAGTTAACTGGTTTCGAGTGGTGCCGAATAACCTTTTCTTTTTTTTATTACCCCCACTTGTTTGGATAATATTCCGCCTCGCCAGTTGTGCCACTCTGCCACAGAGAGAGCTCATTCGTGATAACCCCCTCTCAATGCAGCCTCTGTCAAAGTTATTACTGGCTCTGCGTAAACAATGCAACTGTCGCGTGCACCAGTCTGACAGTAATGCGATTATCTTAAACATATAAACGGGCGCGAGACAGCCATGCAAGCACGGAGGCTGCGGACAGAGTAGCTAGCCTTGTCCCTCTCTCTCTCTCTCTCTCTCTCTCTCTCTCTCTCTCTCTCTCCCTCTGCGAAAAATAGAACAACAGAAAACGGATCTGGTTTAGGCCTATACACAGAGCTTAAAACTATTCTGAACTCATCTGCTTTTAGGGCACCAAGGCTGTTTAATCATTCACTGGACTTGATTACTTTGCTTTGGAAAGTGGAAAACCGTTCAATCTCATGTGGGCAAATGCGCTTTGAATGATTTAATTCGCTTTCTATTCTAAGCAATGTGTTCTAACAAATCAGGGTGCTGATTGAATGCAATTAAACATGTTTGTATATCCTAATAACATATAGAAACGTTATAACGTCCCCAATTAATTAATTGTTACTCAGTCAAATTGATGTAGAGATATAACAACGGATTATCCATGCAATATTTTTCCTACAAAATTCATTTATTATTATTTAGAATGTATTATTATTGTTATTATTATTGTTATTGCTACTATTATTCATGTGTATTATTATTACCACCACGTGCTTTCCTTGGCACTGCTATTGTATGTTTCCCTCAAACGAATCTTGTGCATGAGTCCGTTTGTCGACACATTTGACTTTCTATGGGCCTGCAAGGGCTGGAGAAAGGCCTTGGATGTCACTCAAAGCTACATGGCATGCCAATAACCCCAAATAAGAGTTTGTTTGTGTGGAGAACGGAAAAAAGGTCCTGATTCTGAAACGGGTAAATTGGGATTTTACACCTGGATATCATCAATGCCAAATATTCTGAGGTGAAATCAAATGGTAATATAATAAAAATGCACTCCTACCTGAACATGACCTTGTTTTTGGTCTTGTTTTGGAACCATAAGTAGAAGATGACCCACCTATCAGGCTACTTGGTGGGAAGAGGCCTGGGCCGTATTCGGGGACATAGGATGGGTATGTGGCGATGGGGTGATGATGGTGGGCGGAGGATTGCGCTCCGATTGATGCCATGCTCCGGCTGTGAGACTCCAGTTTCATGCTCTCGGCTAGGGACACCTGGTACTTTATGCACTCTTTCTCCTCCTGTTGGCGACTGTTGCTGCTTGAGCCCGGAGTGGAGATGCCTGGGTCCGGGGACACGTCTTTCGGAGGAGTGGGGGGAAAGGTGAAGAGGTGCGGGCTGGAGTGGCCCCCGGACAGGGAGGAGGAGGACGTCGGTGGGTAGACGGAGAGACCTGCCGGGGAACCGTGATGCAGTGAGCTCTTCTGGAAAGGACTCAGGTTCCACGGGGAAGTGTTGTGAGGCGGCATTGCTTTGCTTCCGTCCAGCCACGGCAGAGAGCCGTGCAGTAGAGAGGGGCGACACACCTGACTACCTGTAATTGAAAATAGAACGGTGTCAGTATTTTTATCGGTGAAGAAAATAACAATAGGCATACATTTAATTAGCCTACTCTCACGATTTGATCACATTCCCGTATGATCATGTTGTTGACTAAACAACAATATCTCACATGTATGCTGGGTTGAGACACCACCATGTCGGCCTAGGTCTGCTATGACAAAGACAAAACTATATAAAGGTGCACCTCAGTTATTGTCAAATAAAAACGTTTGGTCACACTTTCTATTGAAACAAAACATTATACATATGACAAGGTCTTTTTCGTTTGATATTTTAAAAAACATTTTTTTTTTTAAACATACACCATTTTAGTATTTATCTTCGGGGACACGACATAAAACGGCACACCAGGCAACACATGCTCTGACCTAAATAGTCCCTCTTGACTCCAGCCTACTTTATTTATTTTGTCTTGCCGAAACCCAGTGCCTAAATGACAGTGTCAGACAGCAGTGTGGGTTTGAACATTGGCGTTTTAGCATAGGAAGTATCGCTACATAAACCGTGTCATTATTCACTATTCCGTTCAGGAAGTCATGTCAATAAATTCAACCAATTGCTCTTCCGTAGTTATTATATCTCCAAGAAAATCTATAATTAAATTATATAGTTTACCTGCCATAAAAGGTACACGGTTGTGTGGTGAAGTAAGATAGTCTGAAATGACAAAATATATCTCATGGGGCCTTTGCAAATTCTCTCTGCTCGTAGGTCTACACATTCATTCGTTTGTTAACATATTTGAATTTAACCGTGATATCTTACCACAGCAAAATGCCGTTCATCTGTATTCATGTTAATTTATGTCATTGATTTCAAATTGCTTCCCTTCTCACGTCTGACTTTACAGTGCTAAAATCGCACTGAACATAGAATCAGAACAATAAAACAGAGTGGCCTTACTCACTGTTATAACACATACCTATACTCACAACTGGAAAGATACGCAACCGAAGTTACACCACCAGAGAGGTAAGACACACATAACAGAGGACTGCATGGTTTCATATGGCGCTCGTATTTTTTTTTGTAATTAGCCGGATCAGCTGAGGCTAAAATCTATCAGACAAATACTTCGGTTCAGACATTTTAAAATGGACAACCATCTGAAGAGGAATTATTCTTATGTCAGTTCTATACACGTTAAATATGACCATGCCACATATAAATAAGAGATCTCTAATTCAATAGTAGTCTAATGAAGCAGTACTTACTATGTGTAGGGGGTGGGTACCTCTGGACGGCTCGGACTGAGTTCCCATAGTATGGAGATACGTGGTTGCCCTGTGAGTCGATATTAAACAGTACATCCACATCGTCGGCGAGGGGATACTGCGAGGGGTCCATGTACGAGTGGCCGAGGCCCGGGTGGTGCGAGCCGGGATGCTGTTCGTTTAGCACCGATGGGTGGTGATGGCTCATCCATCTGGGTTGGTCCGCGGATACTTCCATATCTTTTTAGCAAACGTTCATACACACCGGAGTGAACCGATACAAGTCAAGTAAGAAAAAAATCTGTCCGAATTCCTGCTTTGTTTAATCCACAGTTTTCTTCGTTACCTTCGTTCACCTGGAGATGAAAAATACAAATGTATTTAAAAAATATGTTGTCCGCCCTATGATGATGTTATTTTCAGTCTATTCAAATGTGATTATTTGGCAGGGATTCACATTAATGTGAATTTGCCCGGATAATAAATACAATAAAATTGTTCAAAACATACATTCAAAAAATCATGTTTCACTTGAATGTTGTCATACATAGGTCCAATGTCGTATCCAGTCCCACTATAAAGTTCCTCAACTTTTCCCTAACAAAGTTTATATATTATTAAGCCGACTCAACAAGTTGTAGAGGTATATGCAGCCTTGTTTGCAGTAGGTGGCTTAGTGCAAACTGACTAGCACCGAACTCACAGATCAAATCTCTGTTTGTGCGCAGCGGCAACCCTCTCCACCAACTTCGCTTCCCTCTCTCTCTCTCTCTCTCTCTCTCTCTCTCTAGCTCTCTCACCCACTCTCTATAGCGCTCTCTGAACTCTCTCCGCCCCAGTGTGTGTATGTCACTCTCTCTCGCTCTCGCTCTGTTTTTTTTTTTTTTTTACAGTGAAGGCATTCTTTCAGGATGGCGCCAGGCAGCTCAATGCTTGCAGACAGCTGTGGCGCGACGCAACTTAAGGAGGGTCTGTCAGTGTCATCAGCGGGGGAGGGGCCTGCCCTGCTCGCCCTAACTGAATATAGTGGGCCAGGAGAGATGACCAATAACTGCTGTAAGTAGTTTTCTTTCACAGACCTTGCAAGAGTCTCACCAATATTAAATGAATTTAATTAATTAATTTCTATTGAAAGCAAATACTGGTACACAAACGCCTTTATACCAATTATACACAGTGTATTGTGCATTATAACTAAATTATAACCCATAATAAAGTGTTTTTTATAGCAAAATATGGACATATAGACTATACTTAATTTGCTAAATATTAACATCTTATATCCACATCTCATGAAGACCATGAAAAACGGCACATCAATTGAATTATATTATATTATTTTCTATTCTAAAGTAGGCTGCTTTTTAATGCAGTATCTGTATCAATGAATTATGCTGGCCACAACAATATTTCCGGGCTTGTCATGAAAAAATATATAAATAGAAAAAGACAGCACGTGAAGCCTGTTGCTCAATAACGAGGGACCAGTGGCAGCCTGGCAGGTTGTGGGACGCCCATTTTCTTAAACTTGTGACAGTGCGTCCTCTCGCGGTGACAGGCGCGATATTATAATGGCAGGCTACGATTTAACTCCCCAAATTGGGCTGATTTCCTCGCTTCAAAGAGCATGGGCGGGCGAGGACGCCAGAGTGGCTGAACTGCAGTCGGGAAAACACTCCACTGCATTAATGCTTGGCTCCTCAGCTGACTTTAACAGACTGAGCGAGAGAGAGTATTCTCCCAGAGTAATAGACTGATAGTCTCTCCCCCAACACACAGATAGACAAGCAGCAAATGCCCTGACATGCCATTATTAATTCAAAAAGACTGCATTAACTGTAACTTGATGCAGCTAATTTATTTACATTACCTATGTCATTCATGCGTTCTATATTGTATGATCTTGAATTGACTAATAAAATATATTCATCTTGACACCATAGGCCAGATCATCTAAGCATTCCATATGCCAATGTCACGTATGCATGATGCAGTGTACTCTCGCATTGTTCCACTTGATTGCACTGTAATAGGGGGGGCTGCCCCGTTGGGAGGCATTTTGTATCTAATTCCGAGTTTGGCTACCCCATAATCTCCGATTGTAAGTATGTCATTGTAGAATAGGGGTCTGTTCTTTTTGGTGCTGTGCAATGCACTGACACCGGCAGCCTCCGCGACGCCACTGGACGTGACGTCACTTCCAGAGTAAACAGCCAGGAAGTGAACCCTCTCAGCGAGCAGAGCAGTGCGCGCAGGCTGTTCTGGAGAGGAAATGCGCGCGCCCTTTTCTAGTGAGTAAACGTAATTATTAAATAGCACAATTCTATAACGAGGTATGCTGGGCGTTCATTACGCATTAGCATTTTTAAGAAATTGTATGGTGACTTGAATTCACACAAGATATTACAAGGGGAGAAAAGGCAGATTTTATTAATAGCCTTGCATTAGCATAAAAATCGATACCATATCATTTTTCAAAGTGCACTATCACGAATGCAAACGGACACAAAGGAAATTGATATCTGAAATGTTTTTTTTTTTTCAGGGTCTCCATGGGAGCACTTGATATTCAGAAGCATGGCCACAACAATAACTGCCACATCCATCTTATGCAATGAGGTAGGCCTATTTTACAGAATAGGGTAGCTACATATGTGATATTCATTGATGGCCTTTTAGTATTTTGTAGGTTGTGCATTTTACCAAGGCCGTTCTCCGTCGGGTGCACGAGGTCAGTGTGTGAGAAACAGAAATATTGCACACTTTCTTTCCTCTCCAGGATACCCAGAGAGCATGTCTCACTCAAGCGAACCTGAGACTGAACCTGGATGGAAACTTCTGTACTGCCTCACATCGAACAATCTTTCCGCCATTGTCGACCTGTCAACGGACTCGTGTAATTATCCTCTTGAAAATAATCGCGCTCCATTATCCACCAAGTAGGCTATGCGTTGTAGGTGCTCAGAGGCAACACATGACGCTAAACGTAAAAATCCTGAGGATGTTTTTTTTTTGGTCTAGATGTCTGGAAGCTTACAGAGCGGGACATGGAACCTCTCTCAATACGTGATTCCCCAAGCTTCAGTGTCAAAAGAGAAGGAAACGCGAGAGCTTATTATAGCGTGGAATAAAAACGGGTCCCCTTTAAAAGTTGTCAGTGGTAATCCCCACCACTATCACAACAGAAGGGGGGCCCTGTGTGTGTGTGTGTGTGTGTGTGTGTGTGTGTGTGTGTGTGTGTGTGTATATATATATATGTGCGTACGTGCGTGTGTGTGCGTGCGTGATAAAATAACCAAAACAAACTAAAAAGCAGATGTCTAGTCAACTACACTGCGTCTGATTCATAAATGTTGGTGGTAGTATGGTGGCTAGTAGTTTTGCCTGGTGGCAGGCACAGCAGAAGATTGGGGAGATAATTTGTGAGTGATTATGTCAGGGAACGCTGATTAAAATCAAGAGACATCACACATTTCAATGAGGGTGAGAATTTGAGACACCACCGGATTATTTCATTATCAGAGTGAGATTAACTTTTTAGATAGCATCTCTTTGTTTACAGTGTCCACATTTTTCCTCCCATAGGCTAACTGTAATTATGACAAATGTATTTCCCATAGTTGTAATTATTAGGTAGTAGTTATAGTCTAATCAAAATAATAAAAATAATGATTATTAGTATAATTACAACAATAATAGTAGTAATAATTATAATAATAATCATAATAACACTATAGACTATAGTCTGCTACAAGGACTACACTGCTACTACTACTACTAGTATTTTTTTTTACTTCTATTTAACTAATAATAATAATATGATGCATATTGATAATACCATATATGCTATTCAAATAATTACTATAAATTGTATCTATTACATTTTTGATATGTGTGTGTCCAACCATTGAAGCGTCATCATTAAAACAGCCACATTCTAAAGCAAGCTTTCTTGACGCTCATGCGCTGTATGCGTTGTAACCCAGTTTTGGGGCAGATGGAAAAACCCGTGAAGGCCCAGGAATACCATTTAATTAAAGTGCCGGCATTTGGCTTAGGAGACTTTTGATGGGTTTAGGTTTAACAGTTTCATTCTAATGTAGCAGGTAAAGCTGTCCAAACAGCCGTTGGTGCGGATCCAGGGTGAACCAGAGGACACGGCCTCCGGCAGCGGGCAGCGCGCGGAGCACTCTACTCGCTCGAGCTACTTCACTCCAGTCACCACTGGAAGACATTATTATTATCTTGATGGAGACGGAGGAAAAGGAAAAAAGCGAGGGAGAGAGAAACGCAGTCGGACTTCCACGTGTGTGTTACAGGATAATGTAAAGGAAATAAACAAACAATTTATTAATAATAATAATAATTATTATTATTATTATATAGGCTTAAATAGAGAGAAAATTAAACTGAAGACAGTCATTTTCAAATAAGTCAAAACGATATCATGCATGCCATCATTATAAAAACCTCGAGTTGGGGAGTGTGGCATAGGCTACAGGTAAATATGACTAATGACACAATATTCTCTGATCTTTTCAAGAACAACGTTTCTTGTTGTACTCAATTAACTATGTGAACTAGTTCAGATTCTTAGAACCAAAACGAGGGCGTGAAATTATTCTCCGTGGAATGAAACTTGAAAATGAGGTGTATTTCTTAGAATGATTCAAATGAGTAAAGATTTTGGAACATTTTACCTCGAGTACAGGTTATGTTTTTGGTAATGCTTTAGCCTGAATAACAAACAAAAAAAAAGATGAAGGTACTATTGAGTGAGAGGGATGCCTATACGTGTGATCGCTATTCACCTCCTCTTTCTTAACGGCAGTAACGCCTGCAGGCCCACACCGCTACAGTTTTCGGTTCCTCTGCTTTAAAACACCATCTCTCAAATGTAGTGCTCTGAGGGCGTATTTCCCCCCCCAAAAAAAATTCCATTGACAATTCTTGCATTTATTCACCCCTTTGTACATAACACATAACACAGGCGGATTAGCATACACGTTGATAGTCTGACAGGTAGCTAACATTCTTTGACAACTTCATAAACACACAAACAAAGAACTTCCGACATATCAACATTTCAAGCCACACTCAATGTGCTGCCCATCTCTCGTCGTGGCCTGATTTGGAGATTGGAGGCAGATTGTATCCTTAGTTAAAAGGTAACCCACCTCGTGATTATGTGAGTGGCCAGCCTCCCTATCTCCAAAACACAGCTGTTGGGGAATCATTCAGCATTAATCATTAGAACGGCTCGCGATTTCCCAGCCCGTTCTGTTCTCTGCATGCCAATAACCGCTCGAACTCTGCCCATGACAGCACGACTGTGATGCCCCTTAATTTCGTATCCTATTCATGTAAAAGCTCCTCTCCAAATCAAGCCATATCGACCACAGACGCGATGGAAAAGGGGGAAATGCAGCCTCAGCAAATCCAACTCCTTTCTTTTATGACCCATTGGCGAGGTAATCAGATCAATTTCATGGGTTAAGGGATTCTGCCTGCCACCAACTCAGGTGGTAATAGATCATTTAAACCCTTCATCTTCTGTATTTCGGGAGGCTGAGGTAGGTAAAATACTCTCAGAATATAGTGCGTTTAAGCAATAAATTCCAAAGCAATTTGAAAACGTTGATGCAGTGAAAAACGAAAAAGTAACGATTTATTAAGACGATTATGGAAGACCACCTATAGCCTATTAACGTTATATGTATTTTTATTTTCTAAAATTACTTTAGACTGAATATCCCCCAGGCTAATGCCAGTCACAAACGCAGCCAAACTCATATAGGCTAGAGTAAAAACATAACAGAAAACAATGGCGTCGCGTGTGTATCTTTTTAACCATATTTCTGTTTGACAGACGTGCAGAAAAGCTCTACACATGTTGAGAAAATTTAGCTGTTTAACCGGTCTCTGCAATTGACTAAACAAAAAGCATGTGTGTGCCTTTTTCCCTAAAGATGCTCTACAAAAACGCTATATTCGAAAATCTACGTTTTTAAAGCCATGGAACAAACTTGCTCATCAATTCATTTCTGGACATACGCCTGACTGGACAGACCACACAGAGGTAGGCTGGAAGAGACCAGTACGTATCTTTAAGAGCTATACGTTGTGTTCTTCGCTAAAGGACAAGCAGACAGAAAGACTTGCTTTATAGAAATCTAAATATTTACTGACCTGTAGAATAGAGGTTCGCGGTCGTTTTTTTTTTTCTGATCGGCTGCAGATGTGAGGAAAGAGTGACATGGAGATCGAACCGCCGATGGCATTTAGAGAGAGCGAGCTGCGCAGGGGAAAAAACCGAGGCGCGCGCGCCCTAAGCGCAGAGTCACTCAAACACACACACACACACACACACACACACACACACACACACACGCTCCTACAGGCCAACCAAAGCATCTGTACATTCTCGATCAGAGCTCTTCCGGGTCGGGTGGAATCTACGGAGGAAAAACATAGTTAGTCAAACCGAATGCCGCTAGACCCCTATTAGGACATGTTGTCACTTTATTAGGCCCGAGAGGTGGACTGCTGTTAATGGCGCATGTAGCTGCTGTAGTATTTGGTCGGCTCTTATTTTTAGTATCTGTAACACTGTTAAAGTAGACTGTAGCTTAGCCTTCTGGCTAACTAATCACGGGATGGTGTTGTGCGTCTTTCGAAAAATGAAAATCATATTTTATTGCAACTTTCAGTAATCAATAAATCGACCATTTGAATGCATGGTCTAAAGAGGTACAAAGGTGCGCGTGTCCACAGACGTATACACACAAACACACTACTGAGGATTATTTTGATTAGGATGACATAGTCTATCTCAGTAAGCCTATATTTTACTGTCATAGGCATATACTACTATAGGCCATCATCACCAATGGATATGAGTAATATATTATTCATGATGTAGGCTATTCGACATTCAGAAATAAAGTAGCTTCGTTCATCTATTCATTTTGATCTACTAACACTAATATTTAACACATTTTAATTTCCTAAATTAAAGTTGCAGAACTACACATCCATAATATGTATAGCCTATTAAATTCCCCCTTGCTTTGTATCAAATGGTGTAAAAATATGAAACTGGTGTTAACGTGCAATGTTGTCCTTCAGGCCTATATATGTACAGTATCTTAATAATTTTATTTAAACTATTAATAAAAGGCATTACATATATTTTTTGGCGAAAACCAAAAAAGGCATAGGCTATAACACCAATATACACCCACATATCTGCTTACACAGACACCATGTTTGAAAAATGATCCATCTTCCTTCTTCCTCCTCGAAAATAGAGAGAATGAGGAAAGAGAGAGAAAGAAAGAGAATGCGAGAGAGAGAGAGAGAGAGAGAGAGAGAGAGAGAGAGAGAGAGAATTGTGCTGATGCTGGAGGCTTGATATCTCACATTGCGCCTTGACTCTGAAGGAAAATGTAAACCGATCACACCAAAATCTATCTTTGGAGAAGAAATTCAATTAAGGTAATACATTAAAGATAATTGGCACAAACGACGCTGTATAAACTTACGGAAGCAACCAGCCAAAATGTGTCTTTTAAACCAATTAATTATTCAATGTTTTCGGAGCAACAAGAGCTTTCATTTATATAATTAGTATTTCAATATTTTAATAGAATTACCAAAGAACACATCCAGATGTTAATTATTTAATATGCTTGCATTAGACGTAAATAACGTGCTTATTAAAAAATAAATGGATTCGCAATTTCAAAAAGTGTTGGTAATTATGCTTCCATGATAAATGCGCCTACTGATGCCTTCGATATAGTAAAAACAAGGGTCAAGTGGCTGTATATTCCGCAGATGATTATAACTTATTGTAAGTGCAATCAAAATATTATTAACGTCTGAAGAAATAACATATCTTAAGAATTAATTAGCTTCATTCATTTTAGGGATATAATTAAATGTGACAGCAAAAAAATGAATCCCCCTTTTTCCTATCAACCATTTGCAAACAGAACAGAAATATGTGACAGGCAAAATAAATGAAGCCTTCTAAATTAAGTATCCATGATCATGTTTGTGGGGTGTTTCTCCTAAACGAAAGAAAACAGATTTTCTGAGGCACACAGCTTCACGAGGCTCCATTTTGATTCTGGAGCCATTTTTGGTTCAGTGATGTCTGTGAGCGCGAGCACGGCCAAGTCCAAAGTCACTCTCCTCTTCTCTCCCGCGTGCACTCTAGTAATGGCATGAAATCGCGTGATTAATGTCGAATTTGACGTGAGCTCCTGCGTGACAGCGCGTGCTGACAACAGCTGAGAGTAAACCTTCCGGTATAATGCAAGTAGGCTACACATTTTTTGCGCATAATTTATTTATTTATACCCCTTTTGGTATTTATAACGATGAATCTTATCAGCAGATAGAATGAGGGATTATGATATCATGTTCATAACCCGATTAATTTTGGCATCATAGAACAAGCTGGCCTGTTTAAACACTTGCAGCCTACATGTCGTCCAAGTTAATTGTTTGCATACCTTTTTAGATAGATTTTCATTTCGCCTTGCCACTGGAATTTATCATGCTATTGCAATCAACTAGTTAATCTAGTGTTTATGTCTTAATCTGCATTAGCCTACTCATCGCATTGTTGTATTATTGTCATTATTGACCCTACAAATAATAGCATTTATGTTAATATAGCCAACCAAACACAGATAGTGTTAATGTCCGTACCTGATCAGTTTAAATAGATACAATCAAAGCTATCCCAATTAAAGGCACCTTGTAACTTAGGGTTTTAGCCAACCGTAGCCAATTGCTGCTTCTGTGCAGATGTCAAGGGTGACCTTAATGTGAGACAAAACGCCTCCTAAATCCATAGGATTTTCATTCGTTTACTTGTTTATTTTCTCCATGTGTTTTATTATTCTTCTCCTGTGCGCCTTCCAAAGGTAAGACAGTGTTTTTGTTATACATATATATATATGTTGGCTTCTTCTTCACTGCGATTTTATTTTAAAATATTAGGCCGAGGTGGGGAGAATTATAAACGACTCGTCTCTTATCTGCTCACTTCACGTATCCAGGATCACAGAAGCTGATTAAGAAATAAGTCACAGCCAACGCCGGATTCATAATGATTTGGAATAATGAATCCTTATCTCTCTTCTGCAGATTACCAGCCTTTCAGCTCCCCATGTTTTGTTACATGGGATAATTTATTGCATCTAATACATCACAATGAATCTGATGGGGGAAAGTGATGGCCAATGTTAGGAGAGAGGCTGCTTTTTTTTTATCCCGGGGCAATGAAATGCCTTTACGATTTTTAATTGGTAAAATATAAGGGGATCTGATTAAAAAAATAGAACTGCAGAGGTATAATCTTGCCTCCTAGTGTTCCAGCGCCACTCTGCAGCATAATTAGTGTGTCAATTTCAACCTGGAATTAACAGCATCGACCTGCCATCGCTGCTCTAGCCGGTGGAGCCAGCCAGCGAGATCCTAATTTTGCATGATTTATTTTTCACCAAGAAGAGATAATTAATCATAAACAGTGAAAACAGTGCAGTAAAGTGGAGATAACAAAATATTTGCATCTAAAAAGATTCGATGAAGCTAATTTGTTTTCACACAGACTCCCACATCCCCCGCCCTCTCTCTCAGGACCCCGCCCCCCCCCCCCCCCCCCCTCTCCATCTAACCACCTCCAAGATGTTTAATTTTCTATGATTAATCCTAGGCGAAATATCATTAATCATTATAAGTTGGAAAACGGGGCATGTAGCAGTGTGTAAACATTGAATATGTTGGGGCTGTAATTGCTGGATGGGGATTATCTTGGGCACGGTGGTGTCATTGTTCTTGGGTAGTATGCCACCCTATTGAAATTATGATGGGAGGAGGGCAAAGTTGGCTGTACACAGTGTATAGGACTAGCAATAGTAGCTAGTAGGTAACTATACGGAGCTAACATTAGACCTATGTTTTCTAATAAGAATATGATGGTAGCCTAATACTTAACAATAATAATGATAACTTGCAATTTGCCGTAGTTTGGGTTATCTTTGTTGAATTCAAATAATAATAATAATAATAATAATAGTGATGTGAAATAAAGTGTTGTTTTGTAGCCATTTGGCACATTGCCCACATCGGATTTCTGGATGCCTCTCATGTTTAAATTCGGGTCCGCTCACTGCCTTGCAGGATAAATTAGCATTATATTTGCAGCTGTAATTAGCTGATGAGCATCTCTCTCTCTCTCTCTCTCTCTCTCTCTCTCTCTCTCTCTCTCTCTCTCTCTCTCTCTCTCTCTCTCTCTCTCTCTCTCTCCTTCTCTCTCTCTCTCTCTCTCTCTCTCTTTCTTTCTCTCTCTCTCTCATTTAATTTATATTCTCATTACTCGTTTGTATTTTTCCGGGCCTCTGGATGTTTCTCTGATCCCTCATTTTCCAATGTCCTGGCAAAGCCCCCCAGATGTTTATCAGTCTTATATTCAGACAGGCCCTGACTAATAACGAGGCAGTAATCCTGCATGGATCTACACAGGCCCAGTCGAAGTGCTGCAACGGTGAGGTGTTTGGGGACAAAGCGACCAAAATGAATCGTATTATTGCACATAACGCTATGGGCAATCACCTCACGCATTGTGTGAGAAAATTGTATTTTAATGTTTGTGTTTGTTTAGAAATAAAAAGGGTGTTGTGAAAGGAAGAGATGCACAGAGGTGATATAATATAGAATATAGATAATATAGATGGGTAGATTAGTTAATGAGGTTGAGGACAGGGGAGACAAACAGCCTGTTGGGAGGAATATTCCCGAGAGGGAACGAGCGCAAAGCAAAACGGCCCTTTATCTGCAGGGGAATGTACTCATCCTTTAATAAGGGCTCGTTTATTAAAAGCCAGTCGCTTAACCTCCTCACGCAAAATGGCATTTCATTCTGAGCATCCTTCCCTTCCCGACTCCCCGCACTGACGCTACCGGATCATCCTGCTCGAATACAGAGAGCCACATATCTTGATGTAGATCACCTGTGTATTGTAACAATCAAAACAATGCGGTACAGGGTTTCGCCGGCCCCAGTTCCCCTATGATATACCAATATTTATCCACAGGGTGATAAGGAAACGCAAGGATAGCAAGATAACCTCGGCATTCCTCCGCGTCAGGAGCCTTTGTCTATAGCGTCTCAACAATTACACATATTTCCATCCCCTTTACTATTTGGTTCTTTAGTTCTCCCTTTTTAAACTTCTCCATTGCTTTATTGTGGGGGATTCGTTTAAGCGTTATTACGGGGCTCCCTAAGCCGCTTAGTCAATGGCTGTTTGTGTGGTTCTGAGGAGTCTGAAAGAGAAGGCAGAGGGAGAGAGAGGGAGAAAAAAGAATGAATGAAAGACTGACTTGATTCTCCTCACAATCCATGGAACAAATAGCTAACATTTAACGTTTACACCCTGCATGGCGACTCACTGGCGCTCCAGGGCCGAGCGAGCCAGGCTAAAGTGTCCCGAAAGCCTTTGGAGGGTGTAAGTCCCCAGCTATCGGGTTCTCCAGATCCCCCCTGCGCGCACACGGCTTCGGTTTCCAAGGCCGGACTTGTCCGCGTTCTGCTTTGCTGCCGCGCGCCTTTAAATGACTGTCAAAGAGGCAAATATCAAATAGCATGGGGTCAAGTCAATTTGGGAACGTTTTTTTTCTTCAGCCCCCCCTCACTCTGCTTATCACTCTGCCCTCATTCTTACTGGCTGGGTACTGTGTGCATGGCATGGTGGAATGCGGGTAGTCGAGGGAGGCTGGGGAGGAGAGCGTTCACTCAGTGTGCTACAGTCATAACCTTTCAATTTGTGAATATGAGCCACGCAGAAGAAGAACTGTCTGTTATGTCCCCCATTTCAGGTAAAGGTGAGTGGCATCATTGGTAAATATAACTACTCCCGATTTATCTGATATTCGATATGTCGAAATGGAGAACCGGTATAAGAGCATTATATCTCTCATTATCTTAACTACTTAGGCTACACATTGGATTTGGAAATGTACACATCTGTACACATCTGATTACATGTACACAAATGTACACAAATGTACACATCTGATTACATCTGATTGTACACATCGGATCTACATTGCACTGTCCACAATATCCTTCTGGAGAAGCACTGCATGACGCACTGGAATACAACATGATGAACAACCCCTATAATCTGGAGAGAAATTAGTCTAATCTAAAATTTGCATTGCAATTAATCTGGGTAATTTAATACATCCATCGCCTTACATAATAAAAATATAAACTCGACCACCATTAAATGTTCTAAGAAAATTGATTCGTTTGTAAGTCTAAAGTTCCTCTTCTTTAGCCAATAGGCTTGTTAACGCACCGACTCATTATCAGGCTCATACAAATCTAAAATGGTCGGTGGCGCCTTTGCCTGTCGAAATATATGCTGCTTTTCAGAATACAATTTTGCAATAGAAAAAAATAGTGAGATTTGTGAGTTGGTTTTTGATTGACACTGTCCCCGGGATCATGTTTAATCCCTTCTTCACTCTAGCCTTTTCATAACTAATTTCTCTCCGCGAGATGGGGACTCAGATGGTTACCAGGGCGACGGTGATAGCGGCTAAGCCATTTCCATGTCTGTGAGGGAGGCCGCTATTCCGCATGCATAGCCCATTTGCAACAGAGGTCGTCACAAAGTCATCCACAACCCAACGCACATTTATGATGACACTTTCTTCCCCCCACGTCTCCCTTTCTCTCTTCAGAGGGAAACCGGTGCATGCGCGCACCAACATCAGCATATGATGAAGTCCCCGAGAAGGGTGAAGATGAACTGGCCTTTCTGATCAAAGCACACTCTAAAGCTCGAGGCTGGCCCCGCATAGGTAGGTGCCTTTATGCACCTACCTCCCCCTCCGCCCCTCCCAATACCGCTACAGAGAGAAATGCCTTTACTTTCAATCAAAAATACTGCATAGAGTGTGCGCGCACACATACACCCGCAGTCGGTATTTTGACATTTTAAATCGACTTTCTATTTCCCCCTTGGAATAATGCACTCTGCAAGATTCTGGGGTTGCTGTTGAAATAGAACGGGCTATATGGGCCATAGGCTGCAGCGAGCGCTGCGGTGTCATACAGCAGAGCATTCTCACAGGGAAGTTTTTACGCATCGAGTTGCTCAATGTTGCAGGCGATGATTAAGTCAATGTATTTATGTATCGATGTAATCAGCAGACAGTAGTCCAATGGGAACCTCGCCAAGCTCCAATTCTGTAAAGGCTGAGCAGGGGCGCCACAGTTCATCTCGTTCCGCTCTTCTCTTCTCTCCTCCCAATCAACTCATCAAATCACCTGCGTGCTAGTTTACCTGGCCTTCCTCTTAGTTGACACCATCCCAGAATGGACAGCCACTGTAGCCTGCCTCCAAAATCTTAGAAGGGAAAATGTTTTATACCGTTTTATATGGTAGCATCACTATTGTATGTCAAGTGCTTTGCATGATGCTTTCGAGAGATCAGTGGCCGACCTGACAAAGTTAAAGAAACTCACATGCATAAAGACCATCTACTCCCAAAAGTGCATTCATTATCTGTTCACATGGAGAAAACAAACTTTATTGCATTTAACAATTAAGCTTTGAGCGAATAAACTTGCCCTTGGTTGAATAGTAATGGGCTACTAAAGTATCTCTCTCCTGCACATTCTTGTAGAAAGTTTTCATGTTGCCTATGAGGGGGTTCATATTAAACCACACACATCCGGCAGGTTTTATAGCATATTCATTCATTTCTTAACTAGCATATATTGTAATTGCAGATGGTGCTTTAGGCTGGATATAAACAAAACTAGAAATAATTAAATGCATTTAAAATAGATATTCCAAATGCAACTGCCCCGGTTTCACATCACTTGTAATTGCTTTTGAAAGCCTGTCTTTAAAAACAATTGGTAAAGAGGAGCACAGAGACGCGTTGCAGAGAGATACGCCAGTGTTGCTCCCAGTACCACTCGACACTGTAGATAAAACACAAACTGACGGAATATTTTTAAATAACTTTTTGTTGAACAATTTTGTGGTGGACATTTTTGTCATCTCCCCAAATCATAGAAGCTTTAGATACGTGAAAAGCAGGCCTATCTTTTTTTATAATCAACATTGACATTTTCAGACATGAAAATCAATCAATCAAATCTTCACATAGATCAGAGAGATTAAAGACAGATTCATCCCTATTGGATGGAGTTTCTGTTTTGACAAGGCTATCCAATAGATCAAAACGACTTGTTTGTTATTACAGCAAGGTAGGTTTCCTACAGGGGGCGTGTTGTAACTACAGACTATTATACAGACGTGATGAAAATGACATGTAAATAAATTAGTTCAGTTTTGAATGTGTTTGTTAAAAAGGCAAGAGTGCAGTAAGAGAATGAACAAAATGTAATCTCGCCTAAATACTAGCCTGTAATTTAAATAAAAAGGCAATGAAATGAGGTTTTATGTGTCATGTTTTAATTTACCTTTGGGCTTTTAAAATAAAATAATTCTGTAAAGTATGTTGCATAGGCCTATTAGACATTTACATCATTTTGAGAAGGTAGGTTTCCTACAGGGGGCGTGTTGTAACTACAGACTATTATACAGACGTGATGAAAATGACATGTAAATAAATTAGTTCAGTTTTGAATGTGTTTGTTAAAAAGGCAAGAGTGCAGTAAGAGAATGAACAAAATGTAATCTCGCCTAAATACTAGCCTGTAATTTAAATAAA
>CM042421.1:16639913-16642413 GCA_023634145.1 Thymallus thymallus | reverse complement strand
GAGTACATTTCCTGGTATATACTTTAGCTGTGTGTGAGGTAGGTCTTTACATTATGAGAGAGAGAGAGAGAGAGAGAGAGAGAGAGAGAGAAAGAAAGAAAGAAGATTGGCCTCTCAGGTTCAACAGAGGATACTTCACTGCTCCATCCTCCCCATCTCTACCCCCCCTCCCCTATCTCCCCCTTGCACCTCACCTCCCCAGGAGGGACCAGAGGCCCTGTACGTCCCAGATAAGACCTACTCAGAAAGGGGAGGTATGGGGGTGAGGTGGGTGGGTGGGTGGGGTGAGGGTTCACCACAATGGCTCGCTCCCCGATAGCGCTATCAGCATATGCTAATCACCCTGCTAAGTGTTTCAGGACGAGGGAAGCAGACAGGGCGTCATCCTAAAACACACGCCTCCTACTTAACCTGCGCCGTATCGCGATGAGCCCCACTCATTCAAACAGCCCCACTCTTTATTTAAAAGAGACGACGCGAACGAGGGAACCAGACACAGAGAGATAGAGAAAGAGAGGCCCCCAAATTGATTAATCATGTCACAAATTGATGTTAAGCGCTAGTCGCAGATCTGGTCTCCTTTTGACCAACTTGGCTTTTTTAACGGTATTGTTCTGTCATAACGGGGAGGATAGGAGGGGTTTCAGAGGAGATTTGGATGTCTGGAAGGATGACGTGAATACTGAAGGAGTGTAATGGAATGTTAGGATCCATTGTTACCTTGGCTTACTGCACACGACAAGTAGACGATAAAGAAGCCTGCAGGCCAAGCTCCCCAGACTGTATTCTGAAGATGAAAACTTCCAGGACTTGACTTCTAAATGCACTACAGGGAGAGCGAGATTGAGATAAAAGTCAAAGTCAAAGAATGCTAAGTGACAAATGTAGCTTGTTATACTCTATCAGGAAATATTGCAAGTGTATTTCTCACCCCCTCTCGTCCTCTCGTCCTCTCTCTCCCTCACCCTCTCGTCCTCTCTCTCCCTCACCCTCTCGTCCTCTCGTCCTCTCTCCCTCACCCTCTCGTCCTCTCTCTCCCTCACCCTCTCGTCCTCTCGTCCTCTCTCCCTCACCCTCTCGTCCTCTCTCTCCCTCACCCTCTCGTCCTCTCTCTCCCTCACCCTCTCGTCCTCTTTCTCCCTCACCCTCTCTGCATTTCTCTCCATCAACTATTGTCTTCTTCCTCCTCCTCCTCTGTCTCCTAACCTTTCATCTCTCCTCTCCTTTCCCCAGCTCCTTCGATCTCTCACTCTTCCTCACAACTTTCTCAAATTCATCCCTCTTTCCCCTCATCCTCCTCTTTCTCCTCTGTGTACGACTGACCCTGGTCCCTCAGAGGAGGTCACCATCTCGCCCTCTCTCATACCCATCACTGACTCTCATACTCTCCACCCTCCATCCCTCTCAACCTCTCCTATTTAGATAGAGGGGGCTTTGGTGAACCCTGGGGAGCGGAGGTGAAGTCCTCAGATAGTAGCCCCCATTGTGGCCCGACTGGAAATGCATTGTGGGTGGATTTGTCCAGTTTTATGTAAAAGCAATACTCTTTTCACCTGAACTAATACAAGCTGTGGCTTAAGCCCCTTACTGCCATGTGCTGCATTTCCACCTTAATCTCTCTGGCTTCAGCTGCGTCCCCACATACCTCAGGGCACCGACTGATAAAGCCTTAGCTCTATACTACTCTACGGTTCCCTTTCCCTCTCCAGTGCTCCTCTCACTATCTTTCCCTTTTACTCTCCCTCTCTCTCTCTTTTTTCTTCTTCTCTAGGACACCGGTGAAGCAGCCTAGCAAAAAATTCAAGTGATCAAGAGATTTAGGTGGAAGGGAGGAAAATCATTTCCTGAATCCCATCTCGAAGAAAAGATGAGAAATAGTGAGGGAATAAGAAAAAAGGAGAGAGAGAGAGAGAGAGAGAGAGAGGGGAAAGAGGAGGATAAAGTGACGTAGGAGTGTGAAGCAATCCCAACATGAATTCACACACCACACGTCCATTATAACTGCATTCTGTTGTCTGACTGAGCGAAGAGATTGAGCGACAGGAGAGATAATAAAGGAACGTTATGTTCAGAGTAAAAAAAAGCCACACAAGGGAATCTGCTGTAGATAGTAAGCTGGTATGTGAGTCGAGTAAAGTGAAAAATAAGTTAAGTATCCCCTCTCCTCTCTCTCTCTCTCTTATTCTCTGACCCTCTAATTTTTACTTCTTCTTCTTTATCTTGTCGACACGTCTCCTCTGTCTCCTTCCACTTTCCTTTGAGTCCTCGTCCTGGAACTATTTATCAGGTAGGATGGGGGTCAGCTGGGCAGTATTTAAGGGTACACACAGACTTCCTTTCCTCCCAGAGAGTTCAATATCCTCCTCCTTCACCCTGTCCGTGTCTCTTCTCTCCTCTCTTCATCGCTCTCCTTGTCCTTGTGCTCGTCCTCCTCTCTGTTCCTAAGCCTCACATTCAGAGTGTGAGTCCATCCCACTTCTAACTACTTTCTTGTGGCTGA
>CM042421.1:16624913-16634913 GCA_023634145.1 Thymallus thymallus | reverse complement strand
TACACACAGCTCTTTCACTTTGAAATAACTTTATAGACAGTCGTTTGAGTGATGAGCAACAATGAGGCAGCCAAGCAGTTGGGGCATGTGGTGGAGGCTCATGAGACCAAATCTCCTCTCCCCCCATAACACCATGAGGCGATAGTGACTTGACTTTGTTGAACTGAGTATTTACACATCAAAACTCCCTCCTCCGCTCTGTCCCCCAACCAACTGCCCAATAAAGCATGAAACAGACAACAGATTCAGACAGACAAGAAGGCATTTCCTGAGGAAAAATAAATAAACAAAACAGGGAAATGAAAAGAGTTATAACGGAGGCAGACTAACTGTGCATAGCCACATTTACTGATAATCAGAAAGGGCCCTTTGTAGTGTTACAATATAACAGTGAGCCTGAACCAGTGAGGTAGCCATGCAGACACACACACACACACACACACACACACACACACACACACACACACACACACACACACACACACACACACACACACACACACACACACACACACACACACACACACACACACACACACACACACACACACACACACACACACACACACACACACACACACACACGTTGTCACACACACACTCACAAACACATACACACACAGCAGGGTTCACACTAACTTAGATAAACCTCACCTTCCTTTTCAGAGGGTATACAGCAGAGGCAGAAAGTGAGAGAGGGGGACATAGCGAGAGAGAGAGATAGGTGGAGAAAAAAGCAGAGGGTACAGTAGACTCCCAGCTAAAGGTAAACCCACTGCTTTACACTGTGATGTACTGCAGAGCCTTGGGGCCAGACTGCCTTTGAAGTGCTCCGAAATGTCAAATCAATTATTACTTAAATAAAAAAACATTACATTTACGGCTTCATGCTAATCGGTAACTTTTCATGATGGGGGAGAAGAAAATTTTTCTGTGCCTCAGTTTTCTTTTTGATACGATTCTTTTATTCATTCAACTGAAGATATGCTGATTGGAATAAAGTTGTTGATGATTCTGTCTTTCCTTTCTTCCCTTTCTTCGTCTGGTCGAAGGCTAAATCTATTTGCTAGTATAATACTCCTCATCAATTGGAACGCTGCCATAATTATGTTTTACACCTGAGTGTGTGTGTGATGGTGAGCAACGTTAGGATAGAGAAGTGTGGAACAATACCTAGTGTTCATGATTCATTAGGTCCTAATGCAGATAGATGAATAAAGAGTGAATTATACACCGTTCTCGCTAATGGCTCTGAAAATAGGCAGCTCAGTCGCTCCACCAGACGCCCTCCACACGTCTCTGCACCACAAAGGACTTGGTTCGAATGCAGGCGATTGGAAGACGTGATGTGTGGGGTTATTCTGAATGACATGTTACTGATGATATTGTAGTAGTAGTAGTAGTAGTATTAGTATTAGTAGTAGTAGTAGTAGTAGTAGTAGTAGTAGTAGTAGTAGTACAGTAGTAGTAGTAGTAGTAGTAGTAGTAGTAGTAGTAGTAGTAATAGTAGCAGTAGCAGTAGCAGTAGCAGTGTAGTAGTAGTAGTAGTAGTAGTAGTAGTAGTAGTAGCAGTAGTAGTATTAGTAGTAGCAGTAGTAGTAGCAGTACTAGTAGTAGCAGTAGTAGTAGTAGTAGTAGAGTAGCAGCAGTACAGTAGTAGTATTAGAAGCAGTACAGTAGTAGTAATAGCAGTAGTAGTAGTATTAGTATTAGTATTAGTATTAGTAGTAGTAGTAGTAGTAGTAGTAGTAGTAGTAGTAGTAGTAGTAGTAGTAGTAGCAGTAGCAGTAGCAGTAGTAGTAGTAGTGGTAGTAGTAGTAGCAGTAGTAGTAGTAGTAGTAGTAGTAGTAGTAGTAGTAGTAGTAGTAGTGGTAGTAGTAGTAGTAGTAGCATTAGTAGTAGTACAGTAGTATTAGTTGTAGCAGTAGTAGTAGTAGTAGTAGGTACATCTGTATTAGACGCTCTAGTGTGGGATGTAGCTTCTGTCTCTGGTTAAAGCAATGCATCTACAGTATATGCATTATTTGTTGGCCAGTATAAGGGAGTCACAGACTAGTTAGTTAAGCACATGAACTTAGAATACACAACCTCTCTAATTTTTGGAATCATAAAAAATTAGACCTCCTCCAGTGGTCTAATGTTTAATCTCTCATGCTATAAACCGAGAATGTCTGTCCTTATTCCTAGAGCCCAAACAGAGCAGGGATTTGAACTGAACCACAAGTAGAGGAGGAGACAGAGAGGGTGAGAGGGTGAGAGGGGTGCAGGGTCCTGGGCTGGGGCAGCAGTAGACCGAAGCTGGGGGACACGGGGAGAGATGGGGAGAGAGGAGGGGTTACATGAAAGGTGTAGCGAGGCAGATATACAGACACGCAGCCAAGCACCCACATCTCCTGTGTGAGCACCGTGCACGCACCCACTCCCTCTCCCTCTCCCTCTCCCTCTCCCTCTCCCTCTCTCTCTCCCTCTCCCTCTCCCTCTCCCTCTCCCTCTCCCTCTTTCTGCCTCCTTCCCTGTGCACTCAGTGTGGAATAACATACCTTTTATTTCTTCCCTCCCTCTCTCCCTCCCTCCCTCTCTCTAACGAGATGAGGGGCCCTGATAGCGCTGGTGATTACAAAACCATAGCAGGACCCAGCCTTCCCCCAAAACAACATGTTTTTCAGCTTCTGTTTTTTCAGGGCCTGGCGCCACCAGGAGAACCGTAAACAATAAACATTGGCCAACGGAGGTAGCCCAAGCTTTTTATACCTGATTCGTGGACAGTTACACACACGTATTCACACGTATGCACACATACCCATCAACGCAGGTAGACGGTAGAAACACCCCCACACACACTCATAGTGTAACACTGTGAGTAATCTGATGTGTATTCAGACTGTGCAGGTGAGGTGATGAGGTGACGGGTTCGAACGCTGCGTGCTTCCCGTCGCCCTGTCAACATCCACATACACACACATACGCACACACACACACACACACACACAAACACACACACACACACACATTTTTCAAAGATAGGCTTTTCCATGTCTTATCTATATCACCTGCTCTCCGTTCACTCAGCAGCAGATCTATCATAACACCCAATTTTACCTCAATATATACTGTAACACACACTTCCACACACACACAAACACACACACACACTCTCGGGGAGAAATTCTCACATAATTGTAATTTATTATAATATACGCCATTTAGCTGATGCTTTTATTCAAAACGACTTACAATTACATGTACGTCATTTAGCAGACACTCTTACCCAGAGCGACTTACAGTTAGTTAGTGCATACAACTTCATACTTTTTTTCGTACTGGTCCCCCGTGGGAATCGTGTGTACGAGAGTGTGTGAGAGTGCTCAAAAAAACAACAGTCCATCGACAGGGCCCTGCTATCTATACATCTCTGCCTGCCTGGCTCGCGGCCCCACTATGTAAAAGTTGTTCTGTTAAATTGTGGACTCATAGCAAATTGACTATTACCTCAAAGTGGCTTATGATTAAGGCTCAGGGTGATTAGGGGCTGTTAGGAGGGAGTCACTTGAGCCTTGCCAGTGAACCTGTGAAGGAATGCTGGTCTGGACCGGGGGTGGGAGGGGGTATCACCAGGGGAGAGAAGGAGAAATCCCACAGAGGCAACTGCAGAGAGAGAGAGAGCTGTCGCCCCAACCCCCCCCCCCCCCCCCCCCCCCCCCCCCCACGCAACACAACACACACACACATTCACAGGGAATACACACACACAGAAAACCCACAGACACACCGTTCACAGGGTCAATACAGGAGTCACATTGAGCTGGGAGCCAATCACAGCTCAGAGAGACACAGAAAGAGAAAGAGATAATTGGACATAAAATACACTTTTAATCACACACAAGCAAATATACACACACACACATAAAGACAGACAAGTAACACAGTGGGAGACTTACACAGTGGCTCAAAGACACACGTACACATAAAACAACTCATGAGAAAATCGCTAAGCACATCAGGGGAAAAAGACCTCCAAACCATTTCATTGCATTTCAATTGTTCCCAGATTTTTCTACTGTTCAGGACTAAACTGTGGTTGCCTGCTTCCCCCTTCATCTCCACATCAAAAGGGCAACAGAGAGAGAGACAGGGACATAGGGAACGACAGAAAGAAAGTGGGAGAGAGAGCGAGTCTGACAGAGGGAGCGAGAGCCAGGGTACGGCCTGCCTTATACGCCCGTTTAATGGAAATAATAAGCGTCTATCTCAGGCAATTAAGTCTGCATCCGATGCTTATCGTTCCTCGGAGTTCCACAGTGCCATCTAAAGAAAATGTTTGCGTTTGAAAAACTCCATCAAATAAACAAGATAAGGGGAAGAACACGTATGCGTTGCGGTGGCGTATCGCGTCCGACCTCATCTTTGCTCTAGTGGGGATAAGTGACTCTGAAGCCGCCATTAACGGGTAGCGGTTAGCGCTGATCAAGGCGTCACCGGCTTGTTCCATACAGGGCTGATTTACATAGATGAGGACGGGAGATAGTGAAAACAGGTCAACGACAGCAACACAGAACAGCAACAGACAATGTAGCAGGCATTGGTGACTTTGAATGTAGGCTTATAGACCTCAAGGTACATGTATACAACAGTGAATACACACAAACATAAACAACACACACATCATTACATACTGTATATACATATGCAAATCAGTACACACGTTGGATTTAGAAAAATAGAAGGAGGGAATCAAAGATTTAGAATTCTCCATAGAGTCACAAAATGATACAATGACTTGGCACAATGTAGTATCTACTTTTATCATCAGGTCACTGCACCACCATTGCTTGCCCAATGGGATTGCTCGTGAGTACAATCCTGTAACACAGCATTTCTCACATACAGATACAGTAGATATAAACACACACGTACATTGAGTACTATAATCACATGTAGTACATTTAGTGTTTTGATAATGTGTACCATAGTATTGGATGCAGTGTTTTGATAATGTGTACCATAGTACTGGATGCAGTGTTTTGATAATGTGTACCGTAGTACTGGATGCAGTGTTTTGATAATGTGTACCGTAGTACTGGATGCCGTGTTTTGATAATGTGTACCATAGTACTGGATGCAGTGTTTTGATAATGTGTACCATAGTACTGGATGCAGTGTTTTGATAATGTGTACCATAGTACTGGATGCAGTGTTTTGATAATGTGTACCATAGTACTGGATGCAGTGTTTTGATAATGTGTACCATAGTACTGGATGCAGTGTTTTGATAATGTGTACCATAGTACTGGATACTGTATGCTTTCTTTCTGGTCGGGACATGGAGGCCAAACAAACATTGAGAGGTCCATGTGACTCTGCGCGCGCCCGTGGGGTTACGTCGAGGTCATGACCCCTGTGAGAGTGTCTCAGAGGTCAGGGGGTGGTGTCGATCAGAGGGGAATGCTATCCAAAGCAGTAGTGTTTATTTGTTTAATTTTCCATCTAATTCTGGTGTCTGCCTCTGATCAAGATTTTTATGGATTACTATTAGAGAAGGGAGGGAAGGAAGGAAGGAGAAAGAGAGGGAGGGAGGGAGGGAGGGAGGGAGGGAGGGAGGGAGGGAGGGAGGGAGGGAGGGAGGGAGGGAGGGAGGGAGGGAGGGAGGGAGGGAGGGAGGGAGGGAGGGAGGGAGGGAGAGACGATCAGATAAGAGAGAGGGAGAGAGAGAAAGAGAGAGAGGGACAAAAAGCAGGAAGGGGGAAACAGAGTGAAAGAAGGAGAGAGAGAAAGGGGGAGGAAGAGGGAGAATCTACTGCTTCAAATTAGACTGGATAAATAAACCTACTTTACCTCTGTAAACATGGTACTTTAAACTTATTGTCAAAAGTAAAATAAGCTTTACAATCCAGAAAAACACTCTCTGGCAGTACAACTGACGGGTACTTAAATTCACATGAAGGTCACATGTCAAGAAGTTCTCTCCTCTCCTCCCTCTCTATTTCTATCCCTCTCTGGAAGGACAAACTTGAGAGCTGTGGTAAAACAAATATCCAGATGTGGAAATCTGGCTGGTACTGCCCCTAAAACAGCTAGAAAATAAAATGCAGAATAAAATACACTACATTAACAAAAGTATGTGGACACCTGCAAGTCAAACATCTCATTCCAGAATCATGGGCATTAATATGGAGTTGGTCCCCTCTTTGCTGCTATAACAGCCTCCACTCTTCTGTGAAGGATTTCCACTAGATGTTGGAACATTGCTGCAGAAACTTGCTTCCATTCAGCCACAAGAGCATTAGAGAGGTTGGGCACAGATGTTGGACGATTAGGCCTGGCTCGCAGTCGGCGTTCCAATTAATCCCGAAGGTGTTCGATGGGGTTGAGGTCAAGGCTCTGTGCAGGCCAGTCAAGTTCTTCCACACCGATCTCGGCAAACCATTTCTGTATGGACCTCGCTTTGTGCACAGGGGTATTTGTCATGCTGAAACAGGAAGGGCCTTCCCCAAACTGTTGCCACAAAGTTGGACGCACAGAATCATCTAGAATGTAATTGTTTGCTGTAGCGTTAAGATTTACATTCACTGGAACTAAGTGGCTTAGCCCGAACCATGAAAAACAGCCCCAGACCATTATTCCTCCTCCACCAAACTTTACAGTTGACACTATGCCTTCGGGCACGTAGCGTTCTCCTGGCATCCGCCAAACTTAGATTCGTCCGTCGAACTGCCAGATGGTGATGTGTGATTGATCACTCCAGAGAAAGCTTTTCCACTGCTCCAGGGTCCAATGGCGGCATGCTTTAAACCACTCCAGCCGACACTTGGCATTGCGCATGGTGATCCATACTTTTGTTTATATAGTGTAGTTACAGAATTACATGATTACAATGTAGGTACAAAATGTAAACGTCATAATACTGTAAAACCTGTTTTTCAGTTTGTGTAATTACACTGTAATTTTGTTTACATTACAACAGACTAAGATAATTAATTGGGTGAGAGATGGTCGAACCGCACTGTGACCACGTACGGTTCTCTCCAGGACTGGCAGGACTGGTGACAAAGTGTTATAACTGGTGACAGCATTACCACTTTATCTCAATCAGTGAACTCCTCACCTCCCGGAATACAAAGGAAACAAGATAAAAACGAGGGAGAGAAAGCAGGAGTAACTGCTGGTGGCCCGTACCCACATGTGGACGTGTACAAAAGGGTAGAATTGTTTTTCACTCCGTGGCTGAGGCAACACAACAATACGCTTAATTTACTGTAGGTGAGTGGCGTGTGTGTGTGTGAGTTGTTACCTGTGTGTGTGTGTGTGTGTGTGTGTGTGTGTGTGTGTGTGTGTGTGTGTGTGTGTGTGTGTGTGTGTGCATGTGTGTGTGTGTTTGACTCGATGATGGATGCGTGTCTAATGTGGGCCCTGCTGTCTTTCAGTGTGTGTGTGTGTGTGTGTGTGTGTGTGTGTGTGTGTGTGTGTGTGTGTGTGTGTGTGTGTGTGTGTGTGTGTGTGTGTGTGTGTGTGTGTGTGTGTTAGTGTGTGTGTGTGTGTGTGTGTGTGTGTGTGTGTGTGTGTGTGTGTGTGTGTGTGTGTGTGTGTGTGTGTGTGTGTGTGTGTGTGTGTTTTTGTGCAGGGAGAGCCCAAACACTGCGGCGCCAGAAGTCTGCCCTTCCCCTGAGAACGTAACGGCTGAGCGCCGTCAGAGAGAGAGAGAGAAAGAGAAAGAGAAAGAGAGAGAGCGAGAGAGAGAGAAACAAAAGAAGGGGGGGGCAGTAGCCAGCACATCACCTTGCTACGGAAGGCACCAGGTAAAGAATTCTGGGATAGACGCCAGTGACGATGCTTTGCCCTGTCGAACACCACCGTGACTCAGCTAACTGTGATATGGTTCACTAACTAACATGGTGAACTCTCTCTAACTGGGTTGACTCCACTGACTAACACTGACTAACAACTCAGACTCCCCATGGTGTCTGTTTGTGAGTTCTGCTTACTCATCAATGCCACTATCAAACATACAGAAATAAGGGATTTTTAAAAGCTCAACTCTTGTATTTTAATGTAGTGTTAACAATTGATTACATTTTTTGTTGTTGTAGAAATGGTGGGTCCTCACACAATTCTGAGCCCTCCTTCAAATTCAACTCTCTCTATCTCCCTACTGGACTCTCTACTGGCTCCTCCCCAAAGCTATAGTCAGATCACCCTATTGGCCCACACCAGCATAGGAAAACACTCAGTCTTAAGAGGAAGTAAACGACTGTATTAAACAGAGAGAATTAGAAATGAGAGGTGAACTCCCAAAACCCATTGGAATCCATCAGGAACTCCACTTCTGCTGAGCATGGCACAATACTCGCGCCAAAACATTTACCCACAATCCCACGGGCCGTGTAACAAGTTCCACTTCATTTAATCCATTTTGATTTGAAACCATTTTCTGTTTTTAAAACAAGGGAACCTTTACACGCTAAGTTCAATCTCACAGAGAAGTAGAGTTTGAGTTAAGAACGTGCTCCAGCAAGCCAAAGAACACAAACCCTATCCGGTGTCTGGCTCTCTCTTTATTTTCATTTGGGTGATATTAACTGATTAAAAACACAATTTTTAAGACTAACTAGTCCAACAAAGAGTAAAATCTATGAGTGAAAATATTTTCTCATAAATTTATACATGTATCCCTTCTGAGTCCTTCTATGAGTGGTAGAGTGGGGTCGACCTCTCATCGTTGGGGTCAAGCACACTCAACACATGCCCGTTGGGCCAACGCCGCATTCTTGCCGATCCTCCGTGTCAATACGCCTCATTCTAAAATTCAGCTCTCTTCAGAGAATCCAAGTCAAACACGTTTATTCTATGACACACCCCAACCAAAACAACAGCAGCGTTGTTCAGACGGCTCCCATTCCCTCGACGACGTTTCAAGCCAGTCCCACTTTAGGTTATTATGGGCTATAAATACCATGCTGGTTACCGCAGGTTACCAGGGCTAGAATGTCACTGTTGTTTGCCCTCGTTAAGGACGCATAATTAGCTAATTTACATCTCGTTTCCTCTCTGAAATCGGAAGCCATTACGCACCTCCTTAGCCCACACCATCCTCCCCTGCCTGACAAAAATAACCCTCGCCCCTGACGATTACACACTCATCATCCAATCAGCTCCTGAGCTGCATGTTTCTGAGGAAAAGCTCCCAGGAACTGGATTGGAGACGGCCAGGAAGAACGCGTGGAAATATAAAAAGGGAACTGGGATGACTCAGACAGGTAGCTGGTGTCCCATTTCCTGGGCGGAGCACTGGACTGTTAAATGGCTAACAACTACTGCTCTCGCTCTCCCACAGACTCTCCACACGGACTCTATGTCCATCCACAGGTCTCTACCCACTCAGACACACACACTCACATACATCCTCACTCACACATTCATTACTGACCCCACACACTTACACCCACACGCACACACACACACCCTCACACCGACCCTGATGCTAAAATGAAATTATATTTAATACTTCCATTACACCGTTGTTCATTGACTATCACTATTAATCCTGTTACATGTGAATATTACCATTAGAATACCATAAGTATTGAGATATTCCTGCTGCCAGTCAATTTGTATGTATAAACCTACCTCAACTACTCCAGTACACCTGCACATTGAATAAGATACTGACCTGTATATATTTGCATTCTCGTGTTTCTTCAGCTTATATCGTAATTACTGTGATATTCAATTTTCAATTATTATTATTATTAATATTATTATTATTATTATTAATATTATTATTATTATTATTATTATTATTAATATTATTATTACCAGTGCATTGTTGAGAAAGAGCTCTCAAGTAAGAATTTCACCATACAGTTTTATACCTGTTGTATCCTGTGGACTCTAAGCTGCCATCTGATTGGACCCAGTGTATAAATGGAACGTTAAAGAATACAAATATATCAATAAAGATAATGACGTTATTATCCACATGGCGAAAAGCGCAATAAAGCTAGAC
>CM042421.1:16617413-16619913 GCA_023634145.1 Thymallus thymallus | reverse complement strand
AAGAACCACCCCATCAAATTTGAACACACTCCCACCCTCTTTCTCTCGCTGTATAATCTCCTGTGCCGTAGCAGTAGCTAGTGAACAGAAGCTACCAAAGGAAGCAGTGAAATTGAAATTCCTAATGACATCTTTTAAAATAATGGCCAGAGTAATACAGAGTGCTCTCACCACACCAGAGATGGGAATTCAGTCCACTTAACGTAGAGAGAGAAAGAGAGCGAGAGCGGGAGCTCGGAATGCCATCCGATGCTAGAGGGAAGCTGACACGGAGCTGGGAATATGGAGATGAGGATAGAGGGAGAGGACGGGAAGAGGATGGAGGGAGTGAAAACGAAGGAGCGTGAGAAGGGAAGGAAGAGAAAGGGTGATAGAGAGGAGAAGAGAAATGGACTGGGGTAGAGTGTAAAGAGGAAATGAGGTGAAGGTGAGAGATAGAGAATGAAAGTGTAGAAGGGAGGAGGACATGTGCCTAGCTTACTGTGGTTCTGTGATGGGGTGAAGTCATCATGGAGACAGCAGACACTCAGGGGTCAATGAAATACACACACACACCACCGCAGTTACCGTAAGACTGACAAACATCTGCATTCCCACCCACATTAAGTACACAACCACACTTAATCTGCCCTCTGTAATACAAACAATCATCTTCTATTCCTATTGAAACCCATTTCAATCGGAATTCTGTTGAATCTGATGACACATAAGGCATGACTACAAATAAAGCAAAAAAAAAAGGTTTCTCAATGACTGATTAACTTTTTGGGAAAAGGGAGGTGGTCCGTAGCTGACCCTGGACTCCATCCTCTCTCTCTCTCTCTCTCTCTCTCTCTCTCTCTCTCTCTCTCTCTCTCTCTCTCGCACTTTCTTTCTCTCTCTCTCACTCTCTCTCTTTCTCTTCATGCCAATCTCACCCCTACTACGAGCTGCCTCATCAGCAAATCATTTCCTATGGTGGCATTAACGCACTCACCCACACACAAACACTCCAGAAACAACAAACACACAATAATACCCTGGCAGAACATAATGGACTGTAATGTCTATGGGAACAACCCTCACACACACACACACACAGACAGAGTTGAAGGGAAGTCGGGTTCATTAGACATGAAAACCATTAGACCGAAAAGAGGCTTTTCAACACCAACAACAGTGTCTGACCATTTCCTAATTTCTTCAGAGAACTGCCCAATGATAAACATCACGTCCTTCTCCCTACTGTCATGGCTGCCCAGATAAAAGACACATATTGGCCCAATATCACGGGAGTGAGCAGGGGGTAAGGTGGAGGTGAGGAGGGGGTAAGGTGGGGGTAAGGAGGGGGTGAGGAGGATGTGAGGCAGGGTTGAGGAGGGGTAAAGCGGGTTGAGGAGGGTAAGGAGGGGGTTGGCAGGGGGTGAGACTGGAGAGAGGGTTTGTTTATCCCCAGGGCTCTGTTCCCTCCCTAGGGCCCATTCTACATACTTTCCCCTCAGATACCATAAACAAACAAAATTATAATGAGCAGTGTGCGTGTGTGTGACTGCAATTAAGAGTAATTTACTTATGATTCAACCACTGCGTCCAACTGAAGTCCGACACTAAAGAGAATTGCCCTAAACACTACACTATGATTCAGTTTCCAGTTCATTTTCATTTTCCATCACAAACACATATAAAGTCAACAACCAGCAGGGAAGGTGGAACCACCGTTTTGATTCTTGATATTTCAAGGTTGGGGTAGAGAAAGCATTACAACAAGAAAAGGAGAAAGAGAGGGAAGGAGTAACTCTCTCTATCCACTGCTCTCCACAGAATCCCACCATGAAACGCCAGAACACAAAGAGCTCAGCCAAAGAACAGGATAGAGGGACCAACCTAAGGATCACTGGAGCAACAGCACCATCTAGCAGGTCAGCACAGGTACTGTATCCTGTGGGGCACACTACAGCCACGCTAGAGAAACAACAACACGCTCTCTCCTTTCACCAATAAAGATCTACAGGAGCATTGAAAAAACACATTGAAGTCAAATCAAACACCACATTGCAGGAAGAATCAAAGAACAACTATAAAGCAACAGAAAAACAACGTCTGCATGTATCTAACTTTAATACACCCATGCCACAAGACATGGACTAATTAGCGTCCTACATTTCTGTCCTTAACACTTTTTACTCCTTTTATTTCTACCAAGAAGACATTCAAAAGAACGGAGGGATTTTACAAAGGCAAGAAGGCAGTATCTAAAGCTCCCTTTCTCATTTAAATACCTCATACCCCCAATTCTCAGAAAAATACAGAACTACTATAACAACAATGAAATAAGACCCTCTGAAAAGTCTTTAAAATATGATTTAAAATGGCTGATCTGTAATTCAGAGCGGATATGGTATCAGACTGCGTTCTTGTTATTATGGTATAATCTCTACTACACATTCCTCTGAAAGTATTGGTCAGAAGAGAAGGGAAAAACAAGAAAAGGACGGTGGATTTTACATCTTTATATTGAGAG
>CM042421.1:16476709-16617213 GCA_023634145.1 Thymallus thymallus | reverse complement strand
CTTCCTCCCTTCTCATCTCTCTCTCTCCTCCGGTCCTCTCTCTCAGCATATCTCTTCCCCTCTCTCCTCTCTCTCATTTCTTCCTCTACTCCTCCCCTCTTCCATCTCTCTCTCTGCATCTTAACACTAAAGCTGCTCTTCCCCTTTTCTCTCTCTCTCTCTCTCTCATCTCTCTCTCTCTCTCTCTCTCTCTCTCTCTCTCTCTCTCTCTCTCTCTCTCTCTCTCTCTCTCTCTCTCTCTCTCTCTCTCTCTCTCCTCTCTCTCCTCTCCTCCTCTCTCTCTCTCTCTCTCTCTCTCTCTCTCTCCTCCCCCCCCCCCCCCCTCTCTCTCTGAAGACAGCTCAATGAGTCTCTGAGCAGGCCTCACTATTCAGAGCCAGGATGGTAACAGAACCTTCAGATTGATGTGAAGGCTATGTCATTTGGACTGGGTGAGAGGCAAAGAAAAGTGGCCCGTTTAAAAGCGCTACTGTATTTTAAACGTCCCCAGTGTTTTCTCACACGCCGCACCACGTTAAAGAGACTGATGGGGCAGCCGCCGCAGGCACCTCAATTATAAGGCCCAGTTACCACGACGATGGTAAAAGTAAAAAACCAAAAGGGAAAAAGGGATAAATCTGAGTGGGGTGGATCGATCTCCTCCTCCTCCTCCTCTTCCCCCGCTATCTCATCTGCAGGGCTTGAGAGAGGCAGGCAAGTTTAAACGATTGTGACCTTGTCCGACATAAATAGTCAGAAAAGTCCGGAGAGCAGATAGCTTTGTGCGGGCCGTGGGGGAGGGAGGGAAATGCATTGAGATAAGTGGGTGAATGAGATAATGCTCTGGCATTACTACATCAGAGTCAGTGTCACAACCGCAAACACACACACAAACACACAGACAGACTAGCACCATCTGTCGCCATGGGAACCAGCCCAGTCCTGAATCTCTCCTTCTTTCTCTCTCCTGGGGTCTGGCCATAGAGAGGAGAATGGAGAGGAGAAGGGATGGAGTTAAGAGGAGGAGAAGAGGGGAAATCAAGAGGAGAGGAGCAGCGAGGAAAGGGAAGAGGGGAGGTAGAGGATAAGAATAGAGAGGTAGGAAGGGGAAGGAGAGGACGAGAGGAGAGCAAGGTCCCTCCCTCTCCCTCTCTCTCTCTCTCTCTCTATATATATATATTTCTCTCTCTCTCTCTTCAACCTGTACTATCAGCACTAAGCTCTTTCCCTCTAGCTCTGTGAATGCCCCTGAGCCAGCAATGGGGGGAGGAAGGAGAGAGGGGGAGTAAAGAATGGAGGGAGGGAGAGATGTAAAGTCAATTGGCTCCAACGAAAGCCATTCTCCTCTCTGAAGAGACCCTTTTATATTCATTCTCTCTCCTTTAGAGTGTAATGCTGCTGTACCTGACAGTGCCAGCGCCCGGGGTAACGGCAGAAGTCTCTCTCTCCATTGTCACCTGTTCCTCTAATCATTTCCCTCCGTCTCTTCACAATGAGACGAGGGTGATGACGATAACGAGGGTGACTTCACACACACCGTCACCCACACGCACTCAGATGCACAGATATTCATCCATATAATTATGTCACATGCAGGTTCTGCATAGCACACACGCATACATGCACACACACACACACACACATGTACACACCCCTTCACACAGAGCTAATAAAGATCATGTTCATATATGAATGTTCACACGCGGTGGTAAATGTCCATGTTCTGTGTGTCTTTGTAGCCTGAGACAAACTATTATAGATCCCAACACATCCCAACGGATCTGAGAGTCCTTCCTATACCCCACACCCAAAACCCTGAGCCCAGGAGGAGAATTCCCAATACGGGACCAAAATTCCAGAGTACCCCCAGTGTGATCTGGGATCGTTATGGCTGTGCCTGCGAGGGGAGATGTGAGGCTGTGTCGGCGTGCGTTTATCAGGAACTGGCATCGCTGTAATTTCAGTGTTCAGATGCTATCGCTCCCTCCTTCCCACAGGAGTATACAATAACAAGCTCAAACACAATAGACAAACAAGCCCTGCTGGGTGTACACACACACACACACACACACACACACACACACACACACACACACACACACACACACACACAAACACACACACAGACACACACACACACAGACACATAGACACACAGACACAAATGTGACGCCAAGGAGAAACATTTATCCAGGCTCACTGATGTCACACAGGTCACAGATGTATGTAAGTACATTAAGCCCCCTCTGGTTTGTGTTCTGTCCCTTATAATAGTCAATGTGAGAGCACTAGTAACGGATGTACCCGATGCTGAACTTAGATCAGCTGTTTTGAGAAAAACATCACTAGCGTGTCGTATAGGACAAAAACACTGATCTAGGTTCAGTTGTTGGGGTTGTACTGGTACTACAATTCAACATGCCCCTCTAGTGCTACTGATAGCCTTGTTGAATCAGATATCTACTACTGTTCTGCTGACTGTGTTGTTCAATCAGAGTTCTACTACTGTTCTGCTGACTGTGTTGTTCAATCAGAGTCTACTACTGTTCTGCTGACTGTGTTGTTCAATCAGAGTCTACTACTGTTCTGCTGACAGTGTTGTTCAATCAGAGTTCTACTACTGTTCTGCTGACAGTGTTGTTCAATCAGAGTTCTACCTTTGTTCTGCTGACAGTGTTGTTCAATCAGAGTTCTACTACTGTTCTGCTGACAGTGTTGTTCAATCAGAGTTCTACTACTGTTCTACTGACAGTGTTGTTGATTCAGATATCTACTACTGTATCTGCTGACAGTGTTGTTGAATCAGATATTTACTACTGTTCTGCTGATAGCCTTGTTAAATCAGAGATCTACAAATGTTCTGCTGACAGTGTTGTTGAATCAGAGATCTTCTACTGTTCTGTTAACAGCCCTGTTGAATCAGATATCTACTAATGTTATGCTGATAGCCTTGTTCAATCAGAGATCTGCTAACTGGCTTCTACACAAAAAAGACACAAAAAAACGGGCTTCTACACATTTCTGGAAGGCATGCATTTGTTATCAAATAGCTCCGACTGCTGGACATTGCCTGAACTGCAGGAGGTTGAGTGGTACAGTCAGAGAGCAGTGGAAGTGGAAGAGGATAGAGCGAGGCACCCAGCTGAGTCCTGGCTCCAGGCCCAGTTAACTCTCCCGGTCTGCCATCCTGCCGGTCTGGATCACACCCCCTTAAATCACACACATGACACACACCTTTCTGTCAGTTTAAGCAGGGCCCCCACCACCACCAATACCGCACCTCTCTATCCTGCTGTGTGGCATCCTGGCACATCAGAACTTGAGAAGACCACTCAAACATCCTCTTCCTACACCTCACACAACCTTGATATAATGTCCACCCTAAGGAGATGTGGGCCATTCTAACTCGGAAAAGGCTTAGTTTAGTTTATCAGGATACCCATTTGCTACTCCACGTAAAACATAGAAATACAAGACAAAGTACAAAATAGTTATAGTGCCCTACCAAGCAAAAAAGGCAGTAACTGTTCATTTAATTGAAAATGAGTTAATGTCGTTTTTGCTACATTAAATACACACGTAATCATGTGGACAAGTATCTTGCCTCTATTGTATTGTGTTTTGGAGAAAATGGGGGCAATTTTTACATCTGGATTCTCCTCCTTATACACATCTGACCAACATATATTTTTTTAACATCTTCAACAAAAAAGTCCTGAGAAAACATTTGGTATGATCTCTTATGAATACCTTCAGGCCCTGCCTTTGGTACTTTGGCTCTCCTTGTTATTGCCACAATGTTATGGTCACTACAGCCAATGGAAACTGATATTGCTTTGGAGCAAAGCTCTGCAGCGTTAGCGAAGATACAATCAACACAAGTGGACGTCACATGGGGGACGGGAGGATGAGGAATGGGATCAGGAAAGGAAGATGGAGGGGATTTCCGTCGGAGTTCCTGAGTGTCTAGCAGCCTACTAGATACCGGGTGACTGCCTGGCGACTGGCGAGGCCTTGCATTTCCTTCCAGAAAAATCCTGGACTCGTGAGGACTCATATCATCCCAATACACTCAATGAAAAACTCATGCACACAGCCAGGTATACACAGACATACTTACTCCTGTCTGGACCGAGACAGGCAGACACAGAAGCCCCACTCAGATTAGGTTACACACAATAGAAACGGAATAAAGTGGGACACACACCACACACACACTGGTTAATATAAACTCTTCTGTGTGTGTTAGCGTAGTATTTAGCTCTGAGTTTTAGTGGTGTAAAAATAACAAGAAATAGCATCAGACTTTATTTTTCTAAAACGCTGGGCTGATACTCCGCTGCGAAGCAGGAGTCATCTGATATCACTAAACTAACGATGCTTACAAGACCTACTACAGCAACAACAACAAATCTTGAAATAACAGAAATAATGAGATCCCTTTATAAAGGTTTTATAGCAATAGGTTAATAACAAGTATAGATGGTTTATACATATGTAATAATACATAACTCATTGGTTACATAGTGAGTAAATTGTGTATGGCTGCACTGTGTATGTCAACACTGTCTGAAATGCTGCACCACCGGACACCATCAATGCAATGTGTACAAATCCTTTTCATTCAATTTCAGAAATAGAATCAACTCCACAGATGTCTCAAGTTGAGGGAACATGCAATTGGCATGTTGACGCAATGAACGTCAACCAGAGCTGTTGCCAGAGAATTGAATGTTAATTTCTCTACCATAAGTCTCCTCCGATATTGTTTTAGAGAATTTGGCAGTACGTCCAACCGGCCTCACAACCACAGACAACGTGTAACCACGCCAGCCCAGGACCTCCACATCTAGCTTCTTCACCTGCGGCATCATCTGAGACCAGACACCCGGACAACAGAAGAATTTCTGCACAAACGATCTCATGGAAGTTCATCTTTGTGCTCGTCGTCCTCACCAGGGTCTTGACCCGACTGCAGTTCAGTGTCGTAACCGGCTTCAATGGGCAAATGCTCACCTTCCGATGAATCCTGGTTTCAACTGTACCGGGCAGATGGCGTGTATGGTGTGTTGGAGAGCGGTTTGCTGACGTCAACGTTGTGAACAGAGTGCCCCATGGTGGTGGTTGGGTTATGGTATGGGCAGGCTTACACTAGACAAACACAATTGCATTTTATTGATGGGAATTTGAATGCACAGGATCTCGTCACGGTATCTGATACCCATTGTCGTGGCATTCATCTGCCGCCATCACCTCGTTTCCGCATGATAATGCACGGCAACATGTCACAAGGACCTATACACAATTCCAGGAAGCTGAAAATGCCCCAGTTCTTCCATGGCCAGCATACTCAAGATGTCACCCATTGAGCATGTTTGGGATGCTCTGGATCGACAGTGTGTTCCAGTTCCCGCCAATATCCAGTAAATTCACACAGCCATTGAAGATGGACAAAGTTCCCCATGCTACAATCAAAAGTCTTATTAACTTTATGTAAAGGAGATGTCTCGCCATGAGGCAAATGGTGGTCACACCAGATACTGACTAGATCTGTATTACCAGTCACGTAAAATCCATATATTAGGGCCTAATGAATTTATTTCAATTGACTGACTCCCTAGATGAACTGCAACTCATTAACATCTTCAAACTGTGGCATTTATATATTTTTTTCAGTGTAGAATTCAGGTTGTGCTAAGCACCATAACTTTTATTTCAAAGGAATTGAGTGCAATGATAACCTTTTGAGTGATACATTCCATAGACAGCCTATATTCGGAAAAGCATTTCCATTTTTCAGACAGAAGGAAAACAAAACAGCAATGTAAAATTGTAGCCTGGCTTTACGTTCAAACATCTCAACACTCATCTTTAAATGGTCACAAGTAGGATTTATTGTGAGTAGAACTAGTATGACATATGAAAGGAACATGTTTCTCTGTAAGAGGTTTATTTTTTTTCTCCATATATTTTACAAATAAAAGCACAAATGTTCATAAACTCTCGACGGCAGCCGTTTCAAGTACTTAGAAGCTTGTATGCCAGAACCACTGGCGATGGATGGCAGGAGGATCTCGTCCATTTATCTGAAACCGCACAGAACACACTCGTTCAGAAAAACAAAATGCCCAACCAATATATCACACTAAATGTGGGGGAATAATAGGGTTTCTATTCTGATTTTAACAAAACATCTAGATTCACCATCGAACACACTAGGCAGCTATTCTATCTTAGACTACAGTGGGATGGTTTAGTGGACACAGATTAAGCGTAGTCCTGGACAAAAAAAAAAAAAGCACTTGCAACGGTCTCCTTTGAGCATAACACGTGTCCAGTGAGTGTATCCTAGGGGCTGTTACCTAAGATCACATGATTTAGGTCCTGACACCAACATGAGGGGTTGGAGTGGAGTAATAAGATTGACACAAAATAATGGTTAGTGAACAAACTTAAAAAGCCTATATATTGTATAATGACAGACAATGGGTGAGCTCATGCAAGGAGTTGAGGATATGTTCAAAGGTCTAGGTAACTAATCAAGGTTAAGAACGAGTG
The DNA here is from genome assembly GCA_023634145.1 of Thymallus thymallus. NCBI lineage: Eukaryota > Metazoa > Chordata > Actinopteri > Salmoniformes > Salmonidae > Thymallus > Thymallus thymallus. The sequence goes on along the minus strand of CM042421.1, from coordinate 16,610,676 downwards.
GGGTTGTTTTGTGTGTGTGTGTGTGTGGAAAAAAAAAAAAGAATTACTGTGAGGGACAGAGGGGAGACAACCAATGTATGAGTGAAGAAGAGAGAGGGACAAAGAGTGACTTGGAGAGAGTGAGACGGGCAGAAAGAAGCTGACAAGAGTGAACAGTACTCACAGGGCAGCAGCTCCAGAGATGATCTCAATGAGCTCCTTGGTGATGACAGCCTGCCTGGTACGGTTGAAGGTGAGGGTCAGCTTGTCGATCATCTCAGCTGGAGGGGAGAGAACAGAGCCAGGGTAAATGAGAATCAGAAAACGAAGCCATCACAGTGCAGGCACAGACCCGGCAACCAGATTGGCTGATAATGCATTAGACACGGTCGAATAAGCAGTAGAGGAAGTTAATTACAAAGGACTACAGCACTGTGTGTGCTAGGAGGCAGGCAGGCAAACTACAATAGACAAGTGAGAAAGATGAGCAATAAGCCAGTTGTTATAGAGGCAGAGGAAGATGCTCACAGGCATTCTTGCTGGCGCTGTCCATGGCGGTCATCCTGGCACTCTGCTCGCTGGTTGTGGACTCCTTCAGGCCAAAGTAGATGATGTTGACCAGGGCAAACTCCTGGTAGTTCCTCAGCACGTCGGCGTCAATGTCATCATAGATGCCCATGTTCTCTGTTACAGGAGGAAAAAGCAGACGTATGATGTCAAAAATCGGCATGATGCACCGGTATGTCAACCTAACAAGACATCCCCATCAAATTCTTGTGAAAACAGTTTGGCCTCCAAACTATTAAGACCACTATGGAAAAGGGACTCATGAACACGATGGTGTCTCAGTTTTCCTCGACAACCCCCACAAGTGTCAGGAGACTCGTCTGAAGATAACCGGTACAAAAAAAAAAGACAAAATTGAGGTAAAGGTTAACAGGTTAAATGTGTTCAAAACTATACTCCGTTCGAAGTCGGAAGATTACATACACCTTAGCCAAATACCTTTAAAAGTTTCACTCAATTCAAGACATTTAATCCTAGTATAAATTCCCTGTCTTAGGTCAGTTAGGATCACATTTTAAGAATGTGTAATGTCAGAATAATATTAGAGATAATGATTTATTTCAGCTTTTATTTATTTCATTACATTCAGAAGTTTACATTGTCCATTTGGAAGACCCATTTGCGACTAAGCTTTAACTTCCTGACGGATGTCTTGAGATGTTGCTTCAATACATCCACAATTTTCCATCCTCATGATGCCATCTAGTTTGTGAAGTGCACCAATCCCTCCTGCAGCCAAGCACCCTCACAACATGATGCTGCCACCCCCGTGCTTCACGGTTGGGATGGTGTTCTTCGGCTTGCAAGCCTCCCCTTTACCTCCAAACATAACGATGGTCACTATGGCCAAAGTTTTATTTTTGTTTCATCAGAACAGAGAATTTCTCAAAAAGTCTTTGTCCCCATGTGCAGTTGCAAACCGTAGTCAGGCTTTTTTATGGCTGTTTTGGAGCATTGGCTTCTTCCTTGCTGAGCGGCCTTTCAGGTTATGTCGATATAGGACTCGTTTTACTGTTCATATAGATACTTTTGTACCCGTTTCCTCCAGCATCTTTACAAGTTCCTTTGCTGTTGTTCTGAGACTGATTTGCACTTTTTGCACCAAAGTACATTAATCTCTAGGAGACAAAACACGTCTCCTTCCTGAGTGGTTTGACTGCTGCGTGGTCTCATGGTGTTTATACTTGCGTACTATTGTATGTACAGATGAGCGTTGTACCTTCAGGCATTTGGAAATTGCGCCCAAGGATGAACCAGACTTGTGGAGGTCTACAATTTTCTTTCTGAAGTCTTGGCTGATTTCTTTAGATTTTCCCATGATGTCAAGCAAAGAGGCACTGAGTTTGAAGGTAGGCCTTAAAATACATCCACAGGTACACCTCCAATTGACTCAATTTATGTAAATTAGCCTATCAGAAGCTTCTAAAGCCATGACATTTTCTGGAATTTTCCAAGCCGTTTAAAGACTATATTTAGAACAGTCATTATGAATGTGTTGTATAATGGGTTTCTATGGGCTTTAGTAGTAAAGGCCAAAATCTATATTTGATCAAATAATCTTTGTATATATTTTTTGGAAACTTAGAGGTCCTAAAATTAAATAAAAAAATCGAATAGTCTGACCATCTTAAAACAACCACACCGCTGGCATTACGTTCGCTGCAAAATAAATGTACATGCTATTCAATCATTAAATTGAAACTGCTCGTGCCCGCCAACGTTCGTCTGCATAGCAAGGCGCTAAAATAGAACTTGGTTCTATTTTTAACGCTTGACGCACTGCAAGTCCCGCCTCTCCCATCTCCTCATTGGTTTTGAAGAGCATAAATGTGCATGATTGAAAGCTGAACATAGGTCCACACTGCAGTGGGTGGTGGTAACCCACCTTAAAGTTGTTTGCCAACCGTCGTATAAAGTCCACAGAAGGAGGAAAAATTACTATAAACTAATTAAGTTTCCCCCTTTTATCTGTGGATTAATTTTTAGAGTAGAATTGGTCAAAATTCTACAAAGATCCGGGAACAAAAAGGACCTTGTGCATTTCAGGTAAAATAACAACCCATGTTTATATCCCAGGACAAAATAGCTAGTAAAAGCAAGCTATCTAGCTAAAACGTCCATGAACGTTTCATGTGTTTCGACCTGTCCCCAAATTAATATAGTTGGTTCAGAGTTCGTTTTGACATTTCAACCTGCTAAATTTATACTAAATTAAAGCGACCTTCAAAACAATTGTGTTGTACCTGAATTAGCAACAGTATCAATGGAGAAGATGGGCTTCTCATCAGTCTTGTAGGAGATCACAGACCTGAATGAGGGGGGGAAATAACATACATTCAAGACTTGTTTGGATCATGTACATTGAAGGATAAGGATGGGACTATCCTTGATGTTAATCTGCTCATTCCAATATTTTTGATTTCCTTATAGTGGCTCAACTAAGAAACCATTTGGATAAGACAAGACAAAATGTGATGTGTAGAAGGAGTCCATCCATACTTGAATCTGTTGTAGATGACGGAACCCTGGTCAAACTCGTAGCCCATGTTGAGCAGCTCTGTGGCAACGATGGAAGCGTCGGTGAAAGTGGGGGGCTTGCGGCCCACCTCCTTGCAGCTGAGCAGCAGGTAATTGCCATGTGTCCTGGGTGGTGGGGAGGGAGGGAACACTTGCCATGGTAATAAACTAAATACAACAGGTAAACACTAAACTGACCCTGGACCTGTTGCTGTGGGCATCATACAATAAAGTGAAGCTGACGTGGCTGTATTTCTTTATTATCATTATGTACCTCTGCAGGATGTTCCTTAACTGACCCTGGCCCTGTTGCTGTGGGAATCATACAATAAAGTAAAGCTGACCTGGCTGTATTTCTTTATTATCATTATGTACCTCTGCAGGATGTTCCTCAGCTTGTCCCCCACATTGACCACCATCACCTCCTTGCCCTCGCCGGTGAGGTTGGCGATCTTGGCCTTGATGGCCTTGGCCACGTTGGAATGGACGGCGCCACAGAGACCGCGGTCAGACGACACACCGATCAGGAGGTGCTTGTTGGCCACTCCCTCTGGGGCCTTGATCTCAGCCTTCTCGTACAGGGCTGGAGGACATACAGGCAAGAGAAAAGGGACCATCAACAGGTTTGTTGAACACCACTGTCAAACGTCACAAAAGCATTTCCAGTAAGTGTGTGTGAAACAACCCCGGCAGTACAGGGATGGTATTCAATTAGCGCCTCAGAGTGGCAGTGCTAATCAGGTCCCTTCTGTCCATGTAATCTTATTCTCATCATTATGATATAAAAAGGCTAAACTGATCATAGATCAGCACTCCTACGCAGACTCTATGAATACAGGCCCTGAACTACCCCCGCCTTCTCACTATGGTCCTGATAGAGGACCATAATAACGGACAGTCATGACCTTCACATAGAAACCATCCATTCCCTTGGACTTTAGTGTGCGTATAGAGACCATGCAGAGTGTGCAGTGACATACCCACGGCGCCGTTTCCATAGACGCGGGCAGGCTTCAGCTGCCTCTCAGCGCGAGCATACTTAGCAGCGGCCACCATCTTCATGGACTTGGTGATCTTTTGGATGTTCTTGATGGACTTCAAACGGATGGTGACTAGAACGGGAGGGGGAAAAGATGGATGCCACTTACTGACTAAACATTTGAGGTTCATTAACACACAACTACAATATCATCATGATTGAACAGTTTTTGACTTGTGTATAAGACTTTAAAAAGGAAGCTCAAGGGTGAATGCTATGTAATACAGATAACTTAAAGAGATGGCAAGATAACTACTTACTGTCCTTCAAGGTAGCCATGTTCCTGACCTGCCCACTGCAATCAAACAGAATTAACGTAAGCTAGATAGAAACATAATTGCAAGTTCGCAACATAACGTCAAATAGGGGGATTACAAACAGTTTGCCTCCCAAAACAAATAGCTAGCTATTTAGAAGCGACTTAATGTTGTTAGTACAACTATACTAGCAAACATTAGTTAATGTTCTCTCTAGATTCCAAGTCACCAGCTAACCGTTAGATAGCTAGGTTTATCCATACAACGTTAATGCATGCTAACTTAGTGCCTGGGAAGGACATTGATTTTGACACGAGCTGAACGCTGTTCTGAAAACATCTGACATTGTACGAATTACTAACGGACCATTTAATCAACGTTAACTAGCTGTCACACACTTCAATGACATGGTTAGCTAGCTAGTTGCCAAGATAAACTTCACACACCATCTGCGGCCTTGGGGTTAGCGCGCCCTTGCAATGTTTTACATTGCTCCTCAACGCATACGACGTATATATTTGTCATATATGTGTACGACAGCACAATGCTCAAAAGCATGTTCTCAAATATACGTAATTTAGCAAATAAAACGTTACCATTGTGGGAGGAACACCAACGCGCTGGTCCTGGCGAACATGATTACTTCGATGAAGGTCAGACTCGCAGGACTGCGCAAGCGCAAGTAAATGGAAAAACGTGGACAAAAAACAAACCTCGCGTTACTTCAAAGTACACGGAAATTGATGACGAAATACCCACGGAAGCTGCAGATTTGTATGAGGAAAGAGAAGAGCGCAACAACATTTCAACGTGCTCGAGGTTTTTTTTCGAATTTAAATAATGTTCTTGCATATTTATATGTAGACGATTACTATTTGACATGGGGAAAGAGGGTTTTCTAAGCCCAAAGGCGATCGGGAATAGGATCAAAGCAAAAGGTCTTCAAAAGTTGCGATGGTATTGTCAGATGTGCCAGAAACAATGTCGAGACGAGGTAAGAAAGATGGCTATATAGCTAGCTAGCATTATGTAGCGTAACGTGTGGCATATTTGCTAGTAGGTGCAAGCCAAATGTTGCAAGCGTCCTAAACGACCTACTCATTGGGACAGAATGCAAATTAACCATGTAACGTTAGCTAGGTAGATATACTGTATTGTCGACAGGAAAGTAGCTAGTTAAATCTCGATCAGGCATGTCATAAGTTAGGCTCTGCGCACTAACGGAGCTCGCTAATACTATACAGAAGGATGAACTAACTATCCCTTTCTGCCCATAGAATGGCTTCAAATGCCACTGCATGTCCGAGTCCCACCAGAGACAACTGCTGCTGGCCTCGGAAGACCCCAACCAGGTCATGGACAACTTCTCACAGTGAGTCAATCTGCATTTACTTAGGTCTGGCTATTGGTAGGTTGTGTTCTAGAACACTGTCTCCAATAAACTGTTTCAATGACATGTCAATAATGGTGTAATGATGAACCAGGGACGGTATTCCACTAGTGGACTTACTTGCTTTCTCCTCTCTCCACTCTTCCTCACACCAAGGGAGTTCAAGAATGACTTTATTGAGCTGATCAAAAGACGCTTTGGTAATATTTGATTTCTGCTGAAACTATCTATTACATGTGCATGCGATATTGAACGCTAACTACTTATAAAGAGACTGTAAGACAAACCTCAACATCACTGAATGTCCCTCTCTATCCTTCTCTCTCGCTCTCTCCAGGAACCAAGCGAGTGCACAACAACATTGTCTATAACGAGTACATCAATGACAGGGAGCACGTCCATATGAATTCCACCCAATGGGAGACTCTCACTGAATTCACCAAGTGGCTGGGGAAAGAGGGTACTGTCACGCTCATACCTCTTAGAACAGAGATGTTGTGTGTTTGTCTGTGTCTGTCTGATCCCTGACATTGCTGTGTCTGATGACTTCTCCCAGGTTTCTGTAAGGTGGACGAGACGCCCAAAGGCTGGTACATCCAGTATATCGACCGCGACCCAGAGACCATCCGGAGGCAGGAGGAGCTGGAGAGGAAGAAGAAGCAGGACCTTGATGACGAGGAGCGCAGTGCCAAGTTCATAGAGGAGCAGGTCCGCCGGGGCCAAGGGGGCAGGGAGCCAGAGGTGAGAGAGCACCACTACTGCCCTCCTCTGACTAAGGAGGACATATTACACTCTGTCTGCTGAACAGGGACTGGCCAAGGGTTCTGTTTACTAGGGATGTAACGATTCACCGATACGCATCGGCACCTGGTACATCGGTCCACGGTAGCCCAAACTGTTCCAAATGTATAATGAATCGGTCAGAAAATCGTTTTAAAATGTCACGAACCCCCAGTTCACTAAGGTTTTTTACTCATATAATTTCATTTCCCACCTCCAAAAAGACCTAGAATCTTTTGTGACTGAATTTATGTGTCCTCTCCTTCAGTAGCCTATTGAATTAAGCATGACAAATGCATATGACAGTCATTGATTTCCAAGTCAGATAACAACTGCACAGAGCAGCTCGCACCAACGAGAGCCTACCCCTGATCTAATATTCATATCTGTGCGGCACATTCAGCATTAAAATGCTTGTAAAATGGCTTTCGCAATGTCAAATCTTAGGCTTTATTTTTTGGGTGACGATCAATGTATTATGCACTGTAGAAAATAGTGTTTTGCTGGTGGAGTTGTATAGGCTACCGGAGTGGACACAACTCACATCTTGCTAGTTGCTCATCTAACTGCTAATTGGGGCTTTTCAATTGCCAGGTTCACCATAAGAAATAGTTTGGGTGGTTTTGCATTTTTTCATGAACAGGGTATAGTTGTAATTTCATTACAAGAACCGCAACATTTTGCAAGCCGCAATGTAGGTCTATGGTTTGAGCGGGAGAAGAGCAGCTCTCCTCCGTAAAGTTCCAAACGTTCACAACCATTCGCTTTTGAGACTGAGGTGAAATCCATACACCCCCAGTCAAAAGTTTGGAATATTACTCATTCAAGGGTTTTTCTTTATTTGCACTATTTTTTACATTGTAGAATAAAAGTGAAGACATCAAAACTATGACATAACAAAATATATTAAAAAATATATATACAGCGTGTGAAATAAGTATTGAACACATCACCATTTTTCTCAGTAAATATATTTACAAAGGTGCTTATTGACTTGAAATTTTCACCATATGTTGGTAACAACCCAAGTAATCCATACATACAAAGAAACCAAAACAAATAAGTTCATTAAGTTATGTGTAATAATGTGAAATGACACAGGGAAAAAGTATTGAACACATGAAGAAAGGGCGGTGCAAAAAGGCATGGAAAGCCAAGACAACAGCTGAAAACTATCAGTAATTAAAAAGCAATCCAGCCCCCTGTCAGTGCAAATTAATATCAGCTGGTTCAGTCCCAACTGATGGCCTACAAAAAGGTCTCATTGCCAAGGTGTCACACAAGACACAACTCATGATGGGTAAAAGCAAAGAGCTGTCTCAAGACCTTCGCAACCTAATTGTTGCAAAACATAATGATGGCATTGGTTATAGGCGCATTTCTAAGCTTCTGAATGTTCCCGTGAGCACTGTTGGGGCCATAATACGGAAGTGGAAAGAATCATTTCACCATAAATTTGCCTCGACCAGGTGCTCCTCGCAAGATTTCTGACAGAGGAGTGAAAATAATAATCAGAAGAGTTGTCCAAGAGCCAAGGACCACTTGTGGAGAGCTTAAAAAAGACCTGCAATTAGCAGGTACTGTTGTCTCAAAGAAAACAGTAAGTAATGCACTCCACCGCCATGGCCTGTATGCACGCTCACCGCGCAAGACTCCATTGCTGGAAAAAAAGCATATTGAAGCTCGTTTAAAGTTTGCTGCACAACATTTGGAAAAGCCAGTGAAATACTAGGAGAATATAGTGTGGTCAGATGAGAGCAAAATTGAACTGTTTGGATGTCATAATACACACCATGTTTGGAGGAGAAATGGCACTGCACATCACCCTAAAAACACCATACCAACAGTGAAGTTTGGAGGTGGGAACATCATGGTGTGGGGCTGCTTTTCAGCAAATGGTACTGGCAAACTTCACATAATTGAAGGAAGGATGAATGGGCAAATTTACCGAGACATTCTTGACAAAAATCTGCTGCCATTTACCAGGATGATGAAGATGAAACGAGGGTGGATATTTCAGCAAGACAATGATCCCAAACACACAGCCAAGGAAACTCTCAGAAATTGGTTGAAAATAAGCTGCTAGAATGGCCCAGCCAGTCACCTGACTTAAATCCCATTGAAAATCTATGGAAAGAACTGAAGATCAAGATTCATAGAAGAGGCCCACGGAACCTTCAAGATTTGAAGACTGTTTGTGTGGAAGAATGGGCCAAAATCACACCAGAGCAATGCATGCGACTAGTTTCTCCATACAGGAGGCGTCTTGAAGCTGTCTTTACCAACAAAGGCTTTTGTACAAAGTATTAAATAAATATCAGTAAGTGTGTTCAATACTTTTTCCCTGTGTCATTTCACATTACATTATTACACTTAACTTAATTTTTGAATGTATTTGTTTTGGTTTCTTTGTATGTATGGATTACTTGGGTTGTTACCAACATCTGGTGAAAATGTCATGTCAATAGCACCTTTGGAAATATATTTACTGAGAAAAATGGTGATGTGTTCAATACGTTTTTCACCCGCTGTATATATTTTATATTTGAGATTCTTCAAATAGCCACCCTTTGCCTTGATGACAGCTTTGCACACTCAGGGCATTCTCTCAACCAGCTTCATGAGGACTGCCACAGGAATGGAAGACCCAGAATACCTCTGCTGCAGAGGATGAGTTCTGCAGACACATCTCAACATCAACTGTTCAGAGGAGACTGTGTAAATCAGGCATTCATGGTTGAATTGCGGCAAAGAAACCACTACTAAAGGACACCAATAAGAAGAAGAGACTTGCTTGGGCCAAGAAACACGAGCAATGGACATTAGACCGGTGGAAATGTGTCCTTTGGTCTGGAGTCCAAATTTGAGATTTTTGGTTCCAACCTCAACCAAATTTAGATGGTTTGGGATGAGTCGGACCGCAGTGAAGGAAAAGCAGCCAACAAGTGCTCAGCATATGTGGGAACTCCTTCAAGACTGATGGAAAAGCATTCCAGGTGAAGCTGGTTGAGAAAGTGTAAAGAGTGTGCAAAGCTGTCTTCAAGGCAAAGGGTGGCTATTTGTAGAATCTCAAATATAAAATATATTTTGATTTGTTTAACACTTTTTTGGTTACTACATGATTCCATATGTGTAATGTCATAGTTTTGATGTCTTCACTTTTATTCTACAATGTAGAAAATAGTACAACTAAAGAAAAACCCTTGAATGAGTAATATTCCAAACTTTTGAATAATTATATTCAATATATTAATTAGCTATTTCAGCTAATTTCTAAAGATAAAAATTGACTTTTTACTAGCAAAAAACAAATAATGAATCTGCTAAAATGACAGATTAATCAGTGGGTGACAGAGACTTGAAAAGTGAGGGGTCAAAAAGTGTCCCTTATCTGATAGTGGTAGATGTTCAGTCTGCCCTATGGCTCAACTCAGGCGCCTACACATCTCACACACACACACTCTCTCACACACATCACACATCTCTCACACTCACACACATCACACATCTCTCACACACATCACACATCTCTCACACACATCACACATCTCTCACACTCTCACACATCTCTCACACACACACATCTCTCACACACCCACTCTCTCACACACATCACACATCTCTATCACACACACATCACACATCTATCACACACACACATCTCTCACACTCACACACATCACACATCTCTCACACACACACATCTCTCACACATCACACATCTCTCACACATCACACATCCCTCTCACACACAAACACACATCTCTCTCACACATCACACATCTATCACACACACACATCTCTCACACATCACACACATCACACATCTCTCACACATCACACATCTCTCACACACACACACATCTCTCACACTCACACATCTCACACACACACACATCTCTCACACTCACACATCTCTCTCACACACATCACACATCTCTCTCACACACATCACACATCTCTCTCACACACATCACACATCTCTCTCTCACACATCTCTCTCACACATCACACATCTCTCTCTCACACATCACACATCTCTCTCACACACACACATCTCACATTTCTCACACACACACATCTCTCACACATCACACATCTCTCACACACACACACACACACACACACACACACATCTCTCACACTCACACATCTCTCACACATCACACATCTCTCTCACACAGCCCAGAGAGGCCCAGCTCCTGAGCATCATTAGTATCCCATTTTAATTGATTTATAATGTAAAGTTAATGTAAGGAATGTTAGTGCATCACATGGAACCGACTCGTATCGATTCATTCCACTAATTAAACCAAATCGTGCAGAATAATTTGAAACTAAAAGTTTTGTTCCTGTATCGTATCGAATCGTGCTTGAAAGGAAAGATTTACATCCCTACTTTTCACCAAAGATACTGTTTACCTATAACATGTCATGGAATGAAAACAATCTGTCCCTGATTATTTATTTTTCCAGGTAGCACCTGTTTTCACTGAGTTGAAACGAGAAAGTGAAGAAGAGAAAAGTATGTTTATTTAAATTGTAATTTTTTATTGATAACTCATGATGTGTTTGTTCAGAAATGATACTGATTACACCGTTGTGTCCTCTCAACTCTTATTGGTTATATTTCTGGTTATATTTCAGTTACCTTCAATCTGGCCAAGGGCTCCTGTTCCTCTGCAGAAGGCCCATCTAAAGCCAGGTACAGCAATCTGGAGCTCATTAAGAATGACCCAAGAATTACTCATAATAAATAACTGGGGATTTCACTCAGATTAACACTGTTTACCTCTTCCCCGTAGTGCGGCCCTGGGTCCCAGTGCCCTGAAGGCAGCAGGATCAGTGAAAAGGAAAGATGTACCCTCCACCTCAGAAGCCAAAGAGAAGAAGAAGAAATCAGCCCTGGATGAGATCATGGAGGTACGGTAGTGTTTCCACTTCTCCCTCAGATTTGACTGGATGTACTATCGGGTTAACTCTGCGTTAAGCACGTGTGCGTGTAACCCTCTGTGCGCTGTGTTTTGTTCAGATGGAGGAGCAGAAGAAGAGGTCTGTTAGAGCGGACCACTGGCTGCACCCCGGCATCGTAATCAAAGTTGTTACTAAGAGACTGGGGGAGAAATACCACAAGAAGAAAGGAGTCGTCAAGGTAACACATTAGTTTCACACATGCGTGATCATGTACAAGGTGTGTGATCGGGCCAATTTTGTGTTCTAAGTAGCTTATAAGAGGTTTATAGTCAATTCACTGCCATGGAGAAGAAGGCCATATGTATTTAAGATAACAGTTGTGTGTTGTAGGAGGTGCAGGATAAATACACAGCGGTAGTGAAGATGATTGACTCAGGGGACAAGCTGAAACTAGACCAGAGTCACCTGGAGACAGTCATCCCTGCACCAGGTAACTTAGTTCTCGCCATAGTTTTACACACCTGTCCACAGAAAAAGTTTTACTTGATAATCCCATTCTGTCATCTGACCTGTTATTTTACCACTCAGTCGAATAATCTAATCTAACTTGTCATTCCCACAGGTAAACGGGTCCTGATTCTGAACGGTGTGTACAGAGACACGGAGGCCCTACTGGACTCCATAGACGAGAGGAAGTTCAGTGCCACCCTCACACTTGACTCGGTAAGGACCAGGCACAAAATGGCTGCCGTCATGCATCAGTTTATACCGGTTGGTGGTGGAATAGATGTTTGGTATAGCAACTACTTTGGGATGATAAGAATGGTTCTTATTTTCTCATACAAGGGTGTGTTTTATTCCTCAGGGTCGGATGAAGGGGAGGAGAGTGGATGGGATCGCCTACGAGGATTTCTCCAAAATGGCCTGATCTATGATGACCTCCGTTACATGCCAGCGTAACCCAAGAACCCCTACCCCTCCACTGAGGCCCATCAGCCAAGGGACTCTACTGTGTCAGAGTTACTTTCTGTAAATATCCCAGAATGCATTTTCTATGGAGGTATCACTTCCTGAGTTAGCCAAGCAATGATTATGGAAAAATAAAAACTTTTGTAGTTTTATTTTCTATTGTTATAAAAAACGGTTCTCTACAAATACATTTTAATGTTGTAATATTACTTATTGAATAAAGTACAACACAATTGACCTATGAATTGTTTGATACTATAATTGAATGAAAAACATTTGGATTTTGCCATGTAAGATGAGGTCTGAGAAATATAACAGTCATTAGAATGTTCTGGTTAAGAAGTCAACGTGTGTGTACATAGAGTTCAAAGCCGGCAGCGTAGTCTTCATGAAAATAATGAAACACTGCTATACATACTGCTACTTCTTTTTTATAAAGGGAGAGAATTGTCAGACAAAGATCTGATATGAAAACAGTTAATAACAGTTTAGTTATTAGTAGTTATGTATTCCTTCTGCCAGCCCCTGTCACACACACCGAATAGTTACAACCTCATCTACAAACCTCACCATGTCAGCACTGTCCCACTGTGTGATATGGTGATTAAGATGAAGTCTACACTCTTAACGGTGCTATCTAGAAACTGAAAGGGTTCTTTGGCTGTCCCCATAGGAGAACCCTTTGGTGAACCCTTTTTGGTTCCAGTTAGAACCCTTTTTGGTTCCAAGTAGAACCATTTCCACAGAGGGTTCTAAATGGAACCCACAATGGTTCTACTTGGAACCAAAAAGGGTTCACCAAAGGGTGAAGTGATGTGCATGTGAGAGGGTGTGTGTTCTTACCTGGTGACGACCAGCTTGTTGCCCTTCACCTCCATGGTGGCCTCCTTCACAGGGTCAGCTCCCTGGTGCAGGTTAAACACCCTCACCTCTGGCTCCTAGCCAAACTGACCTACACACACACACACACAGGTCAGTGAAACCTAGTCTGTGTAAACCTAGTACCCTGTGATTAACTATAGGGATACGGTTGCAGGATTCAATATAAGGAAGATGTATGTAAACTGATTTAATTAGCTTATAACATTATTGGAACACCATAGTAACAGAGTAGCAATTGGTGACCTACCTATAAGGCCGTGGGCCTGAGAGGAGTACTGGTTGTTGTTGGGGATATAGAGACCCAGGAAGTCCACGTGGGTTGGGTGTTTCTTCCACACACGATGTAGCAGCACCATCACAGTGATCTTGTCATCCACCGTCACCATCACCTTGGAGTCCTTCACTATGGAAACCTTCACTTTCTCCTTCTCCTCCACACCCACCCTCTTAGAGCCAACCAGCTGGCCATTCACCACCACACCTAGAGGTAAGAAGCAAGTAACAAGTAACAAGCACAGACACACACACATTTTTGCATGCACACACACACGAAAGCACACACACACACACACACACACATACCTGCACCGGGGTCTGACACCAGGTTGAGTAAGTGTCCAGGCTCTGAGTCGATGTTGAAGAAGACATCCATGTTGTTTTTAGGCAGGTGGACGATGAAGTGAGGATCGTTCTCCACTGTCACACAGAAAACACACAGACAGACAGCCGTTACTATATTATTGCCATGTAGGGAGGTAGGCTATGTTAAAGGCCCAATGCAGCGGTTTTTATCTCATTATAAAATCATTTCTGGGTAACAGTTAAGTAACTTACTGTGATTGTTTTCAATGAAAATAGTCAAAAAGAAACAAAAATAGCTTCTTAGCTAAATGCAATTTCTCAATCAAGAATTTAGCTAGGACTGTCTGGGAGTGGCCTGAGAGAGGGGCCTAATTGGAGGAGCCTAATTGGAGGGATGTGTAACATGAAAACTTGCTGTTATTGTCAGAGAGGAGTTCAAACTCTCTTAACTGTATGCAGTTGTGTAAAGTACTTAAGTAAAAATATTTGGGGGGGTATCTGTACTGTACTTTATTTTACAATTTAAATTTTTGACAACTTTTACTTCACTACATTCCTAAAGAAAATAATGTACTTTTTACTCCATACATTTTCTCTGACACCCAAAAGTACTTTTTACATTTTGAATGCTTAGCAGGACAGGAAAGTTGTCTAATTCATACACTTATCAAGAGAACATTCCTGGTCATCGCTACTGCATCTGATCTGGCGGACTCACTAAACAAGCATGGTTTGATTATAATTTTTTAAAATGGTGCCGTCTGGTTTGCTTAATATAAGCAAATTATTTAAACTTTTACTTTTGATACTTAAGTATATTATAAAACCAAATACTTTTATACTTTTACTCAAGTAGTATTTTACTGGGTGACTTTCACTTTTACTTGAGCCATTTTCTATTAAGGTATCTTTACTTTTACTCAAGTATGACTTTTTTGGTCCACCACCGTGTGTATGAGCGTGCATGTCTATTTATGACTCACAATGGATGTGGTGGTGAAGCAGTGGACTCTGAGGGCAGCACCTTCCCAACCACCACCAGCTCTGAGGTCTGTGAGAGGGAGGGGATGGATGGGGGTATAGTATGAAGGGCAGTACACTACTAGAGGTTATTAGATGGGGGTATAGTATGAAGGGCAGTACACTACTAGAGGTTATTAGATGGGGGTATAGTATGAAGGGCAGTACACTACTAGAGGTTATTAGATGGGGGTATAGTATGAAGGGCAGTATACTACTAGAGGTTATTAGATGGGAGTATGAAGGGCAGTACGCTACTAGAGGTTATTAGATGGGAGTATGAAGGGCAGTACACTACTAGAGGTTATTAGATGGGGGTATAGTATGAAGGGCAGTACACTACTAGAGGTTATTAGATGGGGGTATAGTATGAAGGGCAGTACACTACTAGAGGTTATTAGATGGGAGTATGAAGGGCAGTACACTACTAGAGGTTATTAGATGGGAGTATGAAGGGCAGTACACTACTAGAGGTTATTAGATGGGAGTATGAAGGGCAGTACACTACTAGAGGTTATTAGATGGGAGTATGAAGGGCAGTACACTACTAGAGGTTATTAGATGGGAGTATGAAGGGCAGTACACTACTAGAGGTTATTAGATGGGGGTATGAAGGGCAGTACACTACTAGAGGTTATTAGATGGGGGTATAGTGTGAAACTTAAGGAAGGTGAAGCTGTATTAGTTTTGGGATCAGCAGCGGTATGAGGTCTCACCAACAGTGGGGTCTCCATCAGACACCAGCATGATCATGGAGACAGAGCGTGGGTCGATCATGCCCTGATTGGACGCCTTCATCAGCATCTGCACCGCCCTCAGCAACGCCTCGTTGATATTGGTGCCTGCATCGGATCAAAGGGCAGCGAGAGCCAATCAGATTCACATACAGACACAGCCTTTCATTATTCACCACTCTTTCCTCTCTTCCTCTTTCCTCTGTCTCTCCCCATTTCTTTATTCCATCCAACCCTCTACTTCCTTATACTCCTCCACATCTCTCTCTTTCTCTGTCGCTCTCACTTTTTCATCCCTCCCATCTCTCTCCCTCCTTCTCTCACCTCCATTGGGTTTGATGTTCTGGATGTATTTCTTGGCCTCAGCCACCTGTATGGTGCTGCCTGGAACCAGTTCCTCACTCCAGCATCGCACGTTGTGGTTGAAGTCAACGATGCTGAAGTAGTCATCCATAGTCAGGTCATCCAATATGGTCTGCATAGCCTCCACAGTCTGAGAGAGAGAGAGAGAGAGAGAGAGAGTAATAGAGCAAGAGAGAGAGATAAAGTCATGATTGAGATCGGAGGACGCTGTCATTTCAATGCAGTTTCACAGAATATCCACATGAGGGCAGTGTTGCATTTGTCATGCATCCTCTACCAGTTGTGAGAGAAGAGAAATGTCCGACTCTGACGGGGCACAGATTGACACCTGTGAGCTTTTCTATGGTTACGTCACACACCTGCTTCATCTTGACTCCCCACATAGATCCACTGACAACAATGGCGAACACAATGTTTTTAGGAAGGGGGGAGAGGTTGGTAGGGTGAAGAAATGCACAAAATGGCCGTCAGAAACCTAGGAGAAACAGTGAGATAACAGTGACCAATACTTCTTACTTACATTTCTGTTACAAAGTAAAGACATTGTGTGTGTACCCACATGTAGTTCACTGGCGTTGCTCTCTCTCAGAACGTCGTATTTGACGGTAAAGATGCCATCGATAGCGCTGGTGGTGCAGTTCTCACACTTCCTCTGCTGCTGGAGCGAGGGCTTGAGCCTTGTCCTTAGAGGAGGTGAGTTTGGCCATGCCGCTGAAACGCTCTCCCAAGGTGTTGGGTGTCTCCACAGAGGCAATGCCGTTGGGCTCATAGATATATAACGTCCACCTGCAGAGAGACAGAGAGAAGGTTAAAATATGGTGACACATCAGCAATTACCTATCAAATACAGTTGTTAAATACCACACACACACACACACACACACACACGTAGGCTGGAACTGGGGCACCAGTCGTCCAGGCTGCAGGTGTAGTCAGTGTTCATAGAAGCCCAGCTTCCTCTGCATCATTTCCTGGTAGTGCAACTCAAATTCTATCTTGCTGCCGGGAGGCACGTGGACCTCCGTCTTAAAGGTCTCCATGTCCTGGGAGTTAGCCCTGTGGGGTAGCATTACGAGCTCTATAGTCAGTTACAGTACACTAGAAAGGTCTTATGCAACAACAATGTTTGTTATACACAGCATAGACCATTATGAATGGCTTAGGATTCATAATGGTAACAAAATCAGTAGGAACCCATTTCCTTGTATTGTCCAAGATGCCATTCTTCTGTACAGCTACACTAAATACCATAGCCATGGTGCATTGTGGGTTGTATGGTACCTGACGATGCCTGCGGCCTTCCCTCTGGCTCTGGCCTGAGCGTAGAGGTTCCTAGCCACAGTCTTCTCCTTCACTGAGCCCACAAACGTTATCCCA
This sequence comes from Thymallus thymallus, assembly GCA_023634145.1. Lineage (NCBI taxonomy): Eukaryota > Metazoa > Chordata > Actinopteri > Salmoniformes > Salmonidae > Thymallus > Thymallus thymallus. Next base: position 16,593,306 of record CM042421.1, on the reverse strand, counting down.
TTCACATTCCTAAAAACAGGACACAACATAGTCTACAGCTCTTTCCAATAAGTTGAGGGTTGTATTGCAGTGTGATTGTGATCGTGACATCGGGATTGAGATTGTGATTGAGGATTGAGATTGTGATTTTTATTGTGATTGAGACGGTTGCTCACATGGTGAAGTTGGTGATGAAGGCTTGTTTGGGTATCTGGACATTGAAGCCAATGCTCTGGGCATTTAGACCAGAGTTGACCACAGAGCTCTTGACTGTGGTGTGGCAGAACCGCAATGTGATGCGGCTCTCCACCTTATAGCTCTTAACTGTGATGTCATCACCCCGGATGGCCTACAGAGAGAGTCCGAGCATGTGAGACTGACTAGGGATGGGTGTCGTTGCGTACGAGTCAAGCTCTCTACATCTCTACATCAATCATATCCATCTAAACCACAGAAAACTAGTGGTTTCGGGACAAACATGTATCTACTGAGTATAAAAAACATTAAGAACACCTGCTCGTCCATTACATAGACTGACCAGGTGAATCCAGGTGAAAGCTATGACCCCTTATTGATGTCACTTGGAAGTGCCTGGTAGTAGGTGTCAGGTTCACCGGTTTGAGATAAGAACTGCAACGCTGCTGGGTTTTTCACGCTCAACAGTTTCCTGTGTGTATCAAGAATGGTCCACCACCCAAAGGACATCCAGCCAACTTGACAGAACGGTGGAAAGCATTGGAGTCAACAAGGGCCAACATCCCCGTGGAACGCTTTCGACACCTTATTGAGTCCACGCCCCGACGAATTGAGGCTGTTCTGAGGGAAAAGGGGGTGGGGTGGGGGGGGTGACACAATATTAGAAGGGTGGTTGGAATGGTTGGAATACTCAGTGTACAACAGACTGAGAATTCTGAGAAAGAAAATTACACATTGTACCACATAAACATTAAATGGATGTAACAACTGCAGAGTAAAGTCAATAACCGAAATCAAACAGGACCGTTGATTAGTAGATAAGACGATTAAACTCACAGTGGACAGAGGGGTCGAACATCAGGCAGAGACCAGAGAGAGAAACCTACCTCAAAGTCTTCCTTCTCTTCACTGGTCAATATCGCTCTCTGGAAACACACAGAAACAATCAGCTCTGTACCAATCAAGCTAATGTATTTTACAAAGCCCTTTTTAGATCAGCAGTTGTCACAAAGTGCTTTACAAGCAATGCAGATGTAGAAGTATCTGTACTGTCCCATTCTGCCCTCAGAGGATTAATATTTAACAGTAACTATATGTAGGTGATAATTGCCTAAACAAATCTATAGACATTCTAAATAAAAATGTTTGGAATTGTCAGTAAACCTATATTGACCACATGTATAGGACTTATTGTTTCAATCCATCGACCTCTACGTAACCCCTTTATCAATAGTTCAGAGTTCAATGAAACAGACTGCTTGCTTCTACATGTTGTTGGTATTCTGTTTCTGTAGCTGGTCAAAACAAAAAAAAAAACAGGATAATTTCCCTCATAATATGTTGTATTGTTGAATCAATGTCACATTGAATATAAGCAATGCAGATTATTAACTATTGCGAATAGTAAACTTTGACATTATATTACACTGATTCAGACAAACTGTTTGGATAAAAGAAAAGAGTTTCATCTCACCCTAAATCGTCCATGTTGTTGCTCTAATGACTGGTAGAACAAAGGGCCATTTTGTAAAATGTAAAATGACAGAGAATAAAAGTTGCATTAATCGGACATCACAAATGGAACATTATCAAAAAACACATTTGATATAGAAAAGGCTGTATCTGCACATATTTGAATTTGTATTTATTAAGGATCCCCTCTTCCTGGGGTCCAGCAGCACTAAGCGAAATAAGACACATCTATAAAACAATCTCATTATCGTATAACAGTTGAATTTGAAATATATGAACTCACCGTTTCCGTCTCCCACTCTCCCTCTACCACAAACTCAAAGCAGTGGGCTTGATGTAGAACCAGCAGACCTAGGAGGAGAGCCAGGCGTCTCATGGTTCCAGGCCTGTATGTGGTGGCCGAGGTTTGACACTCACAGATGCAGTCCTTCAGCCGGGACCCAAGAGGGAGCAGAGAGATCCCAAAATGAGGTTAAAAATCCCCTGAGTGCTGATAGACGCTTGGCACCAGTCAGTATTTGTTGTGTTTCATGTAACCTGGAGAGGGAAACTTTGAAACTTGACCTGCCTTGTAGGAGGGTAAATACAGCATATTTGGGATCGTACAGGTTTGGATCAGGGCTGGATTTCTCTTTGAACACACACAAACAATCAGAACTGGGTTTCCAATGCTGGTATGTACAGATGTAAACACTGACATACTGTTGCAGTAGTTTCCTCACTCTTATGTGATCATTCAATAATAATACCTGTAGATTGGCCACGTGCAGTGGAGGTAACGTTTGGACTTTAGACAGAGTTCAAACATTCGATTTGGCGCCAAATCTGGCCATTTTGCATGGCAATCACTGTGAGGTCACGTCAATCCACTTTTTGCTGTGTAACAACAATAGAATAAAAACAGAAATAGAGGGAAAAATATATATATTTTGGTATTTTTAGTCCACTGTTGATACAGTCCTAAAATGTTTTGCATGTGAGCAATCAAGTTTTCAAGATATGAGACTTTCAAAAAGCACATTGTAACTTGCCACTTCCTCATGAGGATGCAAATTACTTGACTGCCAACATACAAAACATTTCGGGACAACAGTGGACTAATGAAAAAATAGTATAGTTTTTTTGTGGATTATTCCTTTAAGGTGGAAACAGTGTTCCTGAATTATTAATTGACCAATCACAGTGGCGATTTTAGCATTTAAATCTTGGTGGGGCAAAAAAGAAAAAAGTGGGATGCATGGCAGCAAAGCCACTAAATAACACATCACTAAACAATACATTAATTGCAATATAACGGTGACAAACGGTGCCCACATACTGTTGTGCCTACATAAAGCTGTCCCAACAGCAGAGTCCCAACAGCAGTCCCAATACCTTACCACTGCTACACCTGGCTATCAGCGGAGCCTTGTCTGGCAGCAAAACAGTTAATTCAGCCTCATGTACTGCCTTTTAATAAAACATAGCTTGCTTAAACAAAAGTGGTTTCTTCTGACAATTAAGATGTACAAACTATGGCGTAAGAGGACGACAAGCAGATAAGAGGCAATCCGTAATTTCGATTAAGACATTAATGAGCGAGCTATGACTAACGTAGTCAATATAACTATTTGTTCAGCACTTTTGAATTCAGAACATGGGCCGTTCTTACAGTATTCTCCTTAGTCAGAACCGTAGAATAAATAAAGGGGGTATACAAGCAAACAATGAAAGCTCTTACAATATTTGATGATTACATTTCTCTAAAACAGGTGATAGGCCACATGTGCTCCACCGAGTCAGAACAGTAGGCGAAATTAAGAGGGGAATATACAGTGGGGAGAACAAGTATTTGATACACTGCCGATTTTGCAGGTTTTCCTACTTACAAAGCATGTAGAGGTCTGTAATTTTTATCATAGGTACACTTCAACTGTGAGAGACGGAATCTAAAACAAAAATCCAGAAAATCACATTGTATGATTTTTAAATAATTCATTTGCATTTTATTGCATGACATAAGTATTTGATCACCTACCAACCAGTAAGAATTCCGGCTCTTTAAGAAGCCCTCCTGTTCTCCACTCATTACCTGTATTAACTGCACCTATTTGAACTTGTTACCTGTATAAAATACACCTGTCCACACACTCAATCAAACAGACTCCAACCTCTCCACAATGGCCAAGACCAGAGAGCTGTGTAAGGACATCAGGGATAAAATTGTAGACCTGCACAAGGCTGGGATGGGCTACAGGACAATAGGCAAGCAGCTTGGAGAGAAGGCATCAACTGTTGGCGCAATTATTAGAAAATGGAAGAAGTTCAAGATGACGGTCAATCTCCCTCGGTCTAGGGCACCAAGCAAGATCTCACCTCGTGGGGCATCAATGATCATGAGGAAGGTGAGGGATCAGCCCAGAACTACACGGCAGGACCTGGTCAATGACCTGAAGAGAGCTGGGACCACAGTCTCAAAGAAATCCATTAGTAACACACTACGCCGTCATGGATTAAAATCCTGCAGCGCACGCAAGGTCCCCCTGCTCAAGCCAGCGCATGTCCAGGCCCATCTGAAGTTTGCCAATGACCATCTGGATGATCCAGAGGAGGAATGGGAGAAGGTCATGTGGTCTGATGAGACAAAAATATAGCTTTTTGGTCTAAACTCCACTCGCCGTGTTTGGAGGAAGAAGAAGGATGAGTACAACCCCAAGAACACCATCCCAACCGTGAAGCATGGAGGTGGAAACATAATTCTTTGGGGATGCTTTTCTGCAAAGGGGACAGGACGACTGCACCGTATTGAGGGGAGGATGGATGGGGCCATGTATTGCGAGATCTTGGCCAACAACCTCCTTCCCTTAGTAAGAGCATTGAAGATGGGTCGTGTCTGGGTCTTCCAGCATGACAACGACCCGAAACACACAGCCAGGGCAACTAAGGAGTGGCTCCGTAAAAATCATCTCAAGGTCCTGGAGTGGCCTAGCCAGTCTCCAGACCTGAACCCAATAGAAAATCTTTGGAGGGAGCTGAAAATCCGTGTTGCCCAGCGACAGCCCTGAAACCTGAAGGATCTGTATGGAGGAGTGGGCCAAAATCCCTGCTGCAGTGTGTGCAAACCTGGTATAGAACTACAGGAAACGTATGATCTCTGTAATTGCACCAAATATTAATTGTACCAAATATTAAGTTCTGCTTTTCTGATGTATCAAATACTTATGTCATGCAATAAAATGCAAATTAATTACTTAAAAATCATACAATGTGAATTTCTGGATTTTTGTTTTAGATTCCGTCTCTCACAGTTGAAGTGTACCTATGATAAAAATTACAGACCTCTACATGCTTTGTAAGTAGGAAAACCTGCAAAATCGGCAGTGTATCAAATACTTGTTCTCCCCACTGTATACCAATTTATTAGGGTGAGGCACATGGGCTACTAACAGCTTACTACACAACATACACTTAGTATTACATTCCTTTGTGGGCAACTTTTGTCATCAAAGAAAGAGAAAGAGGCCGGATTTACAATTCCTAGTTGGATGACCGTTCAAAACGTATTTTCCCAGTCTGAGCTCGTTTATTCCCGACTTCCCAGTTGCAATGCTTGCAGTTAGCCATTGTCATTGATTCCTTCCAAACCACACATTGTTGAATTTGCGATTTCCAACTTGTTGTGTAATGTTTATGTCCAATGGCCAATGAGCACCGATACGTTTTATCTATAATTTCTCTTCATTATTTCTCTTCCTATGACAAGGATTTTAAAGGATTTGCCAATAGATTGTCGACTTGCTTCATGATGATGACTGCTAGCTAAGATTTTGAAAGTAAGATGTTGACATGATCAGTCCAATCAAAGCTACTGTGTATATATAACGTGATTTGACGTAATTTTATCTGTGACTAATGACCTTGAGCTTTCTTGGAAGGTTACTTCTAATGTAACTCTATGGCAGGACCCAAAGGGCTTACATTTTCGATGTCTACCCTTACTAAGGACTTAGACTTGGCGGTGATGTAGTGTCCCCATGAGTGACAGAATACTGAGCCAATCACGGCGCAATGTTCTTATTTTCTGCTGGCTTGCCCCACCACCACAGAATGAGCTAGGCTGTAACACCTGCATTTTGGAGCTGCCTTACTCAAGACAACAAAAAAGACACCATGTTTGTATACGCTTTATTAACTCAATGATATATATCTTTTTTACAGTGTTTTCAAAATGATATATGACATGCAATAAAGCCCCCCCAAAACATTTAAAATATATATATATATATATATATATATATAAAACATTTAACATTTAATTAAATTAGTCTTTGTTGCTATAAATGTGGGGCTCAAAACAGAACTGAATGACGGGTCGCCACTGCATAGGGAGTCACTTGCAAGCTCTCTGGGGGAATCGTGCAACTGGGTTTAGTTTTTGATGGAGTATGGTGCTGAAAATATTACATATGAGAGGACAAACCAAACAATCCAGGCCTTTGTCTCGGACATGAACCACTGTCATATAGCAATATCAAATGGTACTATGTTCAAAAAGTATATTTTACCTGTATTATACAGTACACAAATGCTTGAAAATGTGCATTTACATTCATGAAGAAATCTCAATCAAAAAACACACACCACAATTTTAGAATGACATTTAAATGTGTATTAAAATAGTAATCTGATCTTATCCTTTGATTTGATTATGAGCAGTAGGCACCAGGGTTGTGGTCAATTCCTTTAAAGTAAACTGAGATTCCTATTCAATTTCAACTTTCCTCATTGCCTTCTGTGAGATAAATTGGAATTGGAATTGGAATTTCAGTTAACTCCCTGAATCGACTGATTTAAAATGGAATTGACCCCAACCCTGGTAGGCACAGTTCATTCACATTATCAATCAGAAAGACACAGGGCTGCCATGGCTGCTGCCCAGAAGACCTTTTGGTCTTCTGAGGTCAAACGTCATCTGCTCCGTGGGAGCGCTTCACATGCTCCAATTCCTGGCCTTTTCCATGTTCTACGGGGCTCCCTGGCCATGGGGGACTTTTGCTTGTCTGCCGATTTAATGAAAATCAGAGCTCTGAGCCTGACCTCCTTCTGTATACCGACCAGCGCGGCACCTCTCGTCCCCTGCCAGGTGCTGGCCGGCTGATCGGGGAGATGAACCGCCCTATTCTGATGTGACCAGTTCTTCAGGCACGACTCCTGAAATCCTGTAGAACTGTAGAGGAACTGTGTGAATTAAAAAAAGAAGCCATGTACCTAAGGAATACATGTCAAGAATACACTGTTTTATTCTCACCATTGTTTTATAAGTTCAACTTCAACGTCTGCTGAAATGCGTTCGGAAATGTTTTCCAATAATTCAGAAATGTACATTTTTCGAGGAAAAAAAGCACTTGAGAAAGAGACATTGAAAAACACTTGAAACACTTGAAATCGGTTGAACACACAGCATAGCATAGCATAGCATAGCCTACTAAAACACTGACTGAAATTATTGCTCAGAAAATAGACAGCCACTAGAACACCCTGTGATGTCTCAGCTGAAATGACAGTATGGTAGCATTTCAATGACAAATACAGAGTTTTGTGTTAATCCAATGTAATTGTGTGCTGGGCCAGCACCTCCTTGTCCGTCCAAATTAAATATATCAATATTGATCCTTTATTTGACCGAGACGCGGACCGAAAGAACGACTCATCAATCTCAGATAAAGCATCCAAGCGAGCGAAACAGTGCCCTTTTGACTCCCTATGTGGAGACCATGTACTGTATCTGATGCTATCTGGAACAAATGTGTATGGCTTGTCATACGTTTTCTGACCAGACAGCATCAGATACATGGGTTACATATAGTAAGACAGAGGGGCGTTGTTTTGCGCGTTATTTTTAGCAGAGAGGAAGAGGCGAAGTGAGAGGGCTCACTCTCGCCAAAATCTGTCCTGAATAAACCCAATGCTTTTCTATGGGCATAATATGCAGACCTATCTTGCCGCCTACAGTCCCGCCGTTGGGACAACGACTCGCATTGTTAGGACGGAGACATAAGTGTCTCGTCATTATATACTGATCTCTGGTTTCAGGCTCTTGCATATTAGAAAGGAAAGTTGGCGGGTGCACAGTGCACTGTTCGGATGGATGCTGGCTTCCCCTAAAGTAAATGTATGTTTTGTCAAAATGATATAATTACCCCTGTCTAAGTACAATCATTGAAAATACTTTACCAAAGTGCTTGACTTAAGCCACAGATTATAATTAGCTTCATTAAAAAATAGCTGTGGTGGATTGTTTTCAATCACAAGTGCATAGGCTTTATGCCCATTCAGGATCCCAGCAATTCAGGAAGCCAGCAATTCAGGAAGCCAACAATTCAGGAAGCCAGCAATTCAGGAAGCCAACAATTTGGGAAGCCAGCAATTTGGGAAGCCAGTAATTTGGGAAGCCAGCAATTTGGTTTGGCATCAATTATTGAGTTGGCATCTTTCTCCACAATGCTTGCACTCAGCTCTCCAGAATGTGCTCTGCCGTCGCCCGCCAATTCTTGCACATTCATTGATTTAATTGTTTCATTCTGTTAATTTTTTGTTTGGTTCTTTTTATCAATTCCCCATTGCATGTGTAACCAGTAGGCCTAGTAAAGGTACTGTTAATCCCTGTCATTTGGTTACATTAATTACTGTTAATGCATGCATTACAGTCATTTAAGGTTCTCATTCTTGGAGTGGAAATGCTGTTTGCAGAGTTCACAACCTGCTACACTTGTGAGAAAAAGGTTTTGGTTTATTTCATAACCAACAGAGAATGTTTTTTTTTTTTTTTACGCAAACTGAACCATTGTACACAAAACTCATCATCCTAAAACTTGAAAGCATTTTACAAGAGTGCTCATCCCCTTCCCTCAGAACTCAGTCACAGCAGCAGCCGGACAAGGGGAAAGAGAATTAAAACTGATAGATATGGGGACTCTTTTATTCCAACAGCCATTAGGCTGTATAATAGATTGTCTGTTGGTCCCTCGTGTACACAGCATATTGTATTTTCACTTTAAATGTGTAGCGATAGCACTTTGAATGAATTATGTGATGTAGTTTCTGTGTTTTCATGTTTTATCTACCATTTATTTTAAGCACATGACCTGGTGGGATTATAATGTTCTGAATCTGAATCTGAATCTGAATCTGAATCTGAATCTGAATCATTTAGGAGTTTTGTACATTTTGTTTCTCTGTCCTAATAACGTTGAGGGAGCTTGTGCACCTGAGCAGCCAACCTCCTGAGTTGATACAATGTTGCACTTCACTAGCGATAGCTCAAGTCAAGACATACTGTATAGAAAGGGAGGCAGACAGGCAGAGTAGAGAGATTAATTTATTTAGCCACCAATGGATCAAGGTGTTTTAATGTGTCCATATGGCAAAGGCTGGTGCTCTTGCATACATTTAATTAAATCTTTTAGATTTTTATCATTTTAATTATGATTTTTAAGAGTAACCACGTGACAAGAATTCTGAAAATAATCATAACTGGCACACACACACAGGTAGAAATGGTAGGAGAAATTGGAGAAATTGGAAATTGGAAAAACTTGAAACTCACAAGCTGCCTATGGTCTTTATTATAACACACATTAACATAATTTGTGCAAGCGCAAGCGTGTGAACACAGGAGGTTCCCATATTTAGGACTTACTTTTTATTTTAGTGGCTGCAATGTCCCCAGGGGCAAAATCTGGGGCGGCTCCATACCTATATCTTTCCAGAGTACATTAATTTACCTCTGTGCCAAATTTGGTGCTTCTATCACAAAATGCTCAATTGAGTCTACATTTTCAGCTTAGCCACACCACTAGTATACTGTAAATTCCTCTATTCCTCCACATTAACACCGAAATCGTAGTAAATAGTGTTTTTGGTCTGTAAAGTGTTGCTTGACAAAGTCCTAAAATTTCAGCAGGATGTTTCGAAATGATGAGGTTTTGCTAAATATAACCCAGTTTGCGACTTTGTGTCATTACTGCATAAGTGTACGCAATTGTTATTTAAAAATGCAGTTTATAATCAAAGCTATGAACCGTCTTGAGATTTCAAAACGTGTCGACGTGACAGTGACACTTGGCTAAATGAACCACATTGCCCTTGAGGTCCAAGTGATTTGTTGGGGTGGAAGTGGGGTCAACTTCAAAGCGAGTAGAGAACGAAGACTGTAGAGTTAATTGATGGGCTTTGGAGTGGCTTGCACATTGTAAGGGCAGTGTGCCTGTGTGTGTGACCCGGGTCAGGCGCTTTTTCCCTCAACCCTCTCTGTATCTCTCTGCGGGTGGGCGTGCCACTGCGAGTCAAGTGTCCTCAGTCATCCATCGTCTCACATATTCCGTAACTCTTAACTGAACGACCCGCAGACTCAGTGCGCTGCGCCCTGGAAATGCTCGTATTCGTTATTACTGTAAATGGATATGGATGTCAACATGTGGTTTTTTACTTTACTGATGTGTTACAATCCGTTTGTTTTTGGACTGTTTGAGGATATTAATATTGAGGATGATCTTTCTGCCGACTTCACCGACTTTGATTTGGATATTGTGAGTGTCATTTCAACTCTGAACTATTTCCTTTGGTAACATTTATATATATATTGAGAGCTTTATTGGAGCACTATTTAACAAAACTATTTTGCTTCCCATCTCAGTCTCCCCGTAGAGTGCCTCGCCAGTTGCAATCCATGCTTACTAAGGTAAAGATTACAAAGTTTAGTGTCTTGATATTTCTGCCCTTATGCATCTTTTGAGCTCGTGTGCGTCATTGTGTGTGTGTGTGTGTGTGTGTGTGTGTGTGTGTGTAGTCTAGGCTACTGTAGACTAAATATCATCCACATTAATTATTAAAGAGATCGTCATTCTGCATACTGTTATTATTTGAAAACAATGAAATAATATGTCACCAAAAAAGTATTTCGTGTCAGAAGAGTAGACGGACGGGTAGTTCAGCTCTGCAGTTTGTCATCCTCACGCAGAGAGCTGCCAGGCGCACCGCGAGGTACGCCAGATAAGTGGAAATCACTGGACATCTATCCAGAAATACAATCCAAAATATTCGAGGACATCACGCCAACGTGCTGATAAGGAGTTTTGGAACTATATACCACTAGAAATTAACGGAATGGAACAGTGACCAATGACAGTTTTAAATTAACCGAATGTATTACAAAACCAATCAAATCTAAGGTATAAGCAATACACATTAACCTGGCATGTTGATGTCCAAACGTGCAGGAGACCAAACCTCACATCCAGGAGCTGTCGGTGAAGACCACCATCATCTCCCGATACGCCTTTACGGCGGTGTCGTGCATCATGCTCAACCGGCACTCCGCCGCTGCCGAGGGCGTCTTCCAGTTCCAGATCCCCAAGAACGCCTATGTCTCGAACTTTACCATGTAAGTACGCCCAAAACACAACAGATGCGTAATGACGCGTTGGTATTTTTCATGTCAGTCTGAGTCTAATGTGGTTCAAATTGTGTACACTTGTTGCAAGTGAACTATAATGACCAAAGCAATTTAGGGAGTCATCCCTGCCAATGGATATTTTCACCCTCAATTTATTCACTTTTTATTATTTTCTCAGTTTAGTGTTGTGTGATTACAACTCCTCTTGTAGTTTTCTCCCTCTTCCCATGGCATGCCATTGTCGTCAGTCAATCATTGTGTGGTTTTATGAGGGCTCTGTTGCTATGGGAGAGGTTAATGTGGGGCCTGTGACTGTTCAATGGTGCAGAGGTAATTTACTGCATTATGGTCAACAGCCTTCATTCATCTACATTTACTAGATGGTTCACTGGACCACGAGAGACGGTACAGTCCAGACGCCTCTGAAGAAGCCTGTGAAATCCAACATATGGCTTTGACATGTTTGCCTGTTTACTTTTACGCATCACAATAACACTGGAATATAGGCCTTTTTTCCCCAATGATTCTTGGATGGAGTTTTGCCACGGTAGGCCGACTTACTAGGGTGCACCTTATCATCACCTCCACTCTTAACCCCTAACCTCTGACCTCTACCCTGAACACAGGATCATTGGGGGGCGAGTCTACCCCAGTGAGGTCAGGCCCAAGGAGAAGAAGTTCAAAGAGGGTAAGAGGGGTGAGGCCAAACCCAAGAACAAGGAGACAGGTGAACAGAGGTAAAGTGTGTGTGCTTGTGTGTGTGAGTGTTTTCTTGTGTGTGTGTGTGTGTGTGTGTGTGTGTGTGTGTGTGTGTGTGTGTGTGTGGCCAGTCACCACTGTTTTTTTTTACTTTTCCTCTTGAAAAACAATATCCCATATATAAATACAGTAATCTACACACACTTAATGGAGTTAGGCCATTCAATGAGTTGGTCTGATGGTGCCCTCTGATGTCATCGGCCTCCCCCTTGTTTGTGGGAACAATAGAGGAGCATTAGAGGAGCATTAGAGGAGCATTAGAGGAGCATTATAGGAGCATTAGAGGAGCATTAGAGGAGCATTAGAGGAGCAATAGAGGAGCAATAGAGGAGCAATAGAGGAGCAATAGAGGAGAAATAGAGGAGCGATAGAGGAGCATTAGAGGAGCATTAGAGGAGCATTAGAGGAGAAATAGAGGAGCATTAGAGGAGCAATAGAGGAAAGGCCCCTGTGTTCCGTATCTGAAGTAAATCAGGTGAAAAAGGAGACTGGAGTGCGACTTTAAACACCAGCCTGACCACAGAGCATGTGTTTCTGACCTGCCTGGGGTTAGAGCAGCAGAGCTGCATCGTAGCTCCAGAGACTGGAAATGAAGAAATGGATATCATGCTTCTTCTTGCCAGTCCACAAAATGACACTTTTAAAAATGAAATAAGATTTGAAAAAGAGAGAATAAACATTTCACAGAGGGGGAAGGGAAGAGAAGGAGAGTGATAGAAAGTGTAAAGGAGAATGGGAGGGAGAAAATGAAGGAGGGAGAGATATAGACTGATAGAGGAATGAGAGAGGAATGGAACTGTTTAACGGTTAGTTCAGGGCTGAGTCCCGTGAGGAGAGCTCCTGGCAGTCACCGCCCTTCCTCACTGATAATGTCACTACTTGGAATGACTAATTCCCTACTCCTCCTCTTTCCCCAACTATTTCTCTCCCTTTTTCTTTCCTCTATATTCTTCTTATTTTGTCTTCCATTCCTCCCTTCTCTCCTCCCCCACATCTCTCTCATTCTCCCCTCTCTCCTCCTCTACTCTCCCTCAGTAGCGAACCAGAGGTGGAGGTGTTCAGGATGGGGGCCAGTATCCCAGGTCGTAACCGGGCCATGTTCATGCTGACCTATGAGGAGCTGCTCCAGCGGAGGCTGGGGAGGTACGAGCATGTGACCAGCCTGAGACCCCTGCAGCTGGTCAGTCGTCTCAGTGTGGACGTCACCATCGTGGATCACTCCACCATCACCCACCTGGAGGTGCTGCCGCTGCGGAACGGCAAGAGCAACGCGGCAGGTTCCAGTGGTGCCAGTGGTGTCAGTGGTGCCAGTGCAGCGAAGACACCTGGTACAGTTTGAGCGTGTGATGTGTTGAGTCTGTTCTTTGTACATAGTAGGTGTGTAATATAGATAATATTAGAAATAGTTCTGCAGCGATATTGGCACCTCTGAAAATGCTCTAATTTTCAGATTCCAACTTAATCTATTTAACCTCCCTATGAGCAATGTTGGGCATCTGAAGTTAATCACAGCCTTCCTCACACACATGCACACACACACACGCACACACACACACACACACACACACACACACTTCCCAGCTTTGTTATCTCACACACACACCTCATTTTTCCCTCCCTCCCACCAGCCAAGCCTGCTCTTCCTGTTTCCACGGTGATCAAACAGAATAAGACGTTCTGTAGGATCACCTTCAGCCCCAACATCGTTCAGCAGGCTAAGATCACCACCAGCGGCATGCTGGGAGAGTTTGTGGTGCACTATGACGTGGAGAGAGAGCTGGGGATAGGAGACATACAGGTCAGATTTCTCACACACAAAAAACGCACACACACACACACACACACACAGACGCACAGACACACATGCAACGCTCTCGCGATTAGTGTAAATGTGTCATGTTAAACCATGTACAGTATCTCCACTTCACAGTATAAATGAAAACTGCATGCATTAAACAAGGATCAAACAGGACAGATGCACATCTCTCTCATTCTCACACACACTCTCACACATCCTGGTCCCATAGCCTTCATCCACCCACAACACATTCATTTCCCAGCACCATATCCACCCCCTCCTGGGTCACCCTACAACCACACCATCAGTCCAGCAGCCCTGTGGACACTGTGTTGGTGGGGTCTGTTTTACTGCTCATGGCTACTGAGACCTGTTTAACCTTTCTCTGGTTCTCTCTCAGGTTCTGAACGGCCATTTTGTGCACTACTTTGCCCCCAAGGATCTGCCAGTGGTGCCCAAGAACGTGGTGTTTGTGATCGACACCAGCGCCTCTATGCTGGGGACCAAGATCAGACAGGTAGCGGGTTACGGTCAAATCCTTCTCATCACACCAGTGTTTCTTTTAAACATGGTTTCCTTCTGAATACAATGATCACAATCTGTGGGCTTTAATCAATTCCTGGTGGAGTGAACTCAAGTTTTACTTTGGTGCTGCAACGCTCTGTGATAAAGCCTTAGAGATCCTAAGAGATCCTGAGTCAGTGTAGCAGGTAATATGACCCCCCCCCCCCCCAGTCCGCCCCCTCTCCGGTCTCTGGTGCAATACTCCCACACTGGTCTGGTAATATCAAAATCAGATCCTTCCTTCTGGGAGATTGCATTATAATCCCCCTGGTCTCATCTGATACTTCGTCTGAGCAGCTGCTCCACTGCATATCCACAAACCCAAAGACTTAGAGTGGCAAAAAACAGAAAATAGGAACTGATTCATGCATACTCTGAAAAGCTGGAAATGTGCTCAAAGTTCACTGTTGAAGTTGTATTGAATTGAATTGAATGCTATGGAGTAGAGGCGTCATTGTCTCTGGAGTAATGTAAACACTTCAGATGACAGCATCATCGCCCCTTGATCTCTCGCCCATTCCCCTCCACCCCCAGTGGACCACTCTGTAGTGAACAAGTGTGCTTTGATCTCTCCCTACAATAGGGCACTCAGTCTGTCTATGGCTCTGACCCTTGCCCCCTACAGTCTATAGGCATCTGGTAACCCCTCCAACTCTATCACACCCACATGACTACAGATTTCATATTCACTATTCATTAAGTAGGCTTTTCGTTCTGTGCAACTTATAAACCCCAGTACAGTTGAGAAACAAGCTGTAGCATGGATACGGTAAATAGCTGTGGTGTGTGTGTTTACATGCATGTGTGTGTATGTGTGAGGGGTTGAGAGAAGCAGAGTTTCTGAACTAAAGAAATGGAATCTCACAGCTGTTCCAAAGGGCTGGGTCTTTGAGTCAGGTTAAGTCCAACCATTACAGAGTTAGCATTACAACAATACTGCTCATAAAAACCATGACTAAAACACTACATCTCGGTGATTACCACAGTATTGGTGCTAACAGAAACCATGCCAATGGACGGATTATAGCCTTTTGTGTGACAAGGCGTCTCTTCCTGTTTGGGCAAAGTTTTCCAGTCCTGTTTGGTTGGCTCATGTAAACACAACTGAATAGAAGGATTTTGCACAAAGGCAAAGGTATTTATTTATTTAACCTTTATTTAACTAGGCAAGTCAGTTAAGAACAAAGTCGTATTTACAATGACGGCCTACACCGGACAAACCCGGACGATGCTGGGCCAATTGTGCGCCGCCCTATGGGACTCCCAATCATGGCCGGATTGTGATATAGCCTGGAATCTAACCAGGGTCTGTAGTGACGCCTCTAGCACTGAGATGCAGTGCCCTAGACCACTGCGCCACTCGGGAGCCCAAATTACAATTACAATGATGTAATTTGATTTACTGATTAAAGCAAAACAAAAATGTTCTCTCTCTCCCCCCTTCCTTCCGTCCCTCTCTCTCAGACTAAGGATGCCCTGTTCACTATCCTGAAGGACCTGCGTCCAGGCGACCGATTTAACTTTGTCAGCTTCTCCAACCGTATCAAGGTGTGGCAGCCCAACCGCCTGGTCCCCGTCACGCCCCTCAATGTTCGAGACGCCAAGAAGTTCATCTACATGCTTCAACCCACTGGAGGTGAGAGATAGTAAGAGAGGAAGATATGAGTTATTTCACTGATAGGTCTAATCAGAATCATTTAAGGGTTATTATATTTGTCCTATAACACACTTGTACAAGGGTGTAATGGAGAGACAGCCCCAGGGTGTAATGGAGAGACAGCCCCAGGGTGTAATGGAGAGACAGCCCCAGGGTGTAATGGAGAGACAGCCCCAGGGTGTAATGGAGAGACAGCCCCAGGGTGTAATGGAGAGACAGCCCCAGGGTGTAATAGAGAGACAGCCCCTGGAAGTGGGGTCATGGCCAAGGTCACCATTGTCCAGCGCCCCTGGAGAAATTGGGTTAAATGCCTTGCTTATAGGCACAGTTGCATATACTGTATATCTGGTATTCGGTTATTGGCCCAATGCTCTAACCTCGAGGTTTCCTGCCACCCCTCATTGAGTTCTTTCTCTTACCCAACCCCCATTTTTGGCTGAACTGATATGACCGTTTTCTTTCTCTCATATTGGACAGATTACAATGATATACATTTAGTTTGAGAATCACTACATTTCCCAAGATCCATCTCTCTCCATCTCTCCTCTACCAGGCACCGACATCAACGGTGGCATACAGACTGGCTCCTCATTGCTAAGTGGCCATCTGAACGCCGATCCGGACGCAAACCACAACAGTGTGTCTCTCATCATCTTCCTGACGGATGGACGACCCACAGTGGGCGAGCTGCAGTCTCCCAGCATCCTCAGCAACGCGCGGGCGGCAGTGAAGGAGCAGTTTTGCGTGTTCACCATCGGGATGGGGAACGACGTGGACTACAGGCTTCTGGAACGCATGGCCCTGGAAAACTGTGGGATGATGAGGAGGATACATGAGGATTCAGACGCCAGCACCATGCTCAAAGGGTAAGAGAGAGAGGGAGAGAGGGAGAGGGGGAGAGAGATGGGGGAGAGAGAGATGGGGAGAGAGAGATGGGGGAGAGAGAGAGAGAGGGAGTGAGAGAGTGAGGGAGAGAGAGAAAGGGGGGAGAGAGAGAGAGAGAGAGGGAGAGAGAGAGAGAAAGGGGGGAGAGAGAGGGGGGAGGGAGAGACAGAGACACACAGAGAGATAAACTATTTTGGGTGTTAGCTGTCAGGTTCCCAGGTTGTTTAAAGAGGGCATTTGTCAGCACCAACACATTTACACCCATGTCTCTAGCTAGCATATAGCCTGATGAGTGATGGCTAGATGAGACAGAGACAGAGGGATTAGTGAAATGTAATTGGTTCATAAGGGCATGATTATACACTGAGTGTACAAAAACATTAAATTCTTAATATTGAGTTGCACCTGCTTTTGTCCTCAGAACAACCTCAATTCGTCGGGGCATGGACTATAAAAGGTGTCAAAAGCGTTCCATAGGGATGCTGGCCCATGTTGACTCCAATGCTTCCCACAGTTGTGTCAAGTTGGCTGAATGTCAGTCCTTTGGGTGGTGGACCATTCTTGATACACACAGGAAACTGTTGAGCGTGAAAAACCGAGCAGTGTTGCAGTTCTTGACACACTCAAACCGGTGCACCTGGCACCTACTACCATACCCCGTTCAAAGGCACTTAAATATTTTGTCTTGCCCATTCACCCTCTGAATGGCCCACATACACAATCCATGTCGCAATTGTCTCAAAGCTTAAAATTATTCTGTAACCTGTCTCCTCCCCTTCATCTACACAGATTGAAGTGGATTTAACAAGTGACATCAATAAGGGATCATAGCTTTCACCTGGATTCACCTGGTCCTAATGTACAGTAGATAGTTAGTACAAAGGAGAAGGCAGAAGTGGTTAGAATTGATTCAATATAATTAATTATAATTAAATGGTATAGAGAACATCAGAGGGTGATATAAACATTTAGGAATGAGTAAAATAATAATAAATTATCAGAGTCTTAAACTGCAATCTTTCAAACCAAACCAAACACACACACACACTCGGCAACAGTTTTACCGGACACTTTTCTGAAGTGTTTGTTTAGTAGTGAAGGGAGGAATGTGTGTGACTGTGTGTTGTGAAATGGTCGTCTGGGTATGTCTGGGGGGGGTTATTGATAGCCTCCAGAGATAATAACAGAAGAGAGAGCTTAGCTGAGCCAACACAGTTAAAGAGGTGAGGAGGTTTACTGTGCTCTGGTCCAAGGCCTGACTGGTCCTGTCCAAAATGGCACCCCATTCCCTAATCCCTACATAGTGCACTACTTTTTACCAGGAACTATAGGGTGGCATTTGGGACGCAGGCATACTCTCCTTAATACATCACCGTCCCTAACCGGATCTCTTGGGGGGGTTGAGTGTGTGTACACAGTCACACAGACGCTTGAGTGTCCACACTTGAGGCCCCTAGAGCACCTCAGAGAGTAGCACACACAATGTCTTGTGTCCATGATACGGTTAAGTAGCTGAGGTATAGACCTCTGTTGGCTGCTAGAGCATCTCAGCATGTTATAACATGGTCACACTTATATTATAACATTAGCTGTTACTTCTATTCCCACTTTCACTCTTCCTCCCTCCATGTCCCTCCCTCCCGCTCTCTTCCTCTAGGTTTTATGATGAGATAGGCACTCCACTGCTCTCTGATATCAGGGTGAACTACACAGAGGACTCGGTCGAGTACGTCACCCAGCACCTCTTCACCAACTATTTCAACGGCTCAGAGATCGTCATCGCCGGCAAATTGACCAATCAAAGTGCAGACACACTGCACGTCCAGGTCACCGCCAGCAACAGCGACAAGAGCATCGTCCTGGAGACGGACGTGGCATTACGGCAAAGGGAGGTGGAGACAGAGAGGCACGTGAAGGAGGCGGCAGCTGGGGTGGGGTCAGGGGTCACAGTGGCGGGCGCAACAGGGTCAGTGGCGGATGATTTCGTGGAGCGTGTATGGGGTTTCCTGAGTGTGAAGGAGGGGCTGAGGTCCAGGCTAAAGAGCCAGACCAGCAGGGAGAGAGAGGGGCATACCCAGCAAGCGACTGACCTCTCCCTGGCTTACCACTTCCTCACGCCCCTCACCTCCCTGGTGGTGGAAAAACCTCATGTGCTGGCCGACGGAACCATGGCCGAGGACACACCCACCCCCACCCCTGTAACCACAGAGACAGATAAGAAGGCCGCTTCAGCCAATGAGCTATCGGATGAGACGGAAGGGGAGGAAGTCAAGGCCCAGAGCCAAAGTTCCACGGTTACCAAGACAACGGGTTAGCAGCCTTGAGGCTTCTGTTTCTGACTTAATTAGTTTGATCAAATGCTTCCTGTTATCATTTTGTAGTATGGAATCGCCAAGAGCCCAGTTCAAACAAATAGAAAATGAAATGAAAACATGACCTGTAAAAATCTAAGTCTGTTTTGTCTATAGGTAAAGTTGTGAAGAGGCCAGCCCAAAAATCTGTAACCATCTCCAAAACATCAGGTTAGTGGTTCTGAGGCTCTGTTAGAGGGAGGGGGACTGGAGAAACGTACAGTAGTCTCTCTCTACTCTCTGTAACCATCTCCTAAACATCAGGTTAGTGGTTCTGAGGCTCTGTTAGAGGGAAGGGGGACTGGAGAAACGTACAGTAGACTCTCTCTACTCTCTGTGTGGGCGGTCTTTGATTTGGAAGCCCCGTCAGACACACAGTAATCATTACAGACACAATCAAGGGGTAGGAGAGTTTCACTCTGAAACTGAACTGCAGAATGTTTACAGGGGCTGATTGAAATACCTGCACTGGGCCTGGGATTGGTACTGGGAAGTACTCACACACACACAGTCACGGGAATACACGCACACGCACACACACACACACACACACACACAGAGAGACAGAGAGAGATCAGTAGAGTAAAGAAGCCTCATGAGATGACATCACAGACAGTTAAGGTTGATGACCCTGTCATTACTGCTGCTCTCTCATCTCCTGAACCTTAATTTAGCTCTCACGGGCCGTCTCAGCAACCAACTAGCAGCCGACAACTAACATGAAACAACTAGTAGCCTACAACTAACATGAAACAACTAGCAGCCTACAACTAACATGAAACAACTAGTAGCCTACAACTAACATGAAACAACTAGCAGCCTACAACTAACATGAAACAACTAGTAGCCTACAACTAACATGAAACAACTAGCAGCCTACAACTAACATGAAACAACTAGCAGCCTACAACTAACATGAAACAACTAGCAGCCGACAACTAACATGAAACAACTAGCAGCCTACAACTAACATGAAACAACTAGCAGCCTACAACTAACATGAAACAACTAGTAGCCTACAACTAACATGAAACAACTAGCAGCCTACAACTAACATGAAACAACTAGCAGCCGACAACTAACATGAAACAACTAGCAGCCTACAACTAACATGAAACAACTAACTGCCTACAACTAACATGAAACAACTAGCAGCCTACAACTAACATGAAACAACTAGTAGCCTACAACTAACATGAAACAACTAGCAGCCTACAACTAACATGAAACAACTAGCAGCCTACAACTAACATGAAACAACTAACTGCCTACAACTAACATGAAACAACTAACTGCCTACAACTAGCATGAAACAACTAGCAGCGTACAACTAACATGAAACAACTAACTACCTACAACTAACATGAAACAACTAGCAGCCTACAATTAACATGAAACAACTAGCAGCCTACAACTAACATGAAACAACTAGTAGCCTACAACTAACATGAAACAACTAACTACCTACAACTAACATGAAACAACTAGCAGCCTACAATTAACATGAAACAACTAGCAGCCTACAACTAACATGAAACAACTAACTGCCTACAACAACTAACTGCCTACAACTAGCAGCCTACAACTAACAGCCTACAACTAACAGCCTACAACTAACAGCCTACAACTAACAGCCTACAACTAACTGCCTACAACTAACAGCCTACAACTAACTGCCTACAACTAGCAGCCTACAACTAGCAGCCTACAACTAACAGCCTACAACTAGCAGCCTACAGCTAGCAGCCTACAACTGGCAGACTACAACGAACTGCCTACACTGGTATCTGGTAAAATCTGATTATACATACAGTATAGTCAGTCATACTTATTTTGGGCTTTTTGTTGGAAACCCCAACAAAAATGAAAAGGTTTTAATAGCAAATACTCCAATACACATGTATTTAGCTGTACTATTTCCCCATATCCCAGTGTCTCTCTCTAACCCATCTCTCTCACACCAACCCCCTTGCCACAGCGGACGGCGATCCCCACTTTGTGGTGGAGTTCCCCCTCAGTAAACTGACTGTGTGTTTCAACATCAACGGAGAGCCAGGTCACATTCTCAGAATGGTGTCAGACCACAAGCACTCTGGTAAGACTGTCCTCGCAAGAGATTCTTACTTGATGTTAGATGTTCGGTTATGTGTTTTCATATGATTCATGTGGTCTATTTGTGTGTGCAATTGTGCGTGTGTATGTGAGTCTAGGTGTGACAGTAAATGGTAAGCTGATAGGCGCCCCAGCTCCAGCGGGCAGTCACAAACAGCAGAGAACATACTTCAGCACCATTACCATCGTGGTGAACCAACCCAAACGTGCCTACATTGAGGTCACTCCCAAGAAGGTCATCCTGGATGGACGCGACCGCCTGGTCCTGCCCTGCGACACCACAGTCTCCGTGGAGAGTGGTGGGCTGGCGGTGGCAATAGTGGGAAAGTCCAATGTGACTATAACCATAGGAGGAACCATTAGTTTCGTCATACTAGTGCATCAGTACAAGAACCCTGCTCCCTACCAGAGAGACCATCTGGGATTCTACATCTCCAACAGCAAAGGGCTGTCACATGACTGTCATGGACTACTGGGTATGTATGAGAAACTACTAGTGGAGGGTGGGAGGTGGGGGAAGCGGTCTTGGGCCGAAAGCGAACTAGGCCTTAATATAATGGTCCAACAGCAAGGGGCTGTCCCACAACTGCCACAGACTACTGGCTGGACACCTAGCAACTACTAGTGCTAGGGTGGGAGAAGGAGCTTGAGCCGAAATGGAATTAGGCCCTAGTAAGGACTAGCATTGGTTTGCCTATAGCTCTGTGGCTCTGTTCCATTCTCACCCTCTTTGATACTACTTCCAGGTCAGTTCCTGTATGAGGAAGTGGGACTGGCAGATCTTCCTCATAACGCCACGGCAACAGGAGACAACAGCATATCTTCATGGTCACCCATCCTGAAGGTCAAAGGGCGTTCAGTGCCTGTGGTCCAGAAGACCCGCCGTATCTACAGCGGACGTCAGAGCGTGGACTGCTGGTTCGCCAGGAACAACGCAGCCAAGCTGATCGATGGACAGTATGAGGACTATGTGGTGTCACACCTGTTCGACACGGGCGATTGGCCCCACGGAAGCAACGGAGCCTGAGAGCCAATAAGGAGCCAGCAATGTACTTGTCCCACCCTCACATTAACTATAGCCCAGGTACAGCTATAGTAGCCAACACGCTCTTTTCATACCCTCTGACGCTAAACCTCTAAATCAGCTTTCTTTTAGCCCCCATACTCACACTACAAACACTCCTCTACTACCCATAGAGATAGATAGAGGACTCATATTTGTATCTCTGCCATATAGCATCTGTGACATCATGGGCAGTGCCATTGAGGCTATATCCATTTTAAAGTAGTCAATTTCCTTCTTCGCAATAAGATTATCCGTCCTGATGACCCAGTAGGACATGACTCCAACTGGGTCACCCAGAGGGATCAGCAAATGAAGTTGGAAGTCCCACCCAATTGACTACATTTAAAATGGTGGAAGCACTCAATGGCACTGCCTATGCTAATACAGTCCTTTGGCCACTAGAGGCCTAAATCGTTCTCTATGCTACTACCCCATCCACCCATCCCCCTCCAACTATGTCTTTCAACTTCTTGTTGTTGTTCTTCAGTATTTTCCTCAGGAGCACCTGCACTGAATAACCAACCATCAACACTCTTGAATATATTTTTGTACTATTTTTAATATAAATTCAATAAGGACATTGTTTGACACATATCGTTTTATACTGTCATTTTGTAAATATAACCTTTATTGAACAGGATGAACTTTTAGTGGGTAAAGGAAGTAAAACATAAAAACAATATTTATTGGTAAAGATCCACTTTTTTTTCTGAACAGCTGTAGATTGTGAGAAAACGTAATACTAACATTACAAAGTAAACAGTTCTATCAAAGTAACTAACAGTTAACACATGTAGCATACAGTATGTACTGTATGTGGCCCAAGCAGGAATCACACACCAAAATAGTACTGTGCTCCAACCTACTGAGTCATTTCCATCAAGGGCTTTAAAGGCAATGCCCTCACATTCACAGTGAACGCTGCTCAGTCGGAAATTGCTTTTAAAAGCTGCATTGTCTACAGCTCGTGATGGGACTGAATCCCGGCCTTAGTCATTGCAGGAAGGCAGGCTCATTACATGCTAGGTTTAGGTGGTCACTGGGAGAGCAAACAGGTAAACCAGGTCAAGCTCATGAACGTGGTGACACTCTGGTTAGGATCACACCTGGTCACCCCAGACACCCCCCTTTCTAACCCTCTCCTCTACCGGTCCCTGCGCCAATGACTAGCTCCCTCTCTAACCGCCCCCCTCACCCCTCCTGTCATCAGTTTGGGGTCACAGGGCTGCTGGCCCCGCCCACACAGGTGTGCTCCTCCGCATCCCGCTCCGGTGTCTGTCATCGAGTTCAGGGGCCACCGGGCCGACCCGAGCCACCAAAGGAATTCAACACTCGTGTTTCTTTTTCTTTTTTTTTTATACAATTTTACTATAATTAAAATTCTGACAAGACAAACAATAGTGACAGTTAAGACAAAAGACGGAGACAGATTTTTTTTTCAAAAGACGGAGACAGATTTTTCTTGTATCATGAATCAATCATGAATATATTATAGCAACATGGCACGTTCAAGTGGATATCCATTAAGCATGCCGACGATTTCAGTCACAATTCAAATTTCTATTTCCACAAACACATACATGATGGATTGGAGTAATTGCTAAATAAATAAAAATATATATATTTGTGGCACAGGTCCTCACGGTAGCCCTTCTATACATTTGAGGTCACGTGAAATGAGTCTCGCAATAAGAATCTTTCACATCACTAAGACATTGAATGGTTCAAGGAACATCATTAAATGGCAGTACTGTATTTTCATGTTAGAGTTAACAGCTCAAGGATTGAGAAATGTGATCTATAAGAATGAACATACAATGATAAACTGAACACTATTTTGGTATCTCAGGTAATCTCTGTACTGACCGTGATCATTTCTGTGATACAACTTGGAAATCTCCCATTTCACATCATTACCACAGGTTTAACCACAAATAATATGAACACAGTAAAATAGACCAAAGAAATAAGAAAATAAATACATCAGAACATTCCAAATCCCTCTCCAGATCACAAAGCTCTTTAGTTCTGTAGAAACATTGCAAATATTTGAATAAATCCAAATCGATCCCAGATGGACATCCATGAGGAATATGAAATGATTTGGTCCATTTTCCACATAGAAGACCATTTTCCACCTTGTTAAATATCCTCTGGAGACCGCGTGGAGAAATGTTCCAGACCAGACTATTACAGTCCAACGTTACGGTCCAACTCCTGAGTTACAATAGTCTGACAACTGATCTGAGTGGACGTGATAGGTGAAATCAATA
The DNA here is from genome assembly GCA_023634145.1 of Thymallus thymallus. Lineage (NCBI taxonomy): Eukaryota > Metazoa > Chordata > Actinopteri > Salmoniformes > Salmonidae > Thymallus > Thymallus thymallus. The sequence continues at coordinate 16,568,761 of CM042421.1, read as the reverse complement.
TGAACTATCCAGCCCTTCCACCTGTTAGTGGTGAAGAAGGAAAAGTGGACAAGGACACTAGCAGTGGATTCTACTGAACACTACCGGTCCAAAACAGACTTTTAACTTATTTAATTACAGACAATTAGATGCTGTATGTCAAGGTTTGAACTAAGCAGTTATCTGTATGATGAAGGAAAATCGCTGCTCTTTGGAAGTTGATATGTCATAAAGAACTCAAACACCCTTTTCACCCCCCCCCCCCTTTCTCTCCTTTCATCATCACTGTCATGTTCCCTCATGCTCCCACCTGTGCTCTCTAATTAACTCCATCAAGAGACACTTTATAGCCACCACCAAGCTTGTTGTTTCGGTAATCAGGGACTACAAGGGTGGAGGATTTTTGTTTCCCCATCATAAAGCATACTTCATATAACCTTCAACATCCTCATAACAGTCAAGTCGTCATTGGGATGTGTAGAAATGTAAAAAAAACAGTGACAGACTGTCCATGTCAAATGACAACTGTCTATAGTCAACTTCAAATCTGTGTGATCTGTAGAGGAGCTACAACTCCACCCAGCTAGGTATTACGCCTACTCCTGGGAGGCTAGAGTGGAACCCTGCTCGCACCATTGTTGAACAACCATCCTCTTGCTCCTCCTCCGTGTCTGTCTCGATCGTCAACAGGACCTGGATATGAGGCAGAAACATGTCAGGGAACAGATACAAACATGTAAACACTGTCACACAGACACGTGTGCAGCTGTCGGCCAAGATGAGGTGATGTGTCCAGGCATGGTGTTCTGTTATTCCCTGTTATTCCCACTCCAAGGCTATACAATTATATTCTGGAATATCATCCACACCACTGCTCCACCACATATAATCCCAACAGAGTGGAATTCCAGAACTTCATACGGTTTATGGAAAGGCCTTTATGGCATAATAAACCACAGAGATTATCTTGGACAAGATTATGGTAGTGTGTGCACGCACGTGTGCGAGTGTGTGTGCGCAATGCAGACATCTTGGTTGAGATTATTGTAATGGAAGAAGCAGAGGCAGAAAGGGGGCTTGCACAGCCTTCCTCTCTCACCGATATGAGGCGGCTTGCCCAGCCTTCCTCTCTCACCGATATGAGGGGGCTTGCCCAGCCGTCCTCTCTCACCGATATGAGGCCAATCCCAAATAAATAATCTTCATTCAATTACAGTCAGACTAAGAGGCCAGACTATCAACGGTATGTCTGTGTGTTTCACCCCATAGGGAAACAGGTCGGAGATGTTAGGGCGTTAATTAGTCAGTTTGACAGGATACACCATAAAGTCCATAAATAACAGCTCTAAAATAAACAGCCAAACATTAGGTTATGATACAAGTAAACAGCATACTTTGAACACCATATGGCCACAGCTGACCACCAAACTAAACACATGGATGAAATCATTCCCCAACACTTTCCTACAGACCATGTCCGGGACTGATATCAAACTCATTGCACACACAGACTATTGACCAACCAAACTCTAATAGTTCTCCATAATCAATACCCTCCTCTCTACAGACTAGGTATCCCCCTCTCCCTTTCTCTTTGACATAGTTCTCTCCCTCTTTCTTCACCTCCTCCACTCCGCTCTGCATTCCATAACATCACTGAATGGAAATTAATTCCAAATGTCACTTATTCCCGGGATGAAGGGATGATTTGTTGCTGCTTGGCGGAGTGCCAGGGACGAGGAGGGAGACAGAGAAAGAGAGCAACACTGCCAGTCTGTCATAATCATTGTGACTCCAGAGAGGGTGAGAAAGGCAGAGAGAGAGAGAGAGAGAGAGAGGGTGAGAAAGGCAGAGAGAGAGAGAGAGAGAGAGAGAGAGAGAGAGAGGGTGAGAAAGGCAGAGAGAGAGAGAGAGTGAGAAAGGCAGAGAGAGAGAGAGAGTGAGAAAGGCAGAGAGAGAGAGAGAGTGAGAAAGGCAGAGAGAGAGAGAGAGAGGGTGAGAAAGGCAGAGAGAGAGAGAGAGAGAGAGAGGGTGAGAAAGGCAGAGAGAGAGAGAGAGAGAGAGAGAGAGAGAGGAGGATTTACAGTAACACATTGACTGCTGTGTAGGATGTCAATTCTCTCTGATTCCCCAACACAGAAGGCTTCTGTTGACAGTCTCACTACCCAAATATACAGTACATGATTTCACAGCCACTCAAATAGTGCAACACTATACACCCACTGGAGACAGTTAACTAATATCATAACGACACAACACTATTCACCACAAACTAACCGTTCTCCCACCATTCTCACAATGGATCCAATGAAACAAGGTGATCACACACTTACAGTAGACTCAACAGATTAGGAGCAACTCTACAACATGAAACACAACACAGAAGATACTTGACTCAACGATGTGACAACTGTCAGGCCGATCTTGCTCCCTACATCAATCACCTCGTGTGTCTTACCAAACAAGGAATGTCAACAACATTGCTGTGATACTCAGACTCATATTTTCCAGAACAACAGGGACAAGTAGGACATTGACTCAGTTTCACACGGCACGATTCAACTCGGGTAACTGACCCACAGAGAAACAAGACCACAAATTGACGGGAGAAAATGGAGAGACCAACAAAAAAGGAGACAAAGGGGGGTGGAGTTTCCCTGACTCAGTCTTTCCTTAACAGTAACTATGTGGGCCAGTTGACCTTTAGACCGACCCAGAGAGCAGTGCATGTGTAGGGGGGAATCCAGGCTAAATCACTGTGACAAACATCTGTATCATAACTCACACACACACTCCCTTTCTCTTCTCTGTCAACAAATACAAACACGCATGTCTTTAGCCAGTGTCCCAGGATGTGGAGTTTTATGGTGATGCTTGGTGGGAAAGTCTATGTTATACCCATGGGCTTTAATGTTTGTGTATAATCCCTTCATGATCCCACAGAGCAGTAGCACTCGGAGATCTGCAGTTTCCTATTATGGTTAACTGTAGGACTGACCACAAATATTCGGTTGGTCGATTGTTTGGTCGATAGGCTGTTGGTCGGCCAAGATGTTTGTTTTTTGTTGAGCAGTAGCAAATATACACTACATGACCAAAAGAATGTGGACTGCTCAAACATCATTCCAAAATCCTGGACATTAATGTGGAGTTGGCCCACCCTTTGCTGCTATAACAGCCTCTACTCTTCTGGGAAGGTTTTCCACTACATGTTGGAACGTTGCTGCGTGGACTTGGTTCCATTCAGCCATTCAAGAGCATTAGTGAGGTCGGGCACTGATGCTGGACGATTAGGCCTGGCTCGCAGTCGGTGTTCCAATTCATCCCAAATGTGTTCGATGGGGTTGATGTCAGGGCTCTGTGCAGGACAGTCAAGTTCTTCCACACCAATCTCGACAAACCATTTCTGTTTGGAGCTCTCTTTATGCACGGGGGCAATGTCATTCTAAAACAGGAAAGGTGCTTCCCCAAACTGTTGCAACAAAGTTGGAACCACAGAATCGTTTCTTCTCAAAGTAATGTGTTAACTTCACCTCAAACCGCAGGCAAACAAAGTCTGTTGAGAATGACAATAGTTCCTCAATGTATTTGAAAAATCTTTCCAGCTCACTCCCTTTCCATAACCACTCAGCGTGAAATGGAAAAAGGTCATGCTCTGATCCAGTGGAAACATCATACCTGATTACTGCCTTGCGCAAATAGCCTACAGCTGTGTCTGTCCCGAGCTCACTGGTGTGGGAAACTGAGGGCCCAGAATATTTTATACAATTTTGCAAGGAGCTTCAGGCCAGACCCAAGTTAATACAATGTTTCAAGTTCGTTGCAAATATTTTATACAATGGTGCAAGGAGCTTCAGGCCAGACCCAAGTTAATAGTTGACACAATGTTACAAGTTGGTTGCAGAAGATATTTATTTTTATCAGGATATTTTCTACCAGCAAGCAGCAATGTTTTTACTTGTTTGCTTTATAGGCTATTTTTAAATATTTGGAATATAGAAGTCACTTTTTCAGGTTTTTATCATTTTCATTGGGATATAATTTTGATTAACCACATGACAATGATTTTGAGATACGAAAATGTTATTATAAATGAAACTGTTGCACGAAAATGTGCATATGAAAACCATAACTGGCACTCAGATAGGTAGAAATGGTAGATAAACTGGCATTCTACATGAGAAAGGTTGCCGACTCCTCATAGAGCCTAGTACCGGCAACTTCAGGAGAGTAACGGCCGAATCTGCGAAAGCCAGTAGGAGCGGGAGGAAAATAGTTAGGTCAGGTTTTTTTGTCTTCTGTCTCCCTCATTTGTGTCTTACTTCATCAAACAGTGAGCTTAAAGCATCAGATAAGTTCAATGCATATACTGTATAGTTAATTTTTTATTAAAACACATCGGGTGTGTCTATATATGGAAAAATACACATTTTTAAAATTTTGACCAATCGATTGGTCGAAAGATCAGATTACTTTCGGTTGACAAAGTTATTTTTTTTTTGTCAGGGACAGCCATAGGTAACTGATAGACTCTCACCCGTGACTCGTCGCCGGTAAACCACGGCGCTGTTGAGTCGACCTTGGTCGAGGAGTCGCAGGAGTCGTCCAGGCTATTCAGCGTCTTGTACTTCCTCATCATCAGACTGTCCACCACCCAGAACATGATCGACTACAGAGGGTCACACAGAGAACAAACTCAGTCAGTACAACTGGTGAAGTGGTAGACGCAGAATGGACATGTACGTACAATCACTATAGTCTAGTAAGCCTACATACTGCATTCTGTAAACTTTATGCAGGTTTTCTATCCAAAAATACCATATAATCTGGGATACTACATATACCACAGGAGGTTGGTGGTACCTTAAATTGGGAGGACGGCTCATAGTAATGAATGGAACGGTATCAGACTCAAACACATGGTTTCCATGCGGTTGATACCATTCCATTCACTCCATTCCAACCATTATTATGAGCCGTCCTCCCCTCAGCAGCCTCCTGTGACACATACACAACAGTTGCACGCTAGTGACAGTTGCACGCTGGTTGAGACTGAAGGTGAGACTCACGTTGACGATGAAGGGTACGATGAGCACGACCAACACAAGCTCCACCTGAGGGTTAGGGATGTAGTCCAGCAACACAGACTGCAGCTGGAACACACACACACACACACACTTATAATTTGTGCAGGGAAAAATAAAACAGATGCGTTACACAAAACCACTGTCATTCAATGGCATTTCGATTGTCAATATTTTGCACTATAATAATATGAGCATCTCTTTGGCTCTCTACTGTGTAACATGCGTGAGATTGGAGCTAACGTGATGTTTATGTGGTATTCACCATGTCAGAGAGAGAGATGGGGGGGGGGGAGAGGGAGATAAAAGCTCTAAGTATTTGATTTGTCTGAGATGTTAATGACAGTTGCCCCAGTGTCCCTTCAAGAGGAAAGCAGTGAACAGAAAAACAATGACCCTAAAACACAAAGAAGGTTTGCGCAGGAGATCCACAATCTCAAACAAATAACCAACCAAACAAACAGTCTAAAGACCCTAGTCTCAGAGGCCGGATGATATTCATTTGGTTGAAGGTCAATGTTCCCATTCTATTCAAAAGGACAACTCTTTCTTTGTTCCCTCCATAACATTTTATCCTCCCTTTGTGTTTCACGCTTGACTTTTTGTTGACTTTAGAAATGTCACCAGAGATTTTAAAAACACAGAAGAAAGAAAGAACACTTCCTCTCTCTCCCTCGAGTGGGTAGATTCTCTCAGTTCTCTCAGGGTCAGCCCATTTGCCTGGAGCAGGAGTACTGTACTGTAGGCCTACTCACGTTGGTCCATCCAGGGATGAGCAGCACCAAGCTGACCACACTCTTCTCCAGGACCATAATGAGCAGGTAGACGCCACACTGACCGAGCCATGCTGTGACCTGGGGAGGGTCACCTGGTAACACAGAACAGACCCTTACTTAATAACCCTTTAATGACCGCACAGTGACCAAACTGAAACAACATACCCTGACCAATCAACTCAGATCGTCACCAAGGGAAGATCAGCTATAGAGGACAACACCAGACTGCCGCCACCACACATTGACCGCATAGCGGCATTCATACACACAGACACACACACAAGCACCCAATCTCAGTGTGCTAGTCTAAACACGTCCCAAGTAGAGATGAAACGGTATGAAAATTTCATATCACGATTATAGTGACCAAAATGATCACTGTTATCAGTATTATCGTGGTATTGTTAAAATGTGCTGGAAATGTAAAAAAAAAAAAAAAGTACTGATACACACACTGAAATAATTTCACCAAGTTTTATATTGAAAACCAACAAACAAAAAATACAGCACTATGCACTTTTGTGTGCATAAACATTCAAATAATAACATTAAAGATGGCACCATGTGGCCATGAGAGGTAAAAGTTTACCTAGTGCAGGTTTTAATGAACACAAGCTTAAGTAAGCAAATCAAAGGTGCATATACAGTCGTATGCAAAAGTTTGGGCACCCCTGACAATTTCCATGATTTCCATTTATAAATAATTGGGTGTTTGGATCAGCAATTTCATTTTGATCTATCAAATAACTGATGGACACAGTAATATTTCAGTAGTGAAATTAGGTTTATTGGATTAACAGAAAATGTGCAATATGCATCAAAACGAAATTAGACAGGTGCAAACATTTGGGCACCCCAATAGAAAAATCACATCAATATTTAGTAGAGCCTCCTTTTGCTAAAATAACAGCCTCTAGACGCTTCCTATAGCCTCTAATGAGTGTCTGGATTCTGGATGAAGGTATTTTGGACCATTCCTCCTTACAAAACATCTCCAGTTCAGTTAGGTTTGATGGTTGCCGAGCATGGACAGCCCGCTTCAAATCATCCCACAGATTCTCAATGATATTCAGGTCTGGGGACTGGGATGGCCATTCCAGAATATTGTACTTGTTCCTCTGCATAAATGCCCGGTAGATTTTGAGCAGTGTTTTGGGTCATTGTCGGCGTAACTTCAACTTTGTGACTGATTCTTCAACATTATTCCCAAGAATCTGCTGATATTGAGTGGAATCCATGCGACCCTCAACTTTAACAAGATTCCCAGTACCGGCACTAGCCACACAGCCCCACAGCATGATGGAACCCCCACCACATTTTACTGTGGGTAGCAAGTGTTTTTCTTGGAACACTGTGTTCTTTTGCCGCCATGCATAACGCCCCTTGTTATGACCAGATAACTCAATCTTTGTTTCATCAGTCCACAGCACCTTATTCCAAAATGAAGCTGGCTTGTCCAAATGTGCGTTTGTGGCATGTGTGCAGAAAAGGCTTCTTACGCATCACTCTCCCGTACAGCTTCTCCTTGTGCAAAGTGCGCTGAATTGTTGAACGATGCACAGTGACATCATCTGCAGCAAGATGATTTTGTAGGTCTTTGGAGGTGGTCTGTGGGCTGTTTTTGACCGTTCTCACCATCCTTCGCCTTTGCCTCTCCAATATTTTACTTGGCCTGCCACTTCTGGCCTTAACAAGAACTGTGCCTGTGGTCTTCCATTTCCTCACTATGTTCCTCACAGTGGACACTGACAGCTTACATCTCTGTGATAGCTTTTTGTAGCCTTCCCCTAAACCATAATGTTGAACAATCTTTGTTTTCAGGTCATTTGAGAGTTGTTTTGAGGCCCCCATGTTGCCACTCTTCAGAGGAGAGTCAAAGAGAACAACAACTTGCAATTGGCCACCTTAAATACCTTTTCTCATGATTGGATGCACTCGTCTATGAAGTTCAAGGCTTAATGAGCTCACCAAACCAATTGTGTTCCAATTAATTAGTGCTAAGTAGTTACAGGTATTCAAATCAACAGAATGACAAGGGTGCCCAAATTTTTGCATAGCCTATTTTTCACATCTGATTTAATTTCATACAACTTAATATTGCTACACTAAAAATCTTTGTCTGGACAATACCCCAGTACTCAGCATTTATTAGAAAATGAATGGCATGCCACTGTGATCATTTTCTGTGACGACAGAGTAAATTATTATGCAGCCTCAGAGGGGTGCCCAAACTTTTGCATACGACTGTAAAATCAACACAAGTAAAGCCATGTGCATGTAAGAACAATACAACCATATGTAAACAAATCCAATGCGCAGCACTGATTGTATGTCCATTCTCTCCTTCATAAAGAAATAAGGTGCTGCTGGCCAAACATCCTGTATGTATGCATCTTTGTTCACTTGAGATTGAAATGTAAAAGTGTATCATGTCCTTTGCAATGTAATATGAAAGGGCTGCAGTGAGGTCTTGAGCATTTTTTGATGTGGGTGCATAAAGCAGCCTGCCTTTTAAACGCTTGGAGTGTCTGTGTCACAACTGTAGATGAGGAGGAACCAGTAGCATCACTGGGTTTGCCTGCTGCACGCCCACTCTGTAAACAAGGGAATAGCAAATGTATTATTATTATTGGTGTTTTTACATTATAATTATTATTTTTCACTCATGCACACACACACTAGTCTATCTTCTGTGTTGCATTTCAGTATATGCAATGACTCCATGCACAATTTACATAAATATAAATGAGTCTTAAGATAGTGATAGTAATTGCAATGAGCCCAACAATTGACATAAATACAGGAGTCTTGTGTTTCTCCTGTTGGAACACTTTTACAACCAAGTCGACGACTGACGGATTTTAAATGAACAAAATATGTTGTTTGGGTGACTAAACTACATAACGTGTTATCATGTTTAATGGGTGAATGTCTGCAGACACACAACGCATACAGCAGCAGAACAACGTGTAGTGTTTTTACAAGGGTAGGTAACACTGAAAGGTTCAGTTTACATTATTCACAAGCTATTATCAAGTTACAGACAAACCATGACATTTTCCCCCATTCCGAAGTCCCCACGTCATGCATTGAGCTAAAAGTTAACTCACCTTGCATTCGCTATAAAGTAGTGGGTGGTGGTCATAAAGATGACTCAAGAGATTTGAAGTGTTGCCCGCTTTCGAAGTGATTTTTTTGTTGTTGCATGTTCCGCAGACAGGGTGACCATCTTCGATTAAGTTTCCCTCAGCACTCTTGTAAAACCCAAAATACGACCACACTTCAGATTTGGTCCTCTTAGAAGGCTGGAAAGTCTCCTGAGCGCTGTCACCGCCTTCCGCCATGTTTTCACACAAAACCCACCTTGCATGCTGCACCTGCGACAGACTGGTGCTAACTTTGTTTGATGCTGGACAGTATTTACCGTGAGTTTTTCAAACACGGTTTTAATGATCATTTAAATTTGAAACGTTACTAACCGTCAGGAATTTTACCGTGGTTTATCGTGAAACTGGTAACCGTTTCATCCCTAGTCCCAAGTGTACTATTCACATCTCTCTGTCATCTCAGTGTACACAGACAGTCTCTATGTTATTAACATACACTCTACACCTGGGAACACAGCAGAGAGAGAGAGAGAGAGAGACAGAGAGAGAGACAGAGACAGAGACAGAGAGAGACAGAGACAGAGACAGAGAGAGACAGAGAGAGACAGAGAGAGACAGAGAGAGACAGAGAGACAGACAGAGAGAGAGACAGAGAGAGAGACAGAGAGAGAGAGACAGAGACAGAGACAGAGACAGAGACAGAGAGAGAGAGAGAGAGAGAGAAAAGGTATAGGAGAACAGTGCAAAAGACAAAGCCTGCCATGATTGCATGTTGTCGTTCAGCTCTTTAAGAGGGACAGAATGGGTTTACAACTTACTCTATACAAACAGCTAAATGTTTTACTATTTGTTTCGTTTTCAGGACCAATAGTTATGACAGTATATGTAGCAGGCTTTTGGGTATAAGGTCATCGCACAAAGAGAGTGATACAGAACGCATGGAAACTAAAGCATTTGGCCAGTGGTCATGGCACAGCTGCATTTACAATCCTGTGGATCATAATAATCAATGGAAAAATCATCATGAAACCGAACCATGTGTAGACAAATGACCTTGTGGAATACAGTAGGTTAACAGACTGTTAACCTTGTTTTGGTTCTGTATTCCGATTAGAATTTATGGACGGAACGAGTGCAGCAATTGGCTAAAACTTAATCCCACCCCATTGTTCCCATCGCCCATCAGAATATATTTTTCATAAATATTCTCATGAGCCTGCAGCGGCCTCCAGTGGTGAAAGGAAGAAGTGTCAAACTTCCTGAAAATATTCTGAAAATTACGTGTCTGTGCTTTGGCCAACCTCCAAAACATTTGACACAACCTTAACTAAACATACATGTCTAGGAGACTCACCGTATTCTCCAAAGGTGAGCAGTGTGAACTGCTTGTACTCCACGATCCTGGAGACAACCTTGACCCCGGCCCAGATGACCAGCATGCCTAGCGTGGCATCGAGCAGGAAGTTCATCAGATACCTGTGGAAACCCACCAGGAAGTGAGTCAGTTATTTGACATGGGGCAGCAGGAAGCCTAGCGGTTAGAGCATTGGGCCAGTAACCAAAAGGTCAGTGGTTCGAATACCCGAGCCGACAACATGAAAAATCTGTCAATGTGTCCTTGAGCAAAGCACTTAACATCTAATTTGCTCTAGGGGCACCATACGACTATGACTGACCATGTAAAACAACACATTTCACTGCACCAATCTGCTGTATGTGACAATACAACTTTTTTTTTTATCATAATGATTGGTTGAGGTTTTAGATTGGCAGGTGGTTTCTGCCAGCCTGTCCAAACACAGCTATGAACTCACAGGGAACAGGGGTCCATTTCTGTGAGGTTGGAGAGGAAGACGTTGGCGAAGTGGATGAAGAGAGCGCCAATGGCCTGCTTGGACGTGTCGTAAAACCTGTATAGATGGGGTGAAACGTTGGATGGTCATCACCATGGTTAGCTTTATGACCTGTAATAGCCATATCTAAAAGAGTCAGACAACAAACATTAACTCTTTGTATTAACATCTCTAAATCTAACAGAATCTATGATCCAATGGCCTCCTGTTCTTCCCTGGTATTTGATACAGACTCTGATAACAAATAAAAACTCTGGTCTCTTACCAGATCCTCCATGGTCTTCTGATCCCTACAGGCTCACGGAACCTCTTCACTGTAGATAGAGAGAGATTGAGACACACAGTGAGAGAGAGACACAGAGACAGCCATAGAAGAGTGAAACATCTTTGTGAGTGTGCATGTCCTCTGTGGCTCCAGGAGAGATGGATAAACAATGACACAGTCAGACACACATGCTCCCTCAGTCCACCCATCCCCACCAGGACACTGGCAGCTCAGGGCTACGTGTCTAAGAGGAACCCAGTGTTCCTCTCTCTCCCAATCTAACACAAGGTCTGAGTGTGTGACTGTCCACATACCAACATCATGTTGTGGCTGCAGTTTGACTCATTATCACCAAAAAAACTGAAGGTTAGAATGCAAAGACAGGATTGGTGCCTGCATAAAATGATAGCAACTGTATGCAAGAGCTGTAGCACGAAAAAAGGTGGGGCCAGTGGTCTGTCAATGGGAGGAAGTCACCAAAATAGCCAAGAGGAAGAAGACTCAAAAAAAAAATGGACGAATCAAAGCAGTGTAGAGGCATTGAGATGGACAGTGTAGCTCTGCAGTGCATACCAGTGCATCGCTTGGCTGAGTAGACCCTTGATTTTCAGCAGTACATTAACAGACTTTGGTACTCTGGCCAATACAGCACTTACATGCATACACACACACACACACACACACACACAGGGTGCTTTGCACATACACACTGCTGGCTAAATATTGATCTTCTTACTAATAAGTAACTGTGAAGAGTTTAAAACTCATTGATCCTCCACTCACCTTTAGAGTCTGACCCCTTTCTGTCATAAATCACTCTGTTGTAAAGGACATGACTACAACATGTCATCTCACTGTAGATAGAGATATAGACTGAGAGCCTATTCTGTTATATTCAAAAAGGCGTGGATGTATTTTGTATGATTTTATGACCCCCCCTCCTCTCAAAAAAGTTTTCATGACCATAAACGTTCACCCGTCTTGAAGAGGCATATTTCAATAATAAGAATAATACAAATTAAAACGGGTTTATAGATGGTTTACAAGTAGTTTAAATTTTAAGGATCGTTTTTAAATCTACAATAGTCTAATAGTTCTAGGAAACATTCGAGTTCGTTCACATTTGTGTTGAAAGGCCACTGATGATATCTGGCTAAATGTGGCGTTTAATTATTTAAACCAAGCACATAAAAGGATATGGGAAACATTCTTATAATAGGCTATTGAAATTGAATTATAATATAATAATATATTTATTATCAGCCTTATAATGTACAACAGCAGCCAATCGGATAGAAACGTCAAATAGCATAAACAAACAAACTGCCACGTGCTCACAGGTGGAGAGTAGCTCTGCAGTGGATACCAGTGCAGTGCATGGCTGAGTAGACCCTTGATTTTCCATTTAAAAATGTGATTTAATGAACAATAAGTTAACCTATACAATTATACTGCTCAGCCCTTGAAACATTGTTACGTTCTCTTCTGAAAGATACTCACGCATCAATGTGCTGAAGGCGACTATCGCCAGCAATCCTTGAATCAAGACTCCGAATCTGTTTGTCAATGCCCCGTTATCGCATCCGTGAGGGTTCGCCTTGGTAATGTCTGACATGTTCGAAATCTCAAAAACGGCATTATTAAACAGTCTTTTGACCAGAAAAACACCATTGTATGCGTAAATGTCCATGTCGAATACTTTAAAAACACCCGTGGCAGACAAAGGACAGGGGACACTTCGCTGTTGTTTTGTGAGGAGAAATTCCGTCAATCCTCAAGAAAAACAAAATACCGAATTTGCCATGCTATCGCTGCTCCGTGTCTCTCTCGCGAAGTTAATACAAAAGTATTTTTACGAAATAAAAAGTAACCGAAAATGCAAAAACTAAAGTTCGGAACAGGGTTAAATGTTCTACCACATATTCAATGTTTTTGAAAGCGACAACACGGCAATATGCGGGATTTCTGACGTCACCTCCTGCTGTTGAATCTCTCTGCGAGCGCAGGCGGTCTTTGTTCCTTTTGTTGATGCAGTCACGCGCCCCTGTCTCCGCAGCGGGGGGGCATCAGATGTCCCAAGGGCCATTTGAAATACTCTTTATTGGTTACCACGTTCTAATCACATGTATAGAGTTTCGCCTATAATTTAATCTAAATTGACGACCTTTGTCATATGAATTATCTATAATACACATGAGGGACAACAATAGTGGATTTAACACTAAGCGTTGAGGCAGTCATTCTGACTGCATATTGATTACATTTAAACATCTCTATTTATTACACACATATGTTTTTAGGAATGTCGATATCAGAAACAGAATTTGTGTTACATGCAGTTTGTTGATGGCCATTCTAAACTACACCTAAACTATATTGAAAATCATTTCACACATATAATAATAGAGTTAGCCTAAGGACAATATTACATTGACAATAATCTGATGGGTGACAATATTGTCAATTGTTAAATTGAATATGAAGAGACAGTGTTGTTTAGTTGGAATAAACACAGAGGCAGGGAAACAGAGCACCAAAAAGTGTATTTTTCAAATCACCTGAGGCTCCTACAGAGTTACATGCAGGTGAGACCTTTTGACTTCAGTATAGCATCAGAAAGAGCTGATTTGCAGGTTTCCAAAACACTTACCTTTTGCCAAATTGAAGAGATAGGCCCTATTTAAAAATATCACCTTTTCCAAGTATAACTATTCCATGTACAGATAGCCTACACTAACATAATGTTCTTGATTTTTTTAAACATATTCTAATGTTACACAAACCTTCATAAACACAACCAAATGATAATCTTTGCAATAGTATATAAAACGTATTTATTAAGACTGTTATTTTGCAGTCAAAACAACTGCTCATTGGCTCCAAGTGGGATCCCTCAAGGCCTTCCTAGTGTTAATTAGCAAAACTGACTTTGAATTGCCTTTAGTTGGAGATTAAGGGGCTGTGCACATTAGGGTCTAGTCATGAAGCCACTATTGTCCAGTTATGGAATGAGGAGGGAGTTGGCATCTAATTAATTACTGATTCATTACTTATTCAATCAATAGCCATAGCCTATGGGTTTGCAATAGGCATATGGTATTTCATTCAATCCAATGGTTTATGATAGGCCTTACTCCATGGTCATTGTTAAGGCAGGCAAGATGAATTTGGAAGTTATTGAGACAAACCATCACTTTCCTTCTGACTGGCACACAGACAAAGGGCAGTGGCCCGTGCAATGCATTCGTCGCACGTGGGGGATAATCCGTTCCCCCGCGCGCTTGTTAAAGCCTCTTCTCTGGCAGATTAAACCGAGCGCTTCTAACTAACCATCTGTTACCAGCACCTCACCACCACGTGCACACGCACACTTCCCTTCACCGGGATGGACCTGGAGGCAAGAAGCCGCAGAGAGGCATTCGCTTCACCAGAGGCGTGCGGATGAGGCCGGTGCTGGCTATAGGAAACTCAGACGATTCGGTTCGGCCTGAGTGACTGCTCGCTTTTTATGTTTGAGAAGTAGAAGATTGTTTTGTTACAAGTAGAAGATGATGCTCATTCATGCTAGCACTGTTATGGTATTTTTTATTTTACTTGTATTTCTCTAGGAAAGTAATTTAAGAACAAATTCTTATTTACAATGACGGCCTACCTACAGGGTCAGCCCCTTGAGCAAATGATGGTGCTCTTTAAGTGCCTTGCTCAAGGACACATCGACAGTTTTTTTTCACCTTGTCAGCTCGTGTATTCGAACCAGCGACCATTCGGTTACTGGCCCAACGCTCTAACCGCAAGGCTACCTGCCGGATGATGACAGCCGAAGGAGGTTGCAGGGTTTCCCAATATCATTATCCAACAAGTAGGCCTATATTGCGCAATGTAGATGTGGCCTTATTGTTCCGCCAAGTAAAACAATAGATTTTACTCATAGTCTAGACATAGTATAGACTCTATACCAAACATTATAGCATGACATTTTAAGGGTCTAAAACATCCACAATACACTGCTATTACACTGTTATAACTAAAGTTTTCAAACAATCATACATATTTATTTAGCCAAAAGAATAGCATCATAAGATATCATACCCAGTGCAAGACCGTTATAAATGTGTTATATTGTATACCCTCATCATGTCTATCTATTCCCATTCAGTTTGTGAGTGGGTCTGCACAGTCTCTACCACTAGAGGATAGTATTGACTTTGGTACGAAATACCTTTTAATGTGTCACCAATGCGTGAACACTATATAAATTATTTGATGAAATTGACAATCTTCCAAATAGAGTAGGCATGTTAAATATGTGTAATTTAAAATGATGCCAGTCACTTCAGTACACGAGGCAGTCCAGAAATGTGACAGGACAATAGGCCTGCTTCTAATGCGATATCCATGGAATGCGATGCTTTTGTTACATTGTCGTGACGATACCCTTATCCATTTATGGAAAGTTGAAACGTGCATGCCTTGCTACATCGCCTTCAATTTGGGACTTTGGAGACATTGGCCGAACTGTGACCACATGAAGCCCCTATTCTCCGTTTTGCTTCTGGACAGCATGAACACAAGGGCTTGGTTTACGGGCAGAATGATCATGAACATACTCACCTTTATCGATGCATTGATTATCAATGAATGTCAATGGGTTTATCTCATGTAGGCTACACTAATTGATAAACGTGTTCAGTTTCAAGTCAAGTGGAAACAGTTTTGACATTACGCACTAACATTACAAAAACAAGACCAATTGATCTCCTAAAAAACTATACAATTTTAACTTGTCTTTCAAATTAATACCTTCAAATGAATGCGACTTCTGTGCAGTATGTTACACTGAATTCCCTTGTAATCAGTAAGGCTTTCTTGTCATTCTTAAGAAACACACAATTAACCGAAAAAAAGGTTATGTATGTTAAGACACGACTGTAACAGTCATGAAGGTTTGTTCGTTTATTTGCATGTCAAATAGTTTTCATACAAGCATTTTTGGCTCCAGGTTTAAACAGGGCTTTATCTTTGACTATGCAATATGCCTATTGGCTTCTGTTGGGTTTTGTGTGTTTGATACTTATATTTCACATGCAAAAACAACCTTAACAGAATGCCACCTATATAGCCTATATTCCCGATTTTAAAACAGTGAAAACAATTAGTCTTCACAATGAAAAACGTATTCGGAAATATCATTACATCTATCATTAATTGGTTCAGAAGTGTAAAAAATGTTTATATATCATTGTGTAAACACGCTGGTAACAATATATATGTGTTGTGTAATTCAACTGTGAAAGACCGTGAAAGACCGCGCGGTCAAAATATGGGGGTGGGTAGCCCTACTTCGATATTCTATTTATAATTGGTTGAACACATTTTGCAACTGCACTAAAGGTCATTGAAGGAGTTGGCTTGAAAATAATCTGAAGATTTTTGGACATGCGCAGATGTGGGATGCCATATTGGAACGAGCTCTGTGCTGTGCAGCTGAAATACGTCGCTCGCTGGCTTCCACCGAACGAAAAGGCTCGCAAATTAGACGCGAAAAAAAACATCATTAAGGTAAGACAGGTGACAGGTCGACGCTTCTTTAAATATTTATGTGGGTTACTAATCCAGAGCCGTCATTTTCTCGACGAAATATCCACCGTGAGAGGTTTTTCCTGGCTAAAACCTTTAACCACTCCGACTCGAGGCTGTTTCTCTAGAAACAGAAATACTGGCGCATTCAGGAACCAAGTTGTTCAAAGTGTTTTTACGTGCGTAATTATAGCTTTCACATGCGGTGAGAGCGTCGCTTCGTGGCACTTTCAATTTAGTTAGTATGATTGTTTTTCTTTATTGAAAGGCATAATGTAAACCTTGATGCAAAAATACATTGGTTACATAAACATGTATTTTAATGCTTGCCGTGCGTAGGAAAAACATATTTCAATAAGCCTGATAAATTCATTTCCATCTAACGGTATGCTTTCCTCTGAAAACGGTAAAATATTGAAATGCCCATAAGTTCACACTCCTGACTTAGTTATAAAATGTTCATATTTACAGTTTAAACGTGTAGGTGTGTCGTGTTTTTTCCATACATAGGTGCGCAAAGGCATCGGAAAATACCCGACATTGCCAATATGTCAAACCACTTTCAACATGGCGGGTTATGGAGTGTAAAAAATGCATGTAAAATCTTTGAATGAGGAAAAAATAAAATTACTGCAGTTAACCGTCCAGTTTCAGTTTCTTTTGATGCACATTAACAAGCTCTAATGAATTAAGTTAGAAGTGGACGTTTAGCAATACCGTTCGAGTTTTTTTCCGCTGCAATACTTTGTGTGCAAAGTACATTAGCGAAGTGCCAAATACAAATGACTGACTGCGTAACGCACTGAGAGGACCTCCGTGACACCCGTATCCCACAAATGCAAAGCTACATTTCCTGTTTCACTTTATCAGCATTAGCAGTTACAATCTATGCTTAATCGTAATTTAGTAGCCATAGAAGAATGGTCTGATGAACGGTTCCATTTGTATTTTTAATCATCCATAAAGGTTTTAACATCAATCTTGATGATTGTAAAATTGCACGAGGGAATTCTCCCAATCCGACGTTATGTCAAATTTGTATGATGAAACTGATAATTGGGTTAAATCGCGCGTTTATCCATTTAATTATTTTTTTGTATTATTGCGGGCGGTCAGCAAATCCGGAGTTTAGCTACGCATTATTCTGATGATCCCTTTTTCGGGATTACATTCGGCTCCATAATGAATAGAAAAAATAAAGCCAGGTTACCGACTGAACAGTGATGTGCACGTGCACTCATGCGTATTCAGACTGCGTATTGCTATAAAACCCTAAAACGTAAGGTAGGTCCGTGGCTCTCATGTCAGATCGTTTTTCCTTGATACTGGTGTAGCCTAGATGGAATGAAAGCAAGCAACATCACGGAGAAGATATCTCCTCTTTACAGTAAAACCCTATGAAGTGTCCAGGGATCTGGTATAGGGGTAAAGATCAAGATAATCAAGGATGCATGGTTATTGATGGTTTTATTCATGTACTCCTCAGCACCGTTTAGAATCGATATTTTGATAACACGTGCCATTGTATGTAAATGTCCCTGATACTGTTCTAAAACGAAGAACAGATAAAACATTGATGGATTGGCACTGTTCTGTGAGTGAAGACATAGAACATTGTATTAGCCAAGAACAACTTACATTATTAACACATCTTTCACAGTGATTTACGTAACAAAATGGAAAGCGGATGTATTAAGTCATTAGGTCAAGGCTGTGACTTGACATCGTCAGTTCAAAGGTGTCTGCTATATTTTCAGGTGAAATAAGGGCAAGGTAACCACATCCCCAGGCTAATTGCTCATGGGAAGTGTCTGACTGACCAGATGCATTGCAATTTAAAGAAAGCAACATTTCGTTTTTTCTCCACTAAGAGTCTTCAGTGATGTGTATGGATGAATGAATCACAGGAGTTAGAAAAATATTGTTTTTTTCCTTTTGACCCGATCATGAGCAACTCAATGTCTGGAGGAGAGATGAGAGTCACGTGGCATTTTTTGTCAGCATAACAGACACAACGGGCTCTGCGCAAAAAGGCTGTCCAATGATTAGCCTACATTGGATGTTTTTTCTTCAAAAGAAGATAAAAACATTTTATACAACACGAAATTTGGAATATGATCAAACAAGATCAATTTCTATCTATTTTAGATTATTTTTTAGTTTATGGAAAAAGTAATCATATAGCCCTTCTGGTGTGATGTTACTCAAACAATGGCTTGATGCTGGATAAGTTGCCTGAAGCTGCTGAAGTAGGATGCCCATTAGTATGTTTTCTCATTGCCTCTGTGCATTGTGGCCTGTCTGTCTGCCCGGGGCAGTTGTTGTTTGCACTTCAGTCTTTTAAATATCTCAGTCAGCTGATCTCACACACCATCACAGGCTGTTTAAGGAACACACCAGGCTAGATGTGCCATATAGACAAGACACTATATTCTACTGATATATTATGCCACTACATCATAGATACTGATCAATCACAAAATCTTTCATTGGATGTAATATTGCAGATTACATAGATAAAACAGAGAAGTGTAGACATCATTGAGAGATAGCATTACTCTTAACAGGATTAATTGTGTCAAATTTTGGTACCTACAAACAAAAACATGATGGGAGATAAGAAAGTACACACCCAGCCCAAATAGTGTTAGATAATCTGTTAATTCCAAATGGTGTTAGATAATCTGTTAATTCCAAATAGTGTTAGATAATATGTTAATTCCAAATAGTGTTAGATAATCTGTTAATTCCAAATAGTGTTAGATAATCTGTTAATTCCAAATAGTGTTAGTTAATCTGTTAATTCCACATTTAAATATATCTATTGTTCTGGTTGGGGTTTTAGAGAAAGGCAGCTAAGGGACGGCGTGTGGTGCCTACTGGACTCATCGGCGCTAATCAATAACACCGCCCCCCTCAATCGATAGATAGATAGATAGATAGATAGATAGATAGATAGATAGATAGATAGATAGATAGATAGATAGATAGATAGATAGATAGATAGATAGATACTTTATTGATCCCCGAGGGGATATTTCTTTGTTAAGCAGGTACAAAAAACACAGGACAGGTGCAAATTGCCAGAACGAAATACACAAAAGACAGATACATGATACATGATACAGATACATGATACATAGTGTGGCAGTATGAAAAAAGTATAAAAATACAAGAAGTCTGATGAGGCTTTAACCAGGAAAGACCTGCGTCTCAGATTAACACACAGATCAGCCTAATCCCCAGGACCCAATCTGGGCTGCTCACTGGGATGCTGGGGACCAGTATGGAAAAATATGTTTTCATTTAGTGGCTTAGTTAGGCTGCTTTTGGTCAAAAAAACGATTGGTGATTTTTTTTAAATCAGGATTGGACTACTCGTGTAAACGCAGCCTTAGATCCTCTTGACTGAATGCAATAATAGTGAACCCTTTCGATTTAAATAAGTGAAAACATTTCTGGGAAAAGTGTGAGACAAGTTGCCTGTTTCTCTTGATCCTGTAAACCTACATGTACATCTGTGATTTTCTCTGATTGTGTCCTAGACATTGTGGTTTGTACTACATTTGAGTTATTTAATGAACCCTGTGGACTGATCTCTGATAGTTTCTGCACTGAAGTCAGTATATGGATCCTATATTTGCGTCCCGGAGCGTGTGGACTATCAGGCTCCGGGAGAGGGACAGGGGGACAGGGGGTAGCATCATGTGAGTCCAATTAGTCCAGCTTGTTGTTTAATCTATGGATAAATGTGTGTTTAGATCCCTGCGTGGCAGACACATTCAGAAGGATTGCATGTAGTGAAAGGACAGAGCTATGCTATGAAGCAACTAGTGGATTTAAATGCATTTCCAATTATGTGCTATAAACATCGGATGATGACATGCACAGAACATTGCCTATTGCTCTTTTGAATGGGGATTTGAATGCTTAGGCAAATGTGTTAAGTCTGCAGTTGTTTTTGTGTATCAGTTTGGTTGAAGGGCATCGGTATGAATCTGCTCTTTGAATCAGCGTTAATTGAACAGTTGATGGAAGTGGGTGCAGTTAGAGTGAGTCATTGCGGAGGCTGAGAGAAATAGCAGTTATCCCAAAATATCCCAAATGTGACCATGTGATCTGGGAAAGAGACAGATTGGAAAAACGATAGGAAAACATTTATAGTTTGTTTTTCTCTAAGATCTTTTAGATGAAGCAAAAACAAACGTATGAGTAAACTATGACTAAGATTTAAGCTTCCTATATCTGTGATTAAGCCATTTGAAATAGCAATTTTTCTTCGTAATGGTTTATGCAACACTGATCTCTGTGGCATGGTTATTATGAGGTTCTGTTTTCTTGTGTCTGGAGAGCTGTGCTGATGTACGCACATCCACAACTGCACATTGCTCTCACAGACTGTACCAAGCAGAGACATAGAAATACACTGTGCTGAACAGGTATTCTACGCCGTACCAATATAAGTAGTAGAACAGAGGCTATTCCATATGTATGCTCTGAAATAAATGGCCGTATTGTCTATCGTTACTGTTAAAGTGCTCATTGTTTAGATGGACATGATATTGATTTTAACGCTCCATTCCTACTTGACTCCTCCTTTGTGTGACACAGTGGAGGAATGAGGGAAACGCAGTGAAGACTGAGGAGTCTGAAGACAGACGGACAAACGGTAAAAGGGTAAAGGTTCCCAGGAAGAGAGAGCAGGATGCAGTCCCGCCTACAGGACAGGCCATTGGCCCTCTCTGCGGGGAAATCCCACAGCCCAACCAATGGGAGAGAAGAACATGTACACTCAGGTCAGGGATTATACCTACACATTTTAATCTTCGATCCCTTGCAAATTTTTTTGTCTGCCATTGTTTGATGACAAGTGAAGGGCACAACCATTCATCTCCATTGTATCACAATCACACCAGGAGGTTGTGTATTCAAAATGCTCAGTGATTGCATTGAAAAGCAGCCATTGTCCAATCTTTCCCATTCAGTCTACCACGGGCAAATTTATCAGTTCTCACCTTGAATAGAAACATTAGTGGCATTACGTAAGACCTGGAACGAACACACACACACACACACACACACAAAACTCACAAAAGATCTGATATATTTTCAAGTGACCTAATTTTGGATGGTTGAAAAGAAACAACTTTGTTTGAGCTGGTTCATTCCCCATAGATTTAGAGAAATTACATTTGTGTGTGTGTGTGTGTGTGATCAGATCTCACCCTGCTTGTCTCATTTAAATCTGTATATTTTGTTTATGGTTATTATGACGTATGTTTTTCACAGTTACTTTGATCGTTGCAGAATGAAGGCGGACACATTTGTTCCACTCCTTGCAAACTGTATTTTACTCTACCCTTTCGCTAGGGACTGAGGAAATATACTGTTTTGTTTAGAACATTATTCCCGTTTCACTGTTTTTCTCCACTGTATTGTAATTGTAATTTATTTTGACAGGGAGTCAATGCTGAGACCAAGGTGTCTTTTCCAGATGAGCCCTGTTTAGCACAAGAATACACATAAAAATACAATACACACATTAAAATACACATTATTATACACAACAATACATGAAAAGCAAAACACAATCATAAAAAACATTCTCCGCTAAATCAGGTCCCCTAACAGCCGTCTGAAGTGTGTTGGGGATCAACACACTTGATACCCCTCGGGGATCAATAAAGTATCTATCTACCTATCTACCTATCTACCTATCTATCTATCTATCTACACGTACGGTACAAAATAACTAAAAGCCTCAGTGGAGATTGAAGGGATCTCCAGAGTAAGCCATCCCTGAGACCGGGTCTGGTATCTTGTACATCTATAAGTAGTGGTGTAGTGGTTCACCAAACCCACAGTTCAGTACGTATTGGGGGTCATGGTTCGGTTCAATTTCAGTACAGCAGGGAAATTAAAGTGCCATTCTTAATGTTCCTGGCATTGTCTGTTGTGACAGGATTGTTATGTTGGACCTGTCAAGTTTCCACTCTGATGCTGAGTTTGTAACCATGTGGGCAGTGGGAATTTATCAGTTGTGAAGTCGTAAATACCAGTTGGATGCATTCATGTAATTTGATGCAGATTGGCTTGTGGCCAACAAGCAGCGTGAACCATAAACTAAAACGACAACTATCATGCTTGTAAACAAATTATAGAGTTAAATAACCACAACAATGGATTTATTTTAACTGCCGAAAATACTGTTATAAAGGCCATTTCCTTAGTAGGTGAGGTCAGAGGTCAGGATGTGGGAGAAGTGGGTGCTCAGGAAGGTATGAGTTTCCCACTAGTAATTACCAGTATGAAGGGCTGTTTGAGTGGATATTTTCCAGTCGTATGTGGTGTCTTCCCACTTGATTACGAACACACCATGACACTGCCTCCTTAAGTGAAAGATGCACAGTTGCAACTCTCATAAAGGAGGCTTGTCTGTAGCATGGGATATCTCCCATTCCGGGGTAATGTAATAGGCTGTCACTGTTAAGAAAGTGCGTTGGCCAATTTAATTGAAAGCTTTGGCTTGCTTATATAGAGCGGGTAATACCTGTTTGCTGAAATGAGTGCAAGAGGGAAGTTTGTAACGTTGCTCGAGTACTTTCACAAGGTGCTGAAACCCTCTATTCCCAAACACACATATTCGCGGCTATAAATTGCATAGGCTCTAGTTGTTTGTAAGGATTAGACTGAAATAATTTTTTGCAGCTCAGGTTTACTGAAAAGGCATAGGCCTACAATGCAGTGTAGGCATTTTAATTTGACATGTATTAATTTAGCAGAGGTTCTTATCCAGAGCGACTGACAATAGTAAGTGCATTTTATTTGTGTGTATTCATTCGGGGTTCACAGTGCGGACCGAACTTTGATGCAGAAAGCAGAGATGTGTATTGAACCTATCTGCCGCAATAAATGATGATAAACCGTTATGATAAACTGCATCCAATGGCTTCAATACAGTGGCAGCTGCGTTCATATAGACGACATCCCCCTAGTCTATGGCCGGTATGAATGTCGACTGAATGATTTGTTTAATGAAATAAAACATGTCATTATTGAGTGTGACGCTGTTATGTTTATGGTGATATTTATGTTTTGTCACGTCGGTGTAATTGTGACCGGGTTGGTGGCAGTCAAAATTATTGACAGTGCTTTCTTCCAATCAGAAGCAGACTCCATGGAGGAAGAGGCGGACTTTAATTGGGAGGAATACCTAGAGGAGACCGGGGCGACCGCTGCACCCCACACCGCTTTTAAACATGTGAGTGAAAAACACTTTCTTTACATTTCCATAACCCTCACAACATCTTGTAAATACTGTTATTGAATGAGTGGCATTCATGCAAATCCTTTTAAACATGTGTTTGAGTGAGAATGTACTTTAGCTAATGATGTACAACACAGTGTAGTTAGGCTCATAGGCTTTAGGCATGACTTACCTGCTGAAGACCACACTCAAATACAGCCACATATTCAGAGTCACTGCTGTTGACTGAGGCTGACATACGCTGCATCCTCATTGTTGTGCGTTCGGAAAGTATTCAGACCCCTTGACTTTTCCCATATTTTGTTACTTAACAGCCTTGTTATAAAATTGATTAAATCGTTTTTTTCCCTTATCAATCTACGCACAATACCCCATGTGTATATATATATATATTTTTTTTTTTTCTTTTTTTTTTTTTCTCTCATTTAAATGAAGTCATTTAAGAACAAATTCTTATTTACAATTCTGGTTGAGTGAATGCCATGAGTGTGCAAAGCTGTCATCAAGGCAAAGGGTGGCTACATTTTAAGAATCTCCAATATAAAATATCTTTTTGGTTACTACATGATTCCATATGTGTTATGTCATAGTTTTGATGTCTTCACTTTTATTCTACAATGTAAAAAATAGTGCAATACATTTTTTTTTAAAAATTGAATGATTAATATTCCAAACTTTTGGCCCCCAGTGTAAGTATTCAGACCCTTTACTCAGTACTTTGTTAAAGCACTTTGGCAGCGATTACAGCATCAAGTCTTCTTGGGTATGACGCTACAAGCTTGGCACACCTGTATTTGGGGAGTTTCTCCCATTCTTCTCTGCAGATCCTCTCAAGCTCTGTCAGGTTGATTGGGGAGGGTCGCTGCACAGCTATTTCAGGTCTCTCCAGAGATGTTCGATCGGGTTCAAGTCCAGGCTCTGGCTGGGCTGCTCAAGGACATTCAGAGACTTGTCCCGAAGCCACTCCTGCGTTGTCTTGGCTGTGTGCTTAGGGTCGTTGTGCTGTTGGAAGGTGAACCTTCGCCCCAGGTCCGGAATGCTCTGGAGCAGGTTTTCATCAAGGATCTCTCTGTACTTTGCTCCATTCATTCTCTCGATCCTGACCAGTCTCCCAGTCCCTGCCGCTGAAAAACATCCCCACAGCATGATGCTGCCACCACCATGCTTCACCGTAGGGATGGTGCCAGGTTTCTTCCAGACATGACACTTGGACATTCAGGCCAAAGAGTTTATTCTTGGTTTCATCAGACCAGAGAATCTTGTTTCTCATGGTCTGAGAGTCCTTTAGGTACCTTTTGGAAAACTCCAAGCAGGCTGTCATGTGCCTTTTCCTGAGGAGTGGCTTCCTTCTGGCCACTCTACCATAAAGGCCTGATTGGTGGAGTGCTGTAGAGATGATTGTCCTTCTGGAAGGTTCTCCCAACTCTACAGAGGAACTCTGGAGCTCTGTCAGTGACCATCGGGTTCTTGGTCACCTCCCTGACCAAGGCCCTTATCCCCTGATTGCTCAGTTTGGCCGGGCAGCCAGATCTAGGAAGAGTCTTGGTGGTTCCAAACTTCTTCCATTTAAGAATGATGGAGGCCACTGTATTCTTGGGGACCTTCAATCATTTTTTGGTACCCTTCCCCAGATCTGTGCCTCAACACAATCTTGTCTCGGAGCTCTATGGACAATTTATTCGACCTCATGGCTTGGTTTTTGCTCTGACATGCACAGTCAACTGTGGGACCTGATACAGACAGGTGTGTGCCTTTCCAAATCATGTCCAATCAATTGAATTTACCACAGGTGGACTCCAATCAAGTTGTAGAAACATCTCAAGGATGATCAATGGAAACAGGATGCACCTGAGCTCAATTTTGAGTCTCATAGCAGAATGTCTGAATACTTATGTAAATAAGGTATTTCTGTTGTTTTTTTTTTATTACATTTGCAACAATATCTAAAAACATGTTTGCTTTGTCATTATCGGGTATTGTGTGTAGATTGATGAGGATGTTTTTTGATTCAACCCATTTTAGAATAAGGCTGTAACTTAACAAAATGTGGAAAAAAGGAAGGGGTCTTAATACTTTCCGAATGCGCTATACACACTGCTTGTGTATTTTAGCATTGATTCTATTGAATCCAACCCACACCAAACCAGTCGGCCTGAACACAACCCACACAATTACTCAGAGATTATGACTCAGGCTCCATGAAAGTTGTGGAAAAAGGCACCTACATTTTTTTCATTGTATCCCCTCTAATCAGTGACTGATTTAGACCTGGGATACCAGGTGGGTGCAATTAATTATCAGGTAGAACAGAAAACCAGCAGGCTCTGGTCCTCGTAGGTAAGAGTTGAATACCCCTGCCTTATACGTTACAGTACTCCCCAGTCTTGCCTAGTGTAGTGTCAGACTGCCAGTAGTTGTAGAACAGCTGTCTATCAGGCTTCACTATCTCCACACAGCTGCAGGGGACTATGGGAAAAGGGAATGCAGAAGTAATCCTACATAATGTAGCAGAAAGGAAGGAGCGTACAGTGTGGTAGTAGACATCACTTTCAGTGGGTTTTATGACGTGGGTTTTATGACGTTGATTGACGTCAGTTAAGCGGGCTCAAGCTCTATGTGTGTGAACTGAAGTCTGTGAGGAGTGCGCTGATGTGATTGCCCGTTTGGACACATCAAAGATGATCATATTTCAGTGGGAGTGTTGTTGGTAAGTGGATTGAGTCACAGGAAAAAAGCATGATTTCCCTTGAAAATTAGATTCTGTGAAATATCAAACCTAGTGCCAATTGAAATAGTGATTCCTTGCCTCTCTTTCTTTCTCTGTCACTCTATCTCTTTGTCTCTCTCTCTGCCTCTTACATAAACCATCCAGTGTGATGCAGCATATTTGCTTTGTTTTTATCAGGAAGTCATGAGACCATTTGCATTGTTTTCAGTTCTACGATGTTGGCTTTTTCCAGGAACACAGGCAGTGTGTACGCGCATGCCTGCGTTTGTGTGTTGTGTTTTATATAATGGGTTTTAGATATGTGTTAGTGTGGGTGCAGCCTGTGGCTATGGTTGAAACACATTACATTATCCATTTCCTGGTACACTAGCCCTTTAGACGTGTGCTCTCTTGCTCTTTCTTTGCTCTCTCTCTCTATCACTCGCTCTCTCCCCCATGTTCTCTGAGAGTCACTGTCCATAAGGCCAGATTGTTTAGAACATTCAAAGTGGTTGAAAGATCAGTGGAACTTCAAAGAACCCTTGACCAAGAACCCTTGACCCTTGTGAACAAACAGATTCATTAACAGGTAGTGTGGGTGGGGAGATTTTAGAAATCCCCTGTATCATACTGTTCATTACCTGTTGCCCACCTGTCTTTTACTCTGCCAATCATGGCTCAGTGAGCCAGTCAGACGTCCCTCATTTTACATGTAGACCTGTGATGTCATTCACTTTAAAAAGTCAATGTATCGATGGGGTTTAACCTTCCCAATGCACTTTATTTACCGCTTAAGTGCAAGCCCATTTGATAAAAAAGCTCACCTATCAGTGTCGGTGAGGGCGGGCTCTTGTGTGACGTGGTGCTGTCTGATTGGTCCTCGCAGGTGGACATCAGCCTACAGAGCAGCTTCCAGCCGGGGATGAAGCTGGAGGTGGCCAATAAAAGCAGCCCAGACACCTACTGGGTGGCCACCATCATCACCACCTGCGGCCAGCTGCTGCTGCTGCGCTTCAGTGGCTACGGAGATGACCGCAAGGCCGACTTCTGGTGTGATGTCATGACCGCCGAACTCCACCCAGTAGGCTGGTGCTCCCAGAACAACAAGACTCTCCAACCCCCTGAAGGTAGGTTCACAACCTGGGAACACTCTCTCACACACACACACACACACACACACCTGGAGCTGTGAGTTGATATTTGATCACACACCCCTTTTACGTGTGTGTTTTACATTTGAAATTATTTATACTGAACACACACCTTTTACCTGACCTCATAGTAAAATAAATCACCTGTAGCTGGACTTTACCTGACCTCATAGTAAAATAAAACACCTGTAGCTGGACTTTACCTGACCTCATAGTATAATAAATCACCTGTAGCTGGACTTTACCTGACCTCATAGTATAATAAATCACCTGTAGCTGGACTTTACCTGACCTCATAGTAAAATAAAACACCTGTAGCTGGACTTTACCTGACCTCATAGTATAATAAATCACCTGTAGCTTGTAGAGACCCCAATAAAACCTGTTCACATAGACAGACAGTGAAGCCTGTCCCAGGACACACACCTACACACACACAGCCTCAACCTGTTATGACACTCTACCTGCCCTGGCCCGGCCCATGTGAGTCATTCTGCCTAGTCGAGCCAACGCACAACAACTGACTGCACTGTCCAGTCAAACCTACCCACAGAAACACACAACTGACACCCAAATACATTCAGCAACTTTAATCCAAGGTGGATGGATGAACACAAAGGTGTGATCCTTCTCTCTCACCCGTTCCAAAGCTTGTCAAAAATAAATGATGCTAAATCTATAATTTAGCATCTATAATTTAGAATCCAATTCTAAATTCTAGAAAAGGCATTTTCACACCGGATCATCTCATCTGCACATGACTCATCCTCCATAACAGAGCTTTGATTTATTTATGGTGATTTTTTGGGGAGCATTTTTTTGTTGTCAAGGAGACTATTGCTTCTACCTGACTTTTCTTTCACACCGCAATCTTTACCTGGTGGCAAATCTCGCTCCAGGGGTAAAAATAGGATAGTGTAAAAAAATAAATAAAAACATCAGCAGTGGGAGATAACATGTGCTAGATTTTTATGTAGCTTTAATTGATCTAACACATACACTGGAGCATGAGTGGCCACCAGAGACACGTTGAGTATCTCAGTGTTGGCAGAGACCTGATGGGTTCAGGGGACTGAATGACAATGAAATGGACTCTGTTATAGCCATGCATGTTTAGTGGGTTAGATGACACCCAAGGGATTGGGTAGGTAACACATGGTACACACACACACACAGACACACTCGTTTAGATTTATCTCAAGAGATTTTGCGTTTATTGGTTTGTCTATAGTAAGGGTTTGCATGAGAGGTGGACACAGACTGTTGGTGTGAGTGTATATGTGTTTGTTAGCTACTGTATAGGGTTTAGTTAATAGGGCTGGTAGACATAATGTATTTGCAGAACAAGAACAGGTGGGGCGTGTTTGGCTGTAGTGTGTTTCATTAAGCTGGGAAAGTAATATTAGGTTACATTTGGACAACGTTTTCTCCTTATTATGATAATTGATCAAATGAAAGTGATTTTCCACTTCATTGCTATTTGTCATCAAGCCTCTTGCATCATGCCAAGCAAAGTGTGTGTGTGTGTGTGTGTGTGTGTGTGTTTCTATGTTACAGTTACCTTTATTTCTTTCTGTTTCTCAGATAACGTTTACCTAAGAAAAGGTAAGCAGCCCTATCAGTCTTCCTGACTAACTCGCCTGCCTGCCTGCTGGCTCTAGCTAGCTGTTAACTGCTAACATGGACCAATGTTTCTTCTCAGCAACAAAAAGGCTAAATGGGATCCTTGGGACGTCCAACTATGATGTCACCCCATTGAAGTTGACATTTAAAACGTTTGTTAAGGTTAGGTAGGGTTTTGGTTAACGTTATGGTTAGGTAGGGTTTTGGTTAAGGTTATGGTTAAGGTTATGGTTAGGGTAGGGGATAGGTTTAGGGTTTAGGGTAGGGACGTCCCAAGGATTCTGCATATCACTTACCTTCTCAGTATTGCACGTGTGCTTCCTTTTCCTCCTTCCTGTCAGCTTACAGGAAGTTGCCTCAGAGTTTGTTTGACTCTTTTACCCCCCCCCCCCCCCCTATGTCTTTCTGCATGCCCCTCTGTATTTCCACATTTCTGCACCTCTCCCCCACCTATTATTTTGGAGGGATAGATGTTCGAAGTCCGCTGGCCTCATTTCTATCTGTGTTAGGGGGGTTCTTGAATTACGGCGGCATTTTGGTAACATCAAATGTACATTTTATGTAAATGAGGAAATGGAGGCCACAAATTCTCAAATCTGAGGTCATCAAACCTTTAAAAATAATTTACAGTGATATGATTTTGCTCTTGTTATTTCCCTTCATTTTTAAATTGACTAACGCCAAGTGACACTTTGGATTTAGACAGACCAAATTATTAATGGAATATCTCAAATGTATGACATACTAACAGGGTATGCTAATATGTTTCTTTAATATAGACCCCTCCCCCGATAACAGTTTGCAGCTGGAGAGAATGCTCAAGGTCCTTGTAATCAGTGATTTTCAAGGTGGTAACACCAATGACATAAAACTTATGGACACTCATTATACTAGTAAAGAAATGTATTTTAATAGCCTTCCTTGTTTTTGTTGATCTATACAACATATTAAATAATTATTCAAAATAATAGTTAAGCCTATCTCTAAATCTCCAAACCATGTAACTACACCTCTATAGATCACCAGTGGGACAAGCCAATTTGCTAGCCCCCAGTAGTTTCTACAATGCATACAAATAGACATGTTACTGTACAAAGGTAGTCAGTCTCACTGTTGTTTATAGGCTCTGCCTTAACTGATAACTTAACTGGGAAGAGAGGAGAGAGATGAGGGGGGCAGAGTTCAGAATATAGCTTTAGAACGTGTGTGTGTGTGTGTGTGTGTGTGTGTGTGTGTGTGTGTGTGTGTGTGTCAGTGGTGTAAAGTAATTAAGTAAAAAATACTTGAAAGTACTACTTAAGTTTTACTTTTGATACCTAAGTATATTTAAAACAAAATACTTTTAGATTTTAATGGGTGACTTTCACTTTTACTTCAGTCGTTTTCTATTAAGGTATCTTAACTTTTACTCATACTGCTTACGCCAAATCCTGACTCTGCCATCAGCATGACGCAACAGGAACCGGGATTGCGTGCCCACTGGAGCTGCTTCTTGCTTATAGCTGATAGGAGTGGAACCCCCATCTGGCCCCCCCCCCAAGCCCGCCCATTTGTGGCAAGGACCGACAAGTTTAGCATTCCATTCTGCACAGCACTGTTGTACTGCGTCATTATTTATCTGTTTGTAGCCCGCCTGTTAGCTTACACCATTCTTGACGTTCTCTTTCGACCTCTCTCATCAGCAAGCTGATGCCCACAGGACTGCCACTGACTGAATGTTTTCGGTTTGTCGCACCATTCTCGGTAAACCTTAGACACTGTCGTG
Source organism: Thymallus thymallus (assembly GCA_023634145.1). Classification (NCBI taxonomy): domain Eukaryota; kingdom Metazoa; phylum Chordata; class Actinopteri; order Salmoniformes; family Salmonidae; genus Thymallus; species Thymallus thymallus. Next base: position 16,537,607 of record CM042421.1, on the reverse strand, counting down.
CGTGAAAAGCCAAGGAGGCCAGCCGTTTCTGAGATACTGGAACCGGTGCACCTGGCACAGACTATCATAACACGCTCAAAGACACTTAGGTAACTAGATATTCCTATTCTAATGCTCAATCGAACAGTAACTGAATGCCTCGATTCCTGTCTGCTGTTGCTTTATATAGCAATCTACAGCCACCTGACTCATTGTCTGTTGGACCGAACCATTTTCGTGAATGGGGTGGTGTACCTAGTAAACTGGCCACTGAGTGTATGTTTTCTTAATAAATAACAGTTAAAATAAAACACAATCTTTTTTTGTCATTTTAAATCGTTTTTACGTGGTGCCAAGGTCAAGGAACAGCATTTACCACCACAATTCAATGATTATTATTTTTTTTAATCCTAGCACCAGTATACTCAAGTTTAGAATGTGCATATCACCTCCCTGTTCCACAAGTGTGTACTGTATTACCAGCATGAAACTCTCTCAGACAGTCTTCCACTAGACAGCAGGTGTCTCAGCCTAGGACCTTAGCTTGTCTAGACATGGCTGACACTCTGCCTGCTCGGCATATTCTACAACACATTTTCAGAATTTACCAGGATTCCGACTCCAGAATGACCCGTGTGTGTGTGTGTGTAGGGCTCTACATTTACATTTAAAGTTCAACTTTAAAGCCTAACTTAAAGTTAGGAGCACTACTCTAAAATATGCAGTTCCACAAGAGGTGTCGCCACCTCCCCATCCGTCTTCTTCACCTGTTGGATCGTCTGAGACCAGCCACCCAGACAAGCTGATGAACTGTGAGTTTGTACAACCGAGGGATGTCTGCACAAACTGTCAGAAACCATCTCAGGGATGCTAATCTGCGTGCTCGTCGTCCTCACCAGGGTATTTTTCCTGACTGCAGTTCGGTGTCAAAAACTACTTTAGTGGGCAAATGCTCACCTTCGATGGCCACTGGCAAGCTGGAGAAGCGTGCTCTTCGCGGATTAATCCCGGTTTCAACTGGCAAATGCAATGTAAGGCATTGTGTGTGTGTGTGTGTGTGTGAGAGCGGTTTGCTGATGTGATGCGGTAGGCTTATGATATGGGCAGGCATAAGCTACAGAGATTTTATCGATGGCATGTTTCAGCATGATAATGCACGGCCCCATGTCGCAAGGATCTGTACACAATTCCTGGAAGCTGAAAATGTCCCAGTTCTTCCATGGCCTGCATACTTTCATGGCCTGCATACTTGGGTGGCAGGTAGCTGAGTGGTTAGAGCATTGGGCCTGTAACCAAAAGGTTTCTGGATCGAATCTGCCCCTGAACAAGGCAGTCATTATAAACAAGAATTTGTACTTAAATGACATGCCTATTTAAAGGTTAAATAAAGGTTAAATAAAAAAATTAACTCATCAGACATGTCACCCATTGAGTATGTTTGGGATGCTCTGGATAGGCGTGTACAACAGCGTGTTTCAGTTCCTGCCAATATCTAGCATCTTCTCACAGTCATTGAAGAGGAGTGGGACAACATTCCACAGGCCACAATTAACAGCCTGATCAACTCTATGCGAAGGAGATGTGTTGCACTGCATGAGGCAAATGGTGGTCACACCAGATACTGACTGGTTTTCTGATCCACGCCCCTACTTTTATTTTTTTTAAGGTATCTGTAACCAACAGATACATATCTGTATTCCCAGTCATATGAAATTCATAGATTAATTAGGACCTAATTAATTTATTTTAATTTGACTGATATGAACTGTAACCCAGTCAAATCTTTGAAATTGTTGCATGTTGTGTTTCTATTTTTGTTCGATTTGATCAAATGCCAGTACACTAACTAACTGGTGTTTTGCAAAGAGCAAGGTTCACAAACTATTGTTATAATAGAGAAAATGTGGATTTAGAAGCAATGTGGAAAGCAGTATGGTTGTTGTTTTGGAAGAATCTGTTGAGTGACATGCTGAGAGAAAGCGTGGAGGAACTGTCTGTGTGCCGCATGCCTGTTGAGTGACGGGTCGGGGTGTCAGCCTGTCTTGTTTGAGCAGTGTTGCAGCGAAATAGTAGTGTTGCGGCAAAATATTGTTACGCATTTCATTTTTCACATTTCGCACAGCAAATTTCACACAGCTAAATATTTGGTATATGCGATCCCTGTGTGTGTGTGTGTGTGTGTGTGTGTGTGCATATGTGCGCGTGTTTGTTTGCGTTCCTGTGTGTGTTTGTCAGGAGCTTTGAGGGTATCACAAGTTTAGTCATGTGATAACAGTGCTGCTCTCAGATCCCCACAGAGGTCATTTGCATAATGCATTCACCACACTCACTCCTTCCTGCCAGGACCTGCTAGAGATGAGGCTTCGAGATGGAGCTCAGGCCTACCTCACAGCTGTGTGTGTGTGTGTGTGTGTGTGTGAACACTCTTGACCTGCCTCTGTCCTTAATAGTGCATGAGTTAATCCTTAGTTGGCAGGAAGGACTACACACACATCAACCTGGTCAAAGACAAGCCAGGTTAACGCAAGGACTACGCACACACATCAACCTGGTCAAAGACAAGCCAGGTTAACGCAAGGACTACACACACATCAACCTGGTCAAAGACAAGCCAGGTTAACGCAAGGACTACGCACACACATCAACCTGGTCAAAGACAAGCCAGGTTAACGCAAGGACTACACACACACATCAACCTGGTCAAAGACAAGCCAGGTTAACGCAAGGACTACGCACACACATCAACCTGGTCAAAGACAAGCCAGGTTAACGCAAGGACTACACACACACATCAACCTGGTCAAAGACAAGCCAGGTTAACGCAAGGACTACGCACACACATCAACCTGGTCAAAGACAAGCCAGGTTAACGCAAGGACTACGCACACACATCAACCTGGTCAAAGACAAGCCAGGTTAACGCAAGGACTACGCACACACATCAACCTGGTCAAAGACAAGCCAGGTTAACGCAAGGACTACGCACACACATCAACCTGGTCAAAGACAAGCCAGGTTAACGCAAGGACTACGCACACACATCAACCTGGTCAAAGACAAGCCAGGTTAAAGCAAGGACTACGCACACACATCAACCTGGTCAAAGACAAGCCAGGTTAACGCAAGGACTACGCACACACATCAACCTGGTCAAAGACAAGCCAGGTTAACGCAAGGACTACGCACACACATCAACCTGGTCAAAGACAAGCCAGGTTAACGCAAGGACTACGCACACACATCAACCTGGTCAAAGACAAGCCAGGTTAACGCAAGGACTACGCACACACATCAACCTGGTCAAAGACAAGCCAGGTTAACGCAAGGACTACGCACACACATCAACCTGGTCAAAGACAAGCCAGGTTAACGCAAGGACTACGCACACACATCAACCTGGTCAAAGACAAGCCAGGTTAACGCAAGGACTACACACACACATCAACCTGGTCAAAGACAAGCCAGGTTAACGCAAGGACTACACACACACATCAACCTGGTCAAAGACAAGCCAGGTTAACGCAAGGACTACACACACACATCAACCTGGTCAAAGACAAGCCAGGTTAACGCAAGGACTACACACACACATCAACCTGGTCAAAGACAAGCCAGGTTAACGCAAGGACTACACACACATCAACCTGGTCAAAGACAAGCCAGGTTAACGCAAGGACTACACACACACATCAACCTGGTCAAAGACAAGCCAGGTTAACGCAAGGACTACACACACACATCAACCTGGTCAAAGACAAGCCAGGTTAACGCAAGGACTACACACACACATCAACCTGGTCAAAGACAAGCCAGGTTAACGCAAGGACTACACACACACATCAACCTGGTCAAAGACAAGCCAGGTTAACGCAAGGACTACACACACACATCAACCTGGTCAAAGACAAGCCAGGTTAACGCAAGGACTACACACACACATCAACCTGGTCAAAGACAAGCCAGGTTAACGCAAGGCACTCAGAAAGAGCAGGCCAGGACTGATTTGATATCCAAATGACCCATCCTCCCTATCTCCACCACCTGATTTGCAACAGCTTTGTATTTGCGTGTGTAGTTATAGTGTAGTGTGGATGGGGGTAGTCCCATCTCCAAATCTCATTTGCCTGTCTCCTTTTTCAGAATGATTATATAACTAGTGCTGGATGTATTTAGTGTGGGACAGTCTTTTTTGGAGGGCAGTCTTTTTGTCTACCTAGCCAGGTGCTATTAGGTTTAGCCAAGCATGTCATTATAGCAGTCATTTACGAACACCACACCCCACCTACACACACACACACACACACTCTTAACCCCTTACGTCTCTGAGTTCATATATATTTCATGTACTGTATGTCTCGTCACTCCTGACTTCTCATTAACGTGGCTTTGCGTGAGTGGTTAACGTCATCACAAGTTAGTGCGTCTCACCCGTCGTAAAATGCCTACACATGATTTAGCCTACCACAACAGAGAGGTGTCAGTCTGGCCTGTTGGCTGTTATTCAGTGACTATTGAGCTACGTTGCTCGCTGACTATGAATTACATTCACCTGTAGGTCTGCTGTTGATGATCCTTTACACTTTGTGTATTTAGACATTTTTCTAAAAGTTTTTTTTTTTTTGTCAACAACCCACCTGGTTAAACAATGAGGTACTTATGTACTACCAGTATATTGTTAGATTATTCAATTATTAGATTGTTACATAGATATTAATCCCTGATATATGTTATACTATTAATTCAGTCTACCAGGACCCTCTGGAGACTTAGTAGATAGATAGTGTACCTCAGTGTGGTTTACTATGCCACTGTAGTAATAATGACTAGATAAGCACTGTGAGTGAGACTGAGAATAAATAGTCTAATTTAGTCCCATTAGCCCTGATTAGAATCTGCTGTACTGCTGTGATCACAGATAAAAGCATCCCTCCCTGCCATGATACAGGCCAGACTTGTTCTTTTAATAATCGCTTGGATTATCTTAAATAAGCTTTTGAATTTGCCTTCACTGTCTTTTTACACAATGGCTTGTTGTTGTATATGCAAATCTGATTTTATTTTTTTTGTTTGGTGGATATTTGTTTGAAAGTCTCCCAGTATAGCAAAAGCTAGGAGGGGAGAGGATGGGGGAGGGGAGAAGAGGAAGAGCGAAAAGGGGGGTGGGAGTTCTCTTCAAAGTAAATTATGCAGTTATTGTTTTGTGGAAGTCAGGGTTTGCCTCAGTCTATCGCCTAGAGGATGGGCAAGAATTATTCTATATTATTCACATGCAAACTAGTACTGTAACTACACTCTGGACCAGAGGTAGAACAGAAAGAGGAAGAGGGGCTGAAGTTCAGATGCCGAAGCAGCAGTCTGCATTCTGCTCTGTGGCCAATTCTAAATGGCTGATGACTAATCTAGGAGGATCTATAAAAATAGTTTTTCTATTTCTGCACACCGGAGATCAACAGAAGCACTGTGTGTGCGTGTGTGTCGTGGTGTGTGTGTGTGTGTGTGTGTGTGTGGAAAATAGTCTGACAGGAAAAAACACTATTATTAACCAGGGGTGGTGGAGAGATGTACTGGGGCAGAGAGACATTATTTATGGGAAAAGGGATTGGCCAAGTCCCGAGACAGACAGTGATTTGTTTGTAGGAAAATGTATTGACCGTTTCTCTAAATCTGTCTCTCAACTGGCTTCAGAAGAATATACTAATGAGATAATATAAAATGAGGGAAAAATGCCTCTGTTCTCTCCCATAGGAATTAATTATTCTCTTTGTTTTCGAGGTGTGGCTTGGCTTAATAACAGATAGCGGTGTAATCCTCCATGATATAGGCTTCTGCTGGCCACTAGTCATTCTACTGTGTCTCATCTCACCTTGCCCCATTGAGTCATATTATCAGAATCATTGCGTCCAATCAGATGATGTCTTTGGAGAGAGCTGGATAACCTGTCACTTAAATTAGATTATTATAGTTTTGCGTCAGAGAGGTGTGTGTGACTTAGTAGAACCACAGAGTTTATGAACATCGCAAGACTTCTGGGAACGATTATAAAACAGACCAAGCAGGGAGGTTTGAGAAATCAATGAGAGAAGTGAAAAAGTATTCCTTAGTTCACGTGTCAAACACAAGGCCTGCGCAATTACTTGGGTTGTCAATTCATTTTGGCCCTCATCCATATCGCCTGCGATGCGTTGCACTACAAGTCACAGCAAACACAGACGGCAGTGTCTGGCCTGCAAAGTCATTGTTAGTTTTTTTCACTATAGCCCTTTCGCTGATGGAGTTTGACACCCCAACCTTAGTTGTTCATTTTCTCGAAAACCAAAAGCACAACCTAGATTTGAGCCAATGTCTTAAGTAGTTGAACATGTTATTACTTCAACCTTGGGAAAGTGAAATGTTTAAATTTGTCAAAAACAATTTTATATCGAAGGAGTGCCTTTGATTTGGTGGCCTGCGTATGCGCGGTTCGGTGCGAGACGACCGTTAAACCCGATGAAGGGTTTCTACGCATGACCTTAGCTAGCCGATGTCACCATGACATCGCCTACAAGTGTGTTCGGGGGATTTCTATTGGAGAAGCAGTTTCTGCCTATCTTCATACTGTACTGTCTTTGGTAGATCTGTGTATGCCTGTGGGAAGTCACTAGTCAGCGTGGAGTCAAAGTCAAATCAAGACCCACGATGCACCATGAATTATACATAACTACTGTTGCACTGTGGGAAACAAAGTGGAGTAAACAAACATGTCCTATGCAAATGAGCAGGAACCAGCCGTTTAAATGGCTCTGGATACGTGTGTGTGTGTGTGTGTGTGTGTGTGTGTGTGTGTGTGTGTGTGTGTGTGTTTGTTCATGCCTCCCTTATTCTACCACACTCGCATTGTATTTCTCTAAACACCTGTTTATGTGGACTGCTCTATACTGCAGTGCTCTGTATCTGTTTTCCACTGTTGTTCACTGCTTAGCCTGGTGCTAGTAGATGTAATTGCCTTGTAATGTATGGTTTTTCTTGCACAGTATATTTGACCATCTATCTCTCTCTCTGTTCTGTCTTGTAGCCATCAAGGAGAAGTACAGTGACTGGACCGATTTTCTCATCCAGGACTTGACTGGCTCACGGACCGCACCAGCAAGCCTACTGGAAGGGGTGAGTACTGTCTCAGTGCGGGTGTGACGGAGAACGAGTTTGAGAGATAATGAGACGGTGTATGCCTAGGTGACACCCTTGTATTAACCATAAACACATTTAGAGCTTTAGCTAATCTGTTGAGCTCTGTATGTTGAGCTGACGTTTCACCCCAGATAATACCAGTTCCCTCTCAAAGAGGGGAAATAACACATGCAGTGCCTTCAGAAACTTATTACATATTGTGTTGTCTTACAGCCTGAATTCAAAATGTATTACATTTATTTTTTCTCTCACCCATCTACACACAATAACCCATAATGGTGAAAACATGATTTTAGAAATGTTTGCAAATGTATTGAAAATGAAATACAGAAATATCTCATTCAATTAGGTATTCACACCCCTAAGTCAATACATGTTAGAATCACCTTTGGCAGAAATTATAGCTGTGAGTCTTTCTGGGTAAGTCTCTAAGAGCTTTGCACACCTGGATTTTACAAATGTTGAATTTGTCTCCCAGTGTCTGTTGGAAAGCAGACTGAACCAGGTTTTCCTCTAGGATTTTGCCTGTGCTTAGCTCCATTACATTTCTTTTTATCCTAAAAGGTGGGGGAGTTTTTAAGATACTCTTTGAAGAGGTAGGGTTTCAGGTGCTTTCGGAAGATGGGCAAGGACTCTGCTGTCCTAAATTTAGGGGGATGCTGGTTCCAACTTTGGGGTGCCAGGACATAAGAACTTGGACTGGGCTAAGCGGATGGCCAAGAGACCAGAGGTGGCAGAACGGAGTGCTCGGGTTGGGGTGTAGGGTTTGAGCATAGCATGAAGGTAGGGATTGGTCTCAGCAGTGGAGTGTGTGGAGCAGTGGGGTGACATAGGAGAGCTTGGGAAGGTTGAAAACCAGGTGGGTTGCAGCGTTCTGGATAAGTTGCAGAGGTTTGGCACAAGAGGGGAGCCCAGCCAACAGTGAGTTGCAGTAGTACAGACAGGAGATGACAAGTGCCTGGATTAGGACCTGCGCTGCTTCCTGTGTGAGGTAGGGTCGTACTCTACGGATGTTGTAGAGCATGAACCTGCAGGAGCGAGTCACTGTTTTGATGTTTGCAGAGAATGACTGGGTGTTTTCCAGGGTCAAGCCAAGGTTCTTTGCACTCTGGGATGGTGACACTGTGGAGTTGTCAACCGTGATGAAGAGGTCTTTGAGCGGGCAGGCCTTTCCCGGGAGGAAGAGCAGCTCCGTCTTGTCGAGGTAGAGCTATAGGTGGTGGTCAGACATCCAAGCTGAGATATCTGCCAGGCACGCAGAGATGCGTGTCGCCACCTGGGTGTCAGAAGGGGGGAAGGAGAAAAGTAGTTGAGTGTCATCCCCATAGCAACGATAGGAGAGACCATGTGAGGATATGACAGAGCCAAGTGACTTGGTGTATAGAGTGAAGAGGAGAGGGCTTAGAACTGAGCCCTGGGGTACACCATCCATTTTAAATTCAGGCTACAACACAAAAAAATGTGGAAAAAGGTTGTGAATACTTTCTGAAGACACTGTACACACAGATTTTAATACTTTCCATTGATTCCCTTTTTCCTACCCTCTCCCTCTCCCTCTTTCCCTCCTTTTCTCCAGCCTCTGAGGGGGAAGAACACAGTGGATCTAATTGTGGACGGTTCGGTGATGGAAGTACGGGACCTCACTGACCCATCCCTCTATTGGGCTGCCCGCGTCGCCCAAAACATCGGCGGCAGGCTCCGCCTGCGCCACGTGGGTCTCCAAGGCGACGCCCACGACACCTGGCTGTTCTATCTTGACGTGAGGCTCCGCCCACTGGGCTGGGCTCAGGAGAACCACCTGTCACTGGAGCCCCCAGCAGGTAAGGGGGCGGGGTCCTAACTGCATGGAGGTAGGTGCTCTGGGTCACATTCAGCTGTATTAGTGTTAGTGCTGGGCTGAAACGAAAACCTGCAACTGTCCAGGACACTCCAACTCTATTGGACTTACGGTTTATTACGGGGATACTTATGAATCATATCCTATGAGAGCCATAGATTAGGATCAAATGGTGGCCTTGATGTATTGAGGATCAATATTACACCCACACATAATCATAATCTATAGTGTGTCAACATTTTTATGACGATGTTTTACGCCATTCAGAGCAACTGGGAGTTTCCCTTCTCTCTGTTCAATATCATAAAACCCCTTATCAAGAATCTCTCTCTCTCTCTCTCTCTCTCTCTCTCTCTCTCTCTCTCTCTCTCTCTCTCTCTCTCTCTCTCTCTGAATGACTCAATATGTTGGCTTCTGTTCATATTTGAGATGTAGATCTTTCAGTTTAAACTTCTACAGAACTGATGACGTTGTGTCAAAAAACGCCTTTGCCTTTCCACAGAACACAACAACACACAATGTCACAATGATAGCAACACACTCACACTTGCAATGACACACAGAAACATGTTTCTTTCAGACGTACATATACTGGTCGACTGTTGAAACAAAAAATGGAACTCTACAAAACTTTAGAAATCTCCTCTCCAAATGATTGCAAATTATCTTGCAAATTATAAAAATAGCCAGTTTGTAGAGAGTGGGAGGAGAAGGGAAGGGGAGTGTAATGTGGTTGTAAGACTTATTCCTTTAAATGTTTGCTTAAAGGGACAGTGTGAGATGTTGGCAATGAAACCCCTTTTCTACTAACTCAGAGTCCAATGAACTCATGGATACCATTTTATGTCTTCATGCAGTTTGAAGGAAGTTAAATGTAGTTTCGCGAGCCATTGCTAACTGGCGTTAGCACAATGACTAGAGGTCTACAGGTACAGCTAGCGTGCCAAGAAGAAAAATGATTTGAAAAATGATTGATGATCAATGATGAACAAATATTGCACTATCCCTTCAAATAAACGGTTGGGAGAGATTTGTAAGGTCTTTTAATTTGATGCTGAGTTTCAGAGATTCATACTCTGACTGTCATCTCTCTTGCATCAGAGTTGCGTGGCCTTTTGAGCGCCCTCGAATGGCAGGAGGCCCTGGAGGCAGCGCGGAGCGAGGCCCAGCAGAACCCACTGCCCCTGGAGGTGTTCAAGGTGAGGGTCAGCCACACAGGAAGTAGCCCAGTGACACAGGAAGTGCTTCTACACACAACCCACTTCCTGTGTACTCTTGCCTGCTCAGGTGTGCAGGTTCATCAGTTCTCATGACCATTCTTACTGTGTGTGCTATCAGGCCATGTGGGGCTGGTGGTTTAACAGTTACACAAATGAAATACTCACTTAATCAATGTAGTCAAACCCCTGAGTTCCAATCAGTCATTTAACAGACAATATCATGTTATCAGATTCCACTCAGCCCAGTCAAAGCTTTTTCTTGCACTGGTGATCTTTTTCTGGCACCCCAATGGTGGAACAAGCTTCCCCCTAATGTCAGGACAGCGGAGTCCCTGCCCATCTTCCAAAATAAATCTGAAACCACACCTTCATAAATAAAACCCATGGCAAACAAGAAAAAAAGATCACCAGTCTTTTCCTACTAGCACAGACTTTGCTGATAGCTACGTTGTTGAGGGAAAATGTACTTTCTACGATTTGGGATATGTTGTCTCACCTAGCTATCTTAAGATGAATGCACTAATGTAAGTCTCTCTGGATAAGAACGTCTGCTAAATGACTCAAATGTCAAATGTTTATGCTACATGTCTGACACCTCCGCTCCTATCTGTGTGTGTGGGTGTGTTTATTGTGTGTGTGTTTGTGGTGTGTGGGTGTGTTTATGGTGTGTGTGTGTGTGTGTGTAGTGATAAGCTGCTGTCTTTCCCACGCCCCTCTTAAATCTGGGTGTGTACCTGTCATACAGACGACAGTGATCTGGCTGGACCTGTCTGATTGCCTCACGCCTCGATGGCAGTGGGTTTTAAAGGGCCATACTAGCTGGCTCTCTATAGGTCAAACACACACCTGTCACAGACAATTAGTTAGACTCACATAGGCATTATTTGATCTAACTCTGAGCATATTTGAGCAGTTGAGCAGGTTAGTAAGTAATAACAGGGTAATAACATTTTAATTATATAGCCTAACCCCAATGCTTAGTGTTTGTTAACAAAGCCTGTTTGCAATGACCATTATAACGTGTGGTTGTTTCAGGACCATGCAGACCTGACCAAACACTCCTTCAGGATGGGGATGAAGCTGGAGATGGTATCGCCATTGGAGCCGTTCCACATCTGCCCTGTATCTGTCACACAGGTGAGCCTACCAGACCATTACAAACCTTAGCCAACTGTATCCAACCCCACCAAACAGTATCAAACATAGTCATACCCTTAAAGTGTTTCTATGTATTAATGTAGCCATGGTAATATCACTCCCATCATTGTTAATGTAGCCATGGTAATATCACTCCCATCATTGTTAATGTAGCCATGGTAATATTACTCCCATCATTGTTAATGTAGCCATGGTAATATCACTCCCATCATTGTTAATGTAGCCATGGTAATATTACTCCCATCATTGTTAATGAAGCCATGGTAATATCACTCCCATCATTGTTAATGAAGCCATGGTAATATTACTCCCATCATTGTTAATGTAGCCATGGTAATATCACTCCCATCATTGTTAATGTAGCCATGGTAATATTACTCCCATCATTGTTAATGAAGCCATGGTAATATCACTCACATCATTGTTAATGTAGCCATGGTAATATCACTCCCATCATTGTTAATGTAGCCATGGTAATATCACTCCCATCATTGTTAATGTAGCCATGGTAATATCACTCCCATCATTGTTAATGTAGCCATGGTAATATTACTCCCATCATTGTTAATGTAGCCATGGTAATATCACTCCCATCATTGTTAATGTAGCCATGGTAATATTACTCCCATCATTGTTAATGAAGCCATGGTAATATCACTCCCATCATTGTTAATGTAGCCATGGTAATATTACTCCCATCATTGTTAATGTAGCCATGGTAATATCACTCCCATCATTGTTAATGTAGCCATGGTAATATTACTCCCATCATTGTTAATGAAGCCATGGTAATATCACTCCAATCATTGTTAATGTAGCCATGGTAATATCACTCCCATCATTGTTAATGTAGCCATGGTAATATCACTCCCATCATTGTTAATGTAGCCATGGTAATATCACTCCCATCATTGTTAATGTAGCCATGGTAATATCACTCCCATCATTGTTAATGTAGCCATGGTAATATTACTCCCATCATTGTTAATGTAGCCATGGTAATATTACTCCCATCATTGTTAATGAAGCCATGGTAATATCACTCCCATCATTGTTAATGTAGCCATGGTAATATCACTCCCATCATTGTTAATGTAGCCATGGTAATATCACTCCCATCATTGTTAATGTAGCCATGGTAATATTACTCCCATCATTGTTAATGTAGCCATGGTAATATCACTCCCATCATTGTCTATCTCCTCTTCGTGCTGTAGGTCTTCAATGAGCACTACTTCCAGGTCACAGTGGATGACCTCACTCCAGATGCTACCCCCCTGTCCCTGGTGTGCCATGCCGAGTCGCCGGGCATCCTCCCCGTACAGTGGTGTCTGAAGAACGGGATTGGTCTAGAGCGGCCCAGGGGCTACCTGAGCCAGGACTTTGATTGGGCGGACTACCTGAAACAGAGTGGGACTGAGACCGCCCCCGACGCATGCTTCCCTGACGTAAGATGCGTTCTCTTCCTTCTCTCTCCATCCCTCTCCTCACCCTTCTCTCTCCATCCCTCTCCTCACCCTTCTCTCTCCACCCTTCTCTCTCCATCCCTCACCTCACCCTTCTCTCTCCATGCCTCTCCTCACCCTTCTCTCTCCATGCCTCTCCTCACCCTTCTTTCTCCATGCCTCTCCTCACCCTTCTTTCATCCCTCTCCTCCCCCTCTCTTCCTGTCTTTCCACCTATCTCACTCTTGTCATCCCGGTTCCCACCCCCCTTAAAGCTGCATTATATCACTTTTTGGGCGACCCCAGCAAATTCACTTTGGCAGATCTATGACTGACATTTCATTCTCATATAAAGCAAGTCTAAGAAGCAGTATATATGTTCTATGTGTATTATTTCTATGCTTCCTGTTCTTAAGTTTTGTCTTTTACTTTCAGTTTTGTATACCAGCTTCAAACTGCTGAAAATACAATATTTTTGCTTATGGAAAATATACTCGTCTGCAGTGGACTGTACCCCTGCAGGGTCACCACAGGTCTGACAGAACTCTCCCTCTATTAGATGGTACAATGATTCTGTACACAATGACTGCTTGTTTTGTCACATAAAATGCAATTAGGCGAACTATTAGAATTTTAGCAACTAGGAAATGGTGGAGTGATTCCTGCATATTACACCTTTAAATGAATGATAATACATAAACACAGACATTCCCTCTCAATCAAACAAGAGCAAGAAGAATGGGTGTGGCTTAAGTCTTTTGTTAGAAGGATTCATTGCAATGTCTACTGCTTATCCCATTGGCTGTCTGTGTGTGTAGGCGTGGCAGAGCCGAGGCTTCTCTAAAGACATGTGGCTGGAGGCTGTTAACCCTGTCAGGCCCACCGAGGTGTGTGTGGCTCAGATCACACAGGTCAGGGGTCGCCTGATGTGGCTCAGACTGGAAGGTGAGACCTGTGTGTGTGTGTGTGTGTTTTTGTGTGTGTGTGTGTGTGTGTGTGTGTGTGTCTGTGTGTGAGGACAGCTGTCTTAAACCATCCTCTTTTGTCCCTCTCTAGGTCTGCCTAAGTCCGTCCCTGAGTGTATTGTGGATGTGGAGTCCATGGACATCTTTCCTGTAGGATGGTGTGAGACCAATGCTTACCTCTTGACGCCACCACTGAAGCCTGTCTGTATGTATCCCCACATGTCTCTCACACACACACACACACACACACAAACACTGTGCACAGTGCAAACCCTATTATTTTCTGTTGATTGCAGGCCAGCAGCAGAAGAAGATAGCTGTCGTCCAGCCAGAGAAGCAGTAAGTTTTCCGATGCTCCAAAACTACAGAGAACCACTCCAATTAAACCCTTACTATTCCATTCCCTTTTGAAAGCCCCATCCAGCACTTTAACAGTTCCATCACACAGATTGCTATTCCACTCTAAAAACAAATCAATGTATTGCCAAGCCATTTCAACACCACAGAAATGCATGCCCTATACTTTACAATAAAACTCCCTAGATGGAGAACACACTCAAGTAGATTCCTTAAAAAGCCTTAAGGTCGCTCTCTCTCAAACCATAGCCTTCCCCCGAAACATTAGCTAGCTGTTCGATTGATTGATTGATTGATTGATTGATTGATTGATTGATTGATTGGTTCATGGTTTGATTGACATTCTGTCTGTAGGTTGGCTCCGCCACAACCCGTGGAGACAATCCCTCTCAGCCTCTGCGAGCCCGTTGCCATGGATACGGGTAAACAAGATTCATAATTCAAACATGAGAGGATTTATTTACAGCTATTAATGAAAATGAGAGTTGATGATGACAGTGATTAACATGGAAAAGCCCTGTAAACAGAATGAGCGCGTGAGCCTGTGTTGTGTTCATTAGCCACACCTGTTTCTAAGCAGATTCATACTCATGAGCGGACAACGTTCGTCTGTCTAACAGTTGCTCTTCCCAATCGCTGATTGGTACCTCACAGCTTGTCTCTTAAAAGTGTTGCTTTCTAACAAACTTCTACATATAAATCAATATTACACTTCAGCCAATTTTCTGTGTGTGTTTGTGTGCCAATGTTCTGTATATTTATTAGGTGTGTGTGTGTGGGGGGGCTGGGGGGGGGGGGGGCGCATCAGTATTGTGTTCATAAGAGACCCATGCCCTTCTAAGTTCCTTTAAAAATCCACCCACTTGCTCATGCATATTTATCGTTTGTCTAATTACTATTCAACCGGAGTGGTGCAATTACAGGTGTATGAGTAACAAAGTGTAAACTGAGGTGTGGAGTCATACTGCGTTGTTATGTAGAGTACACCTCTAATACAAGCCTCATTAACAAGGCAGTGCAGTGGAGTTTTATTACCAAAGTCATACGTCTATTAAGTGTTAGGCTCCTAATTGGTCTTTTGACCAATCACATCAGATCTTTCCACATCATTTTCACATCTTTTTCAGACCTGATCTGATTGATCAAAAGACCAATTGGTAAAACATATATCCTGCCTGACTAAACGCAGCCCAATTCAGATATATTTTTCACTAATTGTACTTTAATTTAGTGTCACACTCTATCAAGTGATTAAACTTGATAGGCTGCCGGATGTTCTTATACCTGTCTGTCATTGGAGGATTGTCTGATGTCCCGTGATGCTTCTCTCTCCTCCCCAGGCTCAGCCAATGGGAGATACTGCTGTGCCAGGATCTATGTGAACCACCGCTGTTTCTCTGGCCCTTACCTGAACAAGGGCCGCATCGCTGAGCTGCCACAGGCTGTAGGTCCGGGGAAATGCACTCTGGTTCTCAAAGAGGTAGGTAGTGGAACATCAACATACTGGCTGTATCCAAATCTTTTGACCAGAAAAACTAACAACAGACTCTGGAAAAGGTAGAGAGGCATACGCCTAATTAAAAGGAGGGAAGGAGGGAAGGAGGGAGGGAGGGAGGGAGGGAGGGAGGGAGGGAGGGAGGGAGGGAGAGAAATGTCTTGTTAACCACCTGCAGTCTCTCAGCAGCAGCATCAGTTTAATGTGAACTGTCAATCATTTCTGTTTATACACACACCCCCACACACACACACAGTAACTCAGCAAAAATAGCCTTTAATTTCCCTAGATACCCCCTACTGTAAGTGTGTGAATGTGTCCTTGCTCATTTTAGTGTGTTTTCAGGTTTGTGTGTTTGTGTTCTACTGGTTTTAGTTGTTCTGTAGTTTTAGTGTCACGTTCACTTCAAAACTAGGGAGAAGAAATGTCATCAGTATGGTATTCAACTTCTACAGCACTAACCCAGGAGTTCTCTCCCACTAACCCAGAAGTTATCTCCCACTAACCCAGGAGTTCTCTCCCACTAACCCAGAAGTTCTCTCCCACTAACCCAGAAGTTCTCTCCCACTAACCCAGAAGTTCTCTCCCACTAACCCAGAAGTTCTCACCCCCTAACCCGGACGTTCTCTCCCCCTAACCCAGAAGTTCTCTCCCCCTAACCCGGAAGTTCTCTCCCCGTGCAGGTGCTGAGCATGCTGATCAATGCGGCCTACAAGCCTGGGCGTGTCCTGAGGGAACTACAGGATGTAGAGGACCAGCACTGGGACTGCCACGAGGAGACCCTCAAAGCCAAGTGAGTCCCACCTGGAGGAACTCGACCCTGATTGGAGCAGCCAGTAGGACCCATTTTACAAAGTCACAAGGGAAACCCAGAACATGCATGCTCCTACTGAACGTCCTGAGTACAAGTTCCTGTATGAATACTACTATTGGCCTGAGCTGACACTGATGCTTCTCTCCTCTCCTTAGATACAAAGGGAAGACGTATCGATCGTCCATCCGGATCGTGCGTCTGGCAGAGCAGATCCCAGACTTCTGTCGTAAAGTGTGTGCGAAGCTGCAGTGCTGTTCCAACCTCTTCAGCCCCGTCCAAGTCACAGACAAGTGCCCTGAGAACTGTGCCATGCAGACCAAGACCAAATACAGTGAGTGTGTGTAGGCTGTGGTTACTGTACATGTGTGTTTATGTGTGGGTTTCTGTTTATGGGAACTAAGATCAACTTCATATATGTTTGTAGGTTGGTGTGTGCGTACGCGAACAAATACAGTAATTTTCTACAAGTGTGAGTTTGTGTGTCTGTCACAAAAAACACACACACACACACACACACACACGAAAATACACACACTAACCTGCATCAGAATTGAGCCAATATTAACTGCATGGAGTGTTGTGTCCCCAGCTTATTACTACGGTAAGAAGAGGAAGCTGTCTAAGCCATTTGGAGGAGAGGAGAGTCTGGAGGCCAAACCCACACGACGCAGGAAGAAGAGGAAGGCCATCTTTGTTCAGAAGAAACGACGCTCGTCTGCAGTGGACTATACTCCTGCAGGGTCACCACAGGTCTGACAGGTCTCCCTCTATTTCAGTCTTGTCTGTCGCTCTCTCCATATCTCTATTTCTCTATTTCTCATGTGTATAAGAGTAAAGGCTGGTGCCCTCAGTCTCCTTTCTTTCTTTCTTTCTTTCTTTCTTTCTTTCTTTCTTTCTTTCTTTCTTTCTTTCTTTCTTTCTTTCTTTCTTTCTTTCTTTCTTTCTTTCTTCTCTGTGTGTGTCTCTCTCTCCCTCTTCTATAATGGACTTGATTGTCTCTGCACTAAGATTGACCCTATAACTCCCTATAGGACAGTGATGATGACGAGGATGAAGATGATCTTATGTTGCAGTCGGGCAGTGAAGAAGGCACCAGCTCTGAGCCACGCGAGGACCACACCGACACTTCCTCTGTGGAGGTGGCTAACGCCCGGCCGCGGCGCGCCGTGACGCTACGCAGGGCCACCCATACCGGCATAGCTTCGGGCAGCCATGAGGGTCCTGAAAGCAGGAGGCGGAGCACTCGGTCCCTGTCATATAACCAGGGAAACAAGTACCACCCACCCAACAGACAGGAGATGCAGGTGAGGGAGAATGCTACACGCAGAGACACACACATACACACACCCACATTAATAAAGATTACTGTTGGCCGGTGCCCCAGGTATGGTCAACGAATGACGTCCTGATGTCATATCCAGTCGATAAAGGCCCTGTATGTAGATACATTTTTATGGCTATGTGTCCTGTGGTCCTCCAGGTGGAGTGTAGTGCGGAGGAGAGCCAGCTGGTGTTGGAGAGGAACCCTTTGGAGTGGTCCGTAGACGACGTGGTCACCTTCATCACATCCACCGACTGTGCTGCTCTCGCCAAGATCTTCCAGGAGCAGGTACACACACACTGTGCACACACTCTGAAATACACGCAAACACACACACACACAAGTCCCCAAAACAACACAGTTTCTTGTTTGGTGTACAGACTTCACATTATCATTAACATCTTCATCCTCTCTGGCTCGCTCTCTCTCACACTCACTATCTCTCATCTTATTCTGGCTTTCTTTCTGCAGGACATAGATGGCCAGGCGTTATTGTTGCTCACTCTACCAACAGTCCAGGAGTGTATGGAGCTGAAGCTGGGTCCAGCCATTAAGCTGTGTCACCAGATAGAGCGTGTCAAGGTGGCCTTCTATGCCCAGTACGCCAACTGATCCTGGGCATCTCACCTGGCACCTTTACCCGGTAGGGCACAGACTGTCTGGAGATGCCCCACCCAGTACACATCTGAGGAAGAGGAGGAGAGATGGTTTGGCTTAATGCCAAGTCTGGCATTACCTGTTCTGGAAGGCTTGGAGGAAAGTGGGAAAACTGATAATGCTGTCATTTAGGAATTCCAAAATTCTGGACATGGAATACCAGGGCACTTTTCTGTGGATTACTGATGTCATATAGAGAAGGAAGTGATGTCAAAGGAAGCAGAGGAGGAGCTACCCACATACGGAGCTCAGGACGTCATCATCATCTGCGACAGCAGGCAGAGATGGATGTGAAGGTTTAGATTTCCACAGTACTGTGTGGAAGGATCAGTCAACTGTGAATAGTTGAATACGGTACATATGAGTCAATGAATATGGAATATAGATCTGTGAAGAAAACTGATCGAAATTGAGGATTATTTTCTTGGAACATTTTGAAATTGAGGATTATTTTATTGGAACATTTTGAAATTGAGGATTATTTTCTTGGAACATTTTGAAATTGAGGATTATTTTCTTGGGAAAACGTATTTAAAAAATGTTACGTACTGTGTGAGACTGATGGCCCTGACAGCGTTTAAGTTATGAACAAATGTTATTAAATATTTGTCCAATGGTTTCCCTCTTTGTTATATTTAAGTAAATTAGGTTAATATATTTGATTAACTTATTCCTTATTGAAAATATATAATATATCTTATTTGGATGTAACAAAAAATATATTTAGAGACAGTTGATAGGATATTGAAATGTCCAAGTCTTTGGTTTCAAATATGTATTTAAGGATATTCATGTTATTCCAGTCAATAGTAATCTAGTCCTGTTATTAAATTCTGTTTTCTTCTTGTGTGCATAGGGAAATAGTAGGTCCGCTGCAATAGTAGGTCCGCTGTAGTTTGTAAAAAATCGATCTGTAACATTTCTACTAACCTTAACCCTTATTCAAAACCTTACCTTAACACTTATTCAAAACCTTACCTTAACCCTTATTCAAAACCTTACCCTAACCCTTATTCAAAACCTTACCCTAACCCTTATTCAAAACCTTACCCTAACCCTTATTCAAAACCTTACCCTAACCCTTATTCAAAACCTTACCTTAACCCTTATTCAAAACCTTACCCTAACCCTTATTCAAAACCTTACCCTAACCCTTATTCAAAACCTTACCCTAACCCTTATTCAAAACCTTACCCTAACCCTTATTCAAAACCTTACCCTAACCCTTATTCAAAACCTTACCTTAACCCTTATTCAAAACCTTACCCTAACCCTTATTCAAAACCTTACCCTAACCCTTATTCAAAACCTTACCTTAACCCTTATTCAAAACCTTAACCCTTATTCAAAACCTTACCCTAACCCTTATTCAAAACCTTACCCTAACCCTTATTCAAAACCTTACCCTAACCCTTATTCAAAACCTTACCCTAACCCTTATTCAAAACCTTATCCTAACCCTTATTCAAAACCTTACCTTAACCTTTATTCAAAACCTTACCCTAACCCTTATTCAAAACCTTACCCTAACCCTTATTCAAAACCTTAACCCTTATTCAAAACCTTACCCTAACCCTTATTCAAAACCTTACCCTAACCCTTATTCAAAACCTTACCCTAACCCTTATTCAAAACCTTACCTTAACCCTTATTCAAAACCTTACCCCTTATTCAAAACCTTACCCTAACCGTAATCTTAGCAAGCAGTTGCTTATCAACAGATAGTCTGTTGCTTAGAAATAGATTGTTTGTTGATAGTATCTACAGTGTCCTGGATTAGTTAAACACTTTAATAAGTTGTTTTAACAATCATGTAAACAATCATGTAACATGTATCCATCTATGCAAAATGCGGTGCATATATTTTTGATAAGTGTTGATAAGAAAATAAATTTCTACTGATTTTTGTAATGAAGCTTTGTTTTCTGGTGTTTGTAGAGATTAAGAATTCATCAAGGTGTTTTTTTTAGAAACCTTGTGTAAACTCACAGGAGGGTGCCTGAATGAAGTACATAGTAGTAATAACCTTTCCATTACTGGATTTCATTGTGTTTTTTCATACAGGCAGTGACTAGTAGTCTGTTGTATTTCCAAGACTGTATCATGTTCTTAATGTAATATACATTTAATTTAATACAGACAGTACATATTCAGATGAGGGTATTTCACAGAAGTAAGACGAGTCATGCTTCACCAATTTTCTGTTACTGCACAGTTGAATTAATTTAATAGCACGTACACACACCAACTGTAACACTTTCTATTGAGCCAATCTGAAAAGCGGCTTAATCAACTGCTACCTCAAATGGTTGCCTGGCAACACAATTTCTAACGTCTGTTTTGCATGATTTTCCCTTTTCCCAGCTGTATCTGAAAACAAACTGGATACATTCTGATTGCAGAAGAGTAAACAACCATTCAACCAGTTTACATTTTTGTAAAAAGCTGAATTTTTTTTTATCTCATGTACAAGTACCAATTTCAAACAGTCGATGATTTTAATGCATTCAAACAGTGAATGTGATGGTAACTCTTTTTAAATAAAACAATGTTAAGAGTATGAGCTGGCAAGTACAGACAACTACAATATTTTTGTAAAAACTTCAAATGGCTTTGAGAGGCCTGTCAGTTAAGATGGAGGGTTGTGATTGGATATGGTCCCAGGGAAGTAGATCCTGGTAAGACCTCCTTCTCTCCGTTCAAAGAGGGCAGCAGTAGTAGTGTGTGTGTCAGGACTCAGCTGTGATCGACTGTACAGGCCTGGGAAACAGAGCGCATAGGGGAAGAAGAGCAAACGATGTGTGTTCGTGGTTAACCACCTCTCTGTGCTCTCGCAGTACAACACTCACATTGCAGCAGGCCTATATCTGGGTCACGACAGCACTGCTCTGGTCGTTCAGAGAGAAAGATAAAGAAAGCGAGAGTGAGGGACGAATGTGAAAATTATTAGGCTATACCGTTTTCAGTAAGTGTATCGGGTTAATATAAACACTCACTCGTACACACTACGTTGACACTCGCACACAAAACCCACACACATTTCACAGAAACTACATACGCCCACACGCATGCACACGCAGACCGACACAACACAAACACACATACATACACATTGCACACTCGCGCACACACAGTTTTACACTCATCATTTGCTGCTGCTACTCTGTTCTCTATTTTGCTTGTATTATTATCTATCCTGATGCCTATATACACTATATATACAAAAGTATGTGGACACCACTTCAAATTAGTGGATTCGGCTATTTCAGCCACACAAGTTGATGACAGGTGTATAAAATTGAGCATACAGCCATGCAATCTCCATAGACAAACATGGCAGTAGAATGGCCCGTACTGAAGAGCTCAGTGACTTTCAACGTGTTACCGTCATAGGATGGACTTTTTTCCAACAAGTCAGTTTCGTTGAATTTCTGCCCTGCTAGAGCTGCCCCAGTCGACTGTAAGTGCTGTTATTGTGAAGTGGAAATGTCTAGGAGCAACAACGGCTCAGACACGAAGCGGTAGGCCACACAAGCACACAGAACTGAACTGCTGAGTGCTGAAGCGCGTGAAAATTGGCTGTCCTCGGTTGCAATACTCAACACGAGTTACAAACTGCCTCTGGAAGCAACGTCAGCACAAGAACTGTTCGTCGGGAGCTTCCTGAAATGGGTTTCCATGGCCGAGCAGCAGCACACAAGCAGTAGAAACGCGTTCTCTGGAGGGATGAATCACGCTTTACCATCTGGCAGTCCAACGGACTAATCTGGGTTTGGCGGATTACAGGAGAATGCTACCTGCCCGAATGCTTAGTGCCAACTGTAACGTTTGGTGGAGGAGGAATAATGGCCTGGCACTGTTTTTCATGGTTTGGCTAGGCTCCTTAGTTCCAGTGAAGTGAAATCTTAACGGTACAGCATTCAATGACATTCTAGACTATTCTGTGCTTCCAACTTTGTGGCAACGGTTTGTGGAAGGCCCTTTCCTGTTTTAGCATGGCAATGCCCTTGTGCACAAAGCGAGGTCCATACAGAAATGGTTTGTCGAGATCGGTCTGGAAGAACTTGACTGGCCTGCACAGCGCCCTGACCTCAACCCCATCAAACTCCTTTGGAATGAATTGAAACGCTGACTGCGAGCCAGGCCTAATTGCCCAACCTCGGTGCCCGACCTCATTAATGCTCATGTGGGTGAATGGCAGCAAGTCCCCACAGCAACGTTCCAACATCTAGTGGAAAGCCTTCCCACAAGAGTTGAGCCTGTAATATCAGCAAAGGCGCCATGATTTTTGGAATGAGATGTTCGACGAGCAGGTGTCCACATACTTTTGGTCATGTAGTGTATCTAGATCAAATACCTCGTACCTCTGCACATTGATCTGGTACTGGATTATTCTTCTTGTGTTACTGTTTTATTGAAAAATGTTTTAACTCTGCATTTTTGCGAAGGGCTTGTAAGCAAGCAATTCACAGTAAAGTCTACACCAGTTGTATTCGGTGCATGTGACACACACAATTTGATTTGTTTTGAATAAACATATGTATTTAGTAAAATACACAACGAACGAGCTGAAGTAAAGGACTTTTCCAAAGGGAATGGACGTTGTACATCACAGTAGTTGATAATTATTATTTTTTTTAAACGGTGTAATTCAAATGAACCTTGTCTTACATTAATTGTCTGTCACTAAAGCCGTTTAATAAACAAGCAGTTCTAGCAGACGGATAAGAAGTGACATCATCATTCAGAAATGATTAACTATTGATTAAGGTTTAGCTGTGTGGAACGACCGTGTGTCTATGACATCACACCTCTGTGTAACCAGCCAAACAATTTCCTCTCTGTTCTTCATTATTCATAAGTCATCTGTACTGCCTGTGGGACCAAATCACCATCTGCTCCTCGCCCATTTCCATATGCCTTTACAAAGTGAAGGATGCATCTGAAATGGGAAGAACAGACAGAAAGAGAGCGAGATGGAGAGAGAGAGAGATGGAAAGAGAGATAGAGAGATACAATATGAACATTTTTCTGGACCCCCCCCTCATCTCTCTCTCAAACATAATGAATTCACTGATATTATCATTGAGGGGAATGGATGAAATGATAAAAATGTAAACAAATTGCTCCTTTGAAAATAATTAGCAGTGAAGCACAACAGGAGTGTGTTAGAGAGGGAGGGAGGTGTGTGTGTGCACTGATATGCACTGTCTACATGTACTGTTTATTTAAGATGTTGTATCCAATGTTGCTGTTGGTAAGCCTTTGATTTCCTTTATCATGTATTAATTCGCCGCTGACTGCCAACCAGCCAATCACAGCTAGCAGAGAAAACAACTAACAACTAACTATAAAGTAGTGCTTTATACAGGGAATAGAGTGCCTTTTCAGACCCCTTGACTTTTCCACATTTTGTTACGTTACAGCCTTATTCTAAAATGTATTACCCTTTAATGATGAAGCGAAAAACTGTTTTTTATAAATGTTTACAAATGTATTAAATATAAAAAAACAGAAATAACTTATTTACAGAAGTATTCGAACCCTTTGCTATGAGACTCGAGCTCAGGTGCATCCTGTTTCCATTGATCATCCTTGAGATGTTTCTACAACTTGATTGGAGTCCACCTGTGGTAAATTCAATTGATTGGACATGATTTGGAAAGGCACACACCTGTCTATATAAGGTCCCACAGTTGACAGTGCATGTCAGAGCAAAAACCAAGCCATGAGGTCAAAGGAATTGTCCGTAGAGCTCTGAGACAGGATTGTGTCGAGGCACAGATCTGGGGAAGGGCACCAAAACATTTCTGAAGCATTGACGGTCTCCAAGAACACAGTGGCCTCGATCATTCTCAAATGGACGAAGTTTAGAACCACCAAGGGGTAGAAGGGCCTTGGTCAGGGAGGTGACCAAAAACTCGATGGTCACTCTGACAGAGCTCCAGAGATCCTCTGTGTAGATGGGAGAACCTTCCATAACGACAACTTTCTCTACAGCACTCCACCAATCAGGCCTTTATGGTAGAGTGGCCAGACGGAAGCCACTCCTCAGTAAAAGGCACATGACAGCCTGCCATGAGAAACAAGATTCTCTGGTCTGACAACTTTGGCCTGAATGCCAAGCGTCACGTCTGGAGGAAACCTGGCACCATCCCTACGTTGAAGCATATTGGTGGCAGCATCATGCTGTGGGGATGTTTTTCAGCGACACGGACTGGGAGACTAGTCAGGATCGAAGCAAAAATATACGGAGCAAAGTACAGAGAGATCCTTGATGAAAACCTGCTCCGGAGCGCTCAGGACCTCAGACTGGGGCGAAGGTTCACCTTCCAAAAGAACAATGAACCTAAGCACACATTCAAGACAACACAGGAGTGACATTCTCTTAATGTCCTTGAGAAGCCCAGCCAGAGCCCGTACTTGGACGAGATCAATCATCTCTGGAGAGACCTGAAAATAGCTGTACATCGACGCTCCCCATCCAACCTGACAGAGAATGGGAGAAACTCCCCAAATACAGGTTTGCCAGGCTTGTAGCATCAAACACAAGAAGACTTGAGGCTGTAATCGCTGACAAAGGTGCTTCAACAAAGTACTGAGTAAATGGTCTGAATACTTATGTAAATGTCATATTTCAGCTTTTAATTTGTTATAAATTTGCTAACATTTCTAAAAACCTGTTTTATCATTGTCATTATGGGGTAATGTGTGTAGATTGATGAAAAAAAAGATTTAATCAATTTTAGAGAAAGGCTGTAAATGTGGAAAAGATCAAGGGGTCTGAATACTTTCTGTATGAGTGGGATTTATTTCCTGTTGTTCTGATAAAGTGATTTTATTGTGTGGTCTGTTAAAACCTTCCTAAGAGGACTACAGTTGAAGTCGGAAGTTTACATACACTTAGGTTGAAGTCATTAAAACTCATTTTTCAACCACTCCACAGATTTTTATGTTAACTAACTATAGTTTTGGCCAGTCGGTTAGGACATCTACTTTGTGCATGACACAAGTAATTCTTCCAACAGTTGTTTACAGACAGATTATTTCACTTATAATTCACTATATCACAATTCCAATGGGTCAGAAGTTTACATACACTAAGTTGACTGTGCCTTTAAAAAGCTTGGAAAATTCCAGAAAGTGATGTCATGGCTTTAGAAGCTTCTGATAGGCTAATTGACATCATTTGAGTCAATTGGAGGTGTACCTGTGGATGTATTTCAAGGCCTACCTTAAAACTCAGTGCTTCTTTGCTCGACATCATGGGAAAATCAAAAGAAATCAGCCAAGACCTCAGAAAAAAATGTGTAGACCTCCACAAGTCAGATTCATCCTTGGGAGCAATTTCCAAACACCTGAAAGTACCACGTTCATCTGTACAAACAATAGTACACAAGTATAAACACCATGGGACCACTCAGCCGTCATACCGCTCAGGAAGGAGACGCGTTCTGTCTCCTAGAGATGAAAGTACTTTGGTGTGTGGTCCCATACAAACCTGACTCAGTTACATCAGTTCTGCCAGGAGGAATGGGCCAACATTCACTCAACATATTGTGGGAAGCTTTTGGAAGGCTACCTGAAACGTTTGACCCAAGTTAAACAATTTAAAGGCAATACTACTAAATACTAATTGAGTGTATGTAAACTTCTGATCCACTGGGAATGTGATGAAAGAAATAAAACCTGAAATAAAATCATTCTCTCTACTATTATTCTGACATTTCACATTCTTAAAATAAAGTGGTGATCCTAACTGACCTAAGACAGGGAATTTTTACTAGGATTAAATTTCAGGAATTGTGAAAAACTGAGTTTAAATGTATTTGGCTAAGGTGTATGTGAACTTCCGACTTCAACTGTATCTGTCAGTAGTAGGCCTAATGATGGGGGGGGCGGTCTGTTGAAGGTTCATGTCCATCTCTCTAAGGTCATAGTGGTCATAGTGAACACTAAAGCTTTGCGCTGCGTCAGTGAAATTCAAACCCTGCGAGACTGAGAGCTGACAGGACATGACAGAGCGTCGACTCTTTCTTTTCTCCTCTCTGCCTCCTCTCCTATGCTCCATGTTTGAACCTATGTCCCTCTCATGCTGCTCAGTAGTGTATCCTATTGGAGTAATCAGTAATCAGGACAGATTTTTTTTTTTACACAAGACGTTCCATTTATCATGCTCCATTTATGTGTGTGCCGGTGCGTACGTACTGTACATGCGTGCCAGTGTAACTTTTCATTCCATGTGGAAAATGACAGTAATAAAAGTACTACGTTGGTCTGTCTTTGCTCGTAGGCAACCTGGTGAAATGGTAGTGGTTTCCCTGAATTCAAAGGTGGTGGTTTTGTTTTCAATGTAATTTCTGAATCATTTCCTTGCTTGTCTCTCTCTCTCTCTCGGTGCTCGCTGTGCATCTCTTTGTATGTCTGTGGGTCGCAGCTTTCAGTTGTATTTTTTGTATTTTTTTGCGGGGGGTGGGGGGGACTCAGTCTTCTAAATTTGACTGTGCATCAGCAGTTTTCCTCTTGTTATATTGCCACTTACTGACAGTCACTCGATTCTCCCATGTCAGTTAAATACTGTTTAGATCTAGTTAGTCTAGCCAGACAACTAAACTTGTTGTAATCATGGCAGAATTACTAACGGGCACGCAGCGCACCAGGGGCCCTGACCTTAAGGGAACCCCATTGATTATGTTGGTCACTCTCACTCAGATATTATATTAAAATGGTGTAAGTCTTGGCAAAATGTGAATAATCAATTTTAAAACACAACAAATGTCTTCCCACCTCAAAATGGGTGAAACTGGAGGAAATTAGCCATAAAACTCTACACAAAAAAAGGTTTGTAAAGCATAAATATTTCTTTAGAGATCCCTCTGTACGTGTTGAATTATAGATTTGAATCCCAGTGCTGAGTAAATGTGTAGCGGCTAATCGTATAGCTAATAGGCTACGTGTATGTAGATGGACTTGGTGATAATGGCTGGGTTCATTTCTGCTTGTTTGGGTTCTTCTCTAAATAGAATTTAGTGCTTTAAAATTGTATAGAAATGCAGTACATGATCTTGGCTAAGGCCCTGCACAGAATTATTAGGATTACAGATTTCCTGCTTATTCCCTCCAGATTACGGAATTTTTCCAACCAGGTTTTCTGGAAAACCAGGGAATTTTGGGATGTTTACCGGATTTTGGGATAGTTACCGGATTTGTGAAACCCTAATGGGAGGATGTGTTTACGTGTGTACTATATGTGTGTATGCGTGCGTGCGTGTGTGTGTCTGTGTAGTATGCGTTCATGAGGGTGAGGTATTAGGGGGGAAAATGTGTGGAGGAATTTCTCGGGATTCTTACAGCAGCTGGTTGGCTGCTGGGCTGGTTTCCATGGCAACGGGTGTAAAAGAGTACAGGCTGGCTCCCTCAGTACCGTATCTGTGAGCCGTACAAAGGAACTACACTTTGAAATCACACTTGTCCCCCTCCCCTCTCTCTCTCTCTCTCTCTCTCTCTCTCTCTCTCTCTCTCTCTATTGCTCTCTCTGTCTTTCTCTCTCTCTCTCTCTCTCTCTCTCTCTGTCCTCCATCTTCCCATCCTTACGATAAATACAGCTCTATCGTACTACTGTGCACTAACTCACACACTAGGCATAAATTCTTTGCCCATTCATTCACATACTCAAAGAGGGATTTGCACAGAGGATTTATTAATACATGGAAATACAATGTGTCATTTAAACAGGAAAAGGATTTGAGGAGTTTTATGCTATGTTGTTAAACGACTTCCTCAAAATCCAAATGTAATGTAACCCTGGCTGATTCATTTAGCTGTAAATTCCCCCAGCTATAGGCTACTGAAGAGAAAGAAAAAGGTGGTCTACACATAGGTCTACGCTCATAAAAAATTATGATGTTGAATGGCATAGGTCTACACTCATAAAAAATTATGATGTTGAATGGCATAGGTCTACACTCTTAGAAAGTGGTCCCCATAGAAGAACCCTTTTTGGTTCTCGGTAGAACCCCTTTTGGTTCTCGGTAGAACCATTTTGCGTTCCATGTAGAACTATCTGTAGAAAGGGTTGTACAGTTGTACAACCAATAAACCCTTTAAGGTTATAGATAGCACCTTTCTATACACCTTCTAAGAGTGTACTGTTAAAATAATGTCTAACAGTAAGGGGCATTAACTACCTGTGTATAGCAGAATTATTCAAAAATATTCCTCTTTTATTTTTCCTAAGAATCTCTTGTTTTACCACAGAACAATTGAGAGAGAGAGAGAGAGAGAGAGAGAGAGAGAGAGAGAGAGAGAGAGAGAGAGAGAGAGCGCGCGAGAGAGAGAGACATTTTCCATATGCTACACCATAAGAGTAGTCATAGGACATTTTTTTTTTTAAACGGGAAATTACATTGTGAAGGGTTTTCATAACAATAGCATGACTAACTAGCAATAGATGACGTGGATATGAAACTCCCAGTGCAGTACTGTGTTTACGCATGCCATTGGTTGTGGTAGGGGAGTCACACAGCCCTATCTCCTGACTCAGAGACTGACTGGGTTGAGGCTGCAGGCTGGAGAGTGGGAGAACTGGTTTGCATGACCAGCATGGCATTAGATGCACATTATTACAAGCGCTGGGATTCCAGACTAAGAGGCACCTACTGAGTGGAAAACAACCAACAGTCATTTTCACCAGTGGTAGAATAGTCTACTTTCAAGTGTTTTTTTTTTTTTAAGAAAAAGAAAACACTGAAATATATCTAAAAACTCATATCTACACCCCCATATAACTCCCACTTTACACCCACATGGTTGAAATGTATGCATCCAAATATTAGGCATTGTGCATTGTGCGTTCTTCAGACACACCATTTACTCAATAGTCAAGTATCGCCATCTAACGGATGCAGCTGACATGCACGATATGAGTTTAATTAATAGAATTGCAACTGGGATGGGAACTGAGCTGCTCAACAGCTGCGGGAAAACTGGATTATCGTCCATTTTCCAATTACCCTTTACTGCTAACCCTTTCCTGGCGTGACAGCCTACCCCTGTTTTTTTCAGCCAACTTTCCTATCCAATTCTAAACTGATCGATGGGGGATAGTTTCTACAAGTACTGGTAGTAAATAGGACAAACCAGAGTGGGGAGAGTTCAGAATCTGAAAAGACTCCGACTACTTGCGATATTCAACCATAGACGCATTGCGGAAATCTCTCCCATCCCAACTGTGTTTTGCACACATGTAATACCCCTTCACTCCACAGGAGGGCATCATTGAGTCCTTCATTAATTGAGCCCATTGATAGTAAAGGGGCGTTATCTTGACGTCTGCCGTGGTGCTGCTGGTGGTGGTAAAATAGAGGTGTACTTATTCTGATAGGCTATCATTGGTGCCTCCACAAGGCTACTTACACACAGTTATTACACAACTCTGAAGCAGCAACATGACCATTAGCCTTAAATTAACTACAACACAGAGGAATTTGTGTTTTGACTTTTTTATTTAACCTTTATTTAAATCAGTCAGTTTACAATGACAGCCTATATTGTTCTACAGGGTCAGCCATAGTAATACTGTGCCCCTGGAGCAAATTATTAGGGTTTAGTGCATTGCTCAAGGGCATATCAACAGGTTTTTCCCCTTGTCAGCTCAGGTATTCAAACCAGCAACCTTTCAGTTACTTGCCCAACACTCTAACCACTAGACTACCTGCCACCCAAGGTAGGAATTAATTTATTCTATTATACCCATTATTTTGCATATTGACTCATTTCCAGTCTGTCAAAGAAGAAAATTGTATATTACTAGCTATGCTTATTTATTTTGATTTATTTTAATAATTCCACTAGTCTGAAATATAGACTGCTGCAAATTAAAACACACCTTCAAGTTTAAATCCTGATTGGTTTGCACTTATAACCTTCCCACTCATGCACCAACTTGTCAGAAATACAATCTTCTCTTTTGAAAATACACCAGAGACTTCAAAAGGATCTAGGCCTGTAGTCAATGGTAGAGAAAGATTAATGAAATATGAATTATATGCTGCAATGTAGCCTAATATTTATATTTGTGAGTAACTTGAATTAGTAGCCTAACATGGACACTTGTTAATTTAATTAGTAGACTACCATGGACACTTGAATTAGTAGACTACCATGGATACTTGAATTAGTAGCCTACCATGGACACTTGTTAATTTAATTTAATTAGTAGACTACCATGGACACTTGAATTAGTAGCCTAACATGGACACTTGTTAATTTAATTAGTAGACTACCATGGACACTTGAATTAGTAGACTACCATGGACACTTGAATTAGTAGCCTACAGTGGACACTTGTTAATTTAATTTAATTAGTAGACTACCATGGACACTTGAATTAGTAGCCTACCATGGACACTTGAATTAGTAGCCTACCATGGACATTTGCATTAGTAGCCTACCATGGACACTTGTTAATTTAATTTAATTAGTAGACTACCATGGACACTTGAATTAGTAGCCTACCATGGACACTTGTTAATGTAATTTAATTAATAGACTACCATGGACACTTGAATTAGTAGCCTACCATGGACACTTGAATTAGTAGCCTACCATGGACACTTGTTAATTTAATTTAATTAGTAGACTACCATGGACACTTGAATTAGTAGCCTACCATGGACACTTGAATTAGTAGCCTACCATGGACACTTGTTAATTTAATTTAATTAGTAGACTACCATGGACACTTGAATTAGTAGCCTACCATGGACACTTGTTAATTTAATTTAATTAGTAGACTACCATGGACACTTGAATTAGTAGCCTACCATGGACACTTGAATTAGTAGCCTACCATGGACACTTGTTAATTAAATTTAATTAGTAGACTACCATGGACACTTGAATTAGTAGCCTACCATGGACACTTGAATTAGTAGCCTACCATGGACACTTGTTAATTAAATTTAATTAGTAGACTACCATGGACACTTGAATTATTAGCCTACCATGGACACAATTTTTGTGTTTCATGTATTCAGTGCTCTAAGACTTACTATATTTCGAAATGCAAGCCAGGAATGAGTTAAGTAGTGGTACTTAGGACTAATCTCTCACTGTTTTTACTTGTACTCCATTGATGTGATCACTCAATGTTATTATGAAGCACACGTCATGATTATGAAGCACACGTCTAAAAGTGAGCCTACACTTTTAGAGAACAGGATTCCAAAAGGGTTCTTTGGCTGTCACCATTGCATAACCTCTTTTGGGTTTTATGTAGAAGCCTCTGTGTAAAGGGTTCTACATGGAACTCAAACGTGATCTTCCTTGAAACAACAAAGGTAGAACCCCTTTTGGTTCCATGTAGAATTATTTTGGGTTCCATGTAGAAGCCTCTTTGTAAAGGGTTCAACATGGAACTCAAACGGGATCTGCCTGGAATCAAAAAGGGTTCTTCAAATGGTTTTCTTATGGGGACAGCCGCAGAACCCTTTTAGTTTCTAGATAGCACCTTGTTGTAGTTCCTTTCAAAGGGATTTTGTGGAAAAAGAGGTCAATCACTTTGCTCTTATTTCCCCTATGGTCCCTTAACACTCTACCCACCAGACGCCTTGTCTAACCATCATATGTTTGAAGACCTCTATAGAAGTTACACACATGTGTCCTTGTCGATAACAACAAAGGGAAGCTCTTCAAAGACTATGCACACAAACACCAACAAGCTCTCATAGTCTCACATCAGAATTAGACGTTTATCCATGTTTCTCAAACATCACATTTTGAAGTTGTTCCAAATGTCAAATGTCAAAGTGTTTAAGATTAAGTTTACAACTCCACATTTTTAAGGTTAGGGTTTAAGTTTAGGCATTAACTATGAATGATAAGGGTTTGGAATAAGAAACAATCTTTAAAAACAACTTTCTATTACTGGATTCAATCATGCAACCTTTGGCACCAGAGGCAGATGTTTACACCAATCTACCATCCCTGTCCACGACACCTTAGCAAAACCGAAACCTACTTGAAGGTAACAGCGCTCACTGTTGCCCCTAGTGGTCAGTTTCGAGGTCATTTCCCGATGGCTGCACACACACACACACACTCAGATGTGGATGGACGTTGAATACTGACTTATTACGGGTGACCTGGCTGCACACACACACACACACACACACACACACACACACACACACACACACACACACACACACACACACACACACACACACACACACACACACACACACACACACACACACACACACTCCTCTCTGATGGTGTAGCCCACAGAAGAAGGTTTGATGGGAGGCTCTTTGAATTTGACCCCCATGAAATCTCCACTAAAGGGCACACTGAGGAAAAGGTTGCTTATATGGCGATGGTCAATATGCTTGACCTTCAGTCTTTGTGTGTGTGTGTGTGTGTGTGTGTGTGTGTGTGTGTGTGTGTGTGTGTGTGTGTGTGTGTGTGTGTGTGTGTGTGTGTGTGTGTGTGTGTGTGTGTGTGTGTGTGTGTGTGTGTGTGTGTGTGTGTGTGTGTGTGTGTGTGTGTGTGTGTGTGTGTGTGTGTGTTTGAAGTGGGGAGGTCAGGATGAAAGAGATCGCTAGCCTTTCATGAGGGCTTGTGGGGAGACACCTGCATACACACAGGCACATTACAGTAAGTTGAGTAGTTGAGTGAAACAGTATTGAAAGAGTTAATATTGTGTTAAACCTGTATGACCCTTAAGGTGGCAACAGCTCATCATAACCAACAACATAATATACAGGACATGAAGTGACTGGGTTAACAACAGAAATACTGGGGTTGCTAATCTGAT
The DNA here is from genome assembly GCA_023634145.1 of Thymallus thymallus. Lineage (NCBI taxonomy): Eukaryota > Metazoa > Chordata > Actinopteri > Salmoniformes > Salmonidae > Thymallus > Thymallus thymallus. The sequence continues at coordinate 16,504,377 of CM042421.1, read as the reverse complement.
TTAAGAACCTCTGGGTGTCACAATGGCCACTGTTGTTGTTTCAGCATAAATACATGGGCATTAGCGCCACTTACAACACAATAGAGATTGAAAGAGAGAGAGAGAGAGAGAGAGAGAGAGGGAGGGGGAGAGGGAGAGAGACAGAAGGAGAGAGGGAGAGAATCAGAGATATTAGAGAGATGATGGCTAATGAAGGAGATGGGGTGATTCATTAGAGTGTAACCACACATCAAGATGCCCTGAGGTGGTCCTCACCTAACTTTCTCTCACTTTTACAGAACAACCAAAGCAGCTGAACTCTCCATGTTTTGATCGTGACTGAACATTTCCTAATCCAACAATCTCTCACACAGCCTCTCTAGTGTTACTTTAAGTCACGTTGGTACATGGTAGGTACATTTGAGTGTTTTTCTCTCTGATGTTTGTCAGAAAGCTCAGAAACAGGAAATGTGGTTGACGAGTCAACATGCAGAGAGGTGGTGTGTGCTAAAGTGAGCTGCAAGGTGCTTGGTGGTGCAGAATTACAGTTTGGAAGGTATGGATATGTGTGTGTGTGTGTGTGTGTGTGTGTGTGTGTGTGTGTGTGTGTGTGTGTGTGTGTGTAGTACTGTAGATGTTTTCCTAAGAGCTTTATATCTATTCTGTATCAAATCTGAACTTTGTTGTGTGCATATCAGTAGTTGTGTTGTTGATTATGTACAGTAGCACATGGGATGTGTAAAACTTACTCCTCAGGCTGAAGTGTCTCCACTTGAGCTGACTGGTTAGTCAGGAGTGTAGCCACATGTGCTAGCAAGGCAGAGGTCCTAGGTTCGAGCCACGCCGTGAGACCAATCAGGAGGAAGCAAGCAGCGTGACGCCCATTACACTTAGTTGTTGATACTTCTGCACACATCACACCTGTCTTATGAACTTATGGTGACTTCACACGCAGCGTTTGGCACTGTGTGTGTGTGTGTGTGTGTGGGAATGAGGTGTTTGTGGGTGACCCAGGCCCGGGTTGGGCTGTAACTGCAGGGAGTTCTTCCCTGTGTATTCCCAATCAGAGTTTAGCATTACATTATCTATTAATAGGGCCTTCCCAGTCTCCTCTCCGACACAGAGGCTGACACACTGCTCTCTGACAACCTGGCTTCAAATATCACTCTGACGCTCAGTCTCTTTCTCCACCATCAGCACTGCCACTGAGCTAACCACAGACAGCTCACTGGTGTTCGGGCCGCCACAGCTTAGAGCTAGCTGGTAGCACCTGGAGTGTGCAATGGCTCATACTCAGGGATTATACTGGACTCCAAGGTGCCTGGTGAAATAGGCTATCTGAGGTTTACTAGCCCCTGGAGGTATGAGTTGTTTTGAATACCCAAAGAGTGCTGGTTGGTTCGGTCTTCGGTGCTAAATATATGGTGTTTTGAATACCCAGAGAGTGCTGGTTGGTTTGGTCTTTGGTGTTTTGCTTTAGGTACTACGAGGGCTGATTAGTTTGTTTGACTGAGGCAGAGTAAACAAGGGGCACTGGTTTGTGTTTGTCTGGCGGTTTTAATTCTAGAGAATTGGTATAACTAATGCTGACTTGTGACTTCTCTCTCATCCTCTCTCTCTCTCTCTCTCTCTCTCTCTCTCTCTCTCTCTCTCTCTCACTCTCTCTCTTCCTTTCTCAGGGTGACGGACAGCTCATATCAGTACCAGAGAAGGGAGGTGTCAAGGGCGGAATTGCCGCTCTCTCTCTCTCCCTCCCTCCTCTTGCCAACCCATCTCTCATCTGGAGGAAAAAGCCAGTCAGCGCATGGGGCCTGTGCCAGAGAGGGGGGGTGACATCCACAAACAGACTACACTGAAACACAACTCTTCACTGTGAGGATCACTGTTACAGTGGCGGGAGAGGTTCTCTGACGGTTTTCTGGATTTTGTGTGACCATTGTGTTGAGGTTTTTGTCTGGAGGTCAGTGAGTGAGTGGTACCAACAGCCATGTCTCCGTTCCTGCGTATCGGCTTCTCCAGCTTTGAGATGGACCCAGGTCTGGCCTACCATGAAGAGGTGATCAACCCGTACTGTGCTGTCTACATGAAGGAGGTTATAGACACAGGTCAGTTTGAGTGTGTGTGTGTGTGTGTGTGTGTGTGTGTGTGTGTGTGTGTGTGTGTGTGTGTGTGTGTGTGTGTGTGTGTGTGTGTGTGTGTGTGTGTGTGTGTGTGTGTGTGTGTGTGTGTGTGTGTGTGTGTGTGTGTCAGAGAGATGTGACGGTTAAACAGACATTATGTAGGACTGTTGTGTCCCGTGGGCTGCAAGTGTGGAAAGAAGTTGTGCCCAGTGAGTGTGTCACTTTTTACTCGAACTACAGTGTCTACGCATTAAAGAAGGCAGACATGTTTATAGAAAGACATTCAATAGATCTTTCTTCTCCAGAGGTTCCATTAGTGTAAATGGGCTTATGATTCATGTCAGTGTTACCTCTAATTAGCAGTACTTCAGAGTGCTAAAGGACAGTTGTGTTTCCCTGCTGACTATATTTAACCGTTGGTAAAGATGACAGCTATAGGGCTAAAAACAGAGAGAGACGTGGGGAGGAAAGAGGAGGGATTTTAGGTTGGCTGTTTTTCCAACTTATTTCTCACTTTAACCACAGAGCTGTTCTGGTAGCTAGACGGAGGCAGTGTGTGTGTGTGTGTTTGTGTGTTTGTGTGTGTGTGTGTTTGTGTTTGTGTGTGTGTGTCCGCATGCTGTGTCTGTACGTGTGTGTGTGTGTGTATTAGTTCACAGGAAGACCTGTGTCATTCAGTTTCAATTCAGTTCAGTTTGATTTCTGTACTGTTTTTTGCAATGACATCAAAAGGCCCAGATGATAGTAAATAGTAGTACAGTATGATGTTTACCACCAATAGTCCACTGTTGGTCTAGCTAGCCTACAAGCAGCTGCAAATTGACTGCATTCAGTTGTGCCAATAGAGCGATTGGAAATCATTACTAAGAGTTAGACCAATTTGGAATTGAACTGAACACCTTACTGAGGAGGAGTGTTTTGTGTCTGGAGTCAGAGTTGTGACTGGCTCCGACTCGTTTTTTAACTCCACTGTGGCTAAAGCACCTAACAGAAATATGAAAGCAACACCTCAGTCGAATGTCACTTAACCACTACAGAGAGCAAAACAAAGGAACTGATTGTGACTTGGGCTGACAAAAGCCTACTCAGAGCTGTGTGGGACTTCTACAGCAAAACATATCGCCCTCTCATGCCAAAGGCGGACTGGAAATGCCGTCTGTCTGGGGAGAATTAGACTGTTTTTCCCTGTCAGAGGGAAATTATTTTCAGTATGGACAACAGCTGTTATGGTTGTCTCTGTCCAGAGCAGACAGTCTATGGATCAGTGATATAGATATACCTATAATTATCATTCTATGGCAGGAACTTACATTTCTGGAATGCTTGTCAAATAGCAGAAGGAAAATATTGTGAAGTGAAAGTTATACTGTAATGGTGACTAAAACCTCATTCCGTACAAATTTGCGCAACTGCGGAATTCAAACGAGCCTGCATGAAAACTAACGGGACTGTAGCGACTGTGTTGGCATCAAAATCCGGGGTGTGAACTACATTTCTATTCAAGCGTTGATTGACATGGTAATGGACCAATAGTATTGGAGAAAAGCTGAAAAAACGGACCCCTCTGACGCTGTACGTTAAAATGTGACTTGTCATTCCGTAACGAACGGCACGCATTATGCCCCTCATTCTGTGTCGTACAGCCTCTCTCCACCAGGTGTAGCGCTTGTCTCGCAGATTAAAAACAAGAAAGGGACAGGGACAGGGACAGGGACAGGGACAGGGACAGGGACAGGGACAGGGACAGGGTAAAGGGGAATACCTAGTCAATTGTACAACTGAATGCATTCATTTTTTGCATTATCACTGCAAGCCATCATGACTCTCAAAAGTTTACTTCTGAAGATAACTTTAGCGGCGTCCTAAAAACCCGATAGAATTTTTACACAAACCTTCAAATAGGTATGATTATTATATCAACTCTTTATAGTGTTTTATTTACATTTTTGAGGTGATAAGTTGGACAGATCGGGTGAAAAAAGCAGTTTCCCCACATGGCATACCTCCCCCTTTCGCTATCACGCAGTAGGTTTCGCTTCCCCACCCGCCATTTTTAAAAAGACCAGACGGAGCTCATTGCCTTCCTCAATCATGCAGATACGGGCAGCATGAAGGTCTCGTCATTGATTTTGCTGGAAAGGGGATAAATTGTGCATTACAATGGTATTTATATTACAGTTGACCTGGAAGTATTACGTTTTTTTGGCCGCTAAAATAAGGTCAATTGTACGGAACAGTGCAATGTACAAAAGTGCGTTAACTACCGTTAGGTATACACCACAAGAGGCCGGAACGGAGCCAATGGTATGGCATCAAACCCATGGAAACCAGCCATTACCATGAGCCTGTCCTCCCCAATTAAGATGCCACCAACCTCCTGTGGTAGAGACTGACCACTCTTTGCTCCTGGTCAGGTCACATGTCAGGAAAAATGTAGGACCAATGACAGATCGACTAATGTTACAATCCTTGTTTGTTTATGCCTGTCTTTCTCCCCCCTTGCTCACACACCCTTACCCCTCCAGAGAAGGGCCAGGTGTACAAGCAGGCGAAGCCCACCATGTACCCCCCCTGGAGCAGCACGTTTGACACCCAAGTCCACCGGGGCCGTGTCATGCATGTGGTGGTGATGGATAAAACCGCTGAGCTAAATTCTGAGGCCACGGTGCAGCTGGACTCCCTGGCCTCACGCTGCAAAAAGGAGAACGGCAAGCTGGAGATCTGGGTAAGACAACAGGGAGGGAAGGGGAGGGAAGGAAGGAGGGGGAGGGGGAGGGGGGGTAGGGGTTCCACTGGCTTAGGGTTGGAGCAAGGGGAATGTGTCATGTCCACACAATTTGATATGGGGATATATCTGTCTCATTCTCTCTCTCTCTCTCTCTCTCTCTCTCTCTCTCTCTCTCTCTCTCTCTCTCTCTCTCTCTCTCTCTCTCTCTCTCTCTCTCTCTCTCTCTCTCTCTCTCTCTCTCTCTCTCTCCCTCTGCCTCTCTCTCTCTCTCTCTCTCTCTCTCTCTGTCTCTCTCTCTCTCTCTCTCTCTCTCTCTCTGTCTCTCTCAGGTGGAGCTGAAGCCACAGGGTCGTCTATTGATGGAGGCCAGATACTACTTGGAGAAGAGTGGTGAGGGTTCAGAACCATTGTAGACTTTGTAATGTCTGTGTATATCTGTTCCTGTGTGATTATGTGGTTATAACCATTCCAGAACCCCATCTATTCCCAATTGTTTCTACCACTGCCCTCTCTTGTTGGGGTCATATCAACACAAGGATTATAAAGTCATATTGTAACAGGCGTGAGGAAACCTCTCATATGTCTGTCTATATATAAAGTCTTACCACAACTATTCATAATTAGCACTCACAACAGGTGGTCTGATGATTGTCCAGTATTAATCATCTGATCATTTAGCCCTTTCAGTGACACATTACTAACAAATCTTCACCTTTCACCACTTTTATCTCTTACTCTCTCTTTCTCTTTATCTCTCTCTCTTTATCTCTCTCTCTCTCTCTCTGTTTTTGCACACACACACACACACACACTTTGACAGACTCTCGTCGATCATAGAGGGGTGTGTTAAATTTGCAGCTGTCAGTGTCTAGTGAATACATGCTTGTGGGGCTGTAGGACAGGAAGTCAAAGGCCCTCTTCCTCTTTCCCAAACACACACACACATACACACACACAGTCACTCACTCGCAGGCACACAGACTGGCAGAAGGATTCCTATCATGCGTTCACAGAAGAGCCGGCAAATGTGACTCTCTCTCTTTCTGTTCCTCTTAACTGTGACAAGACTATTCACTGTACATAATTTTGGTGTGTGTGTGTGCCTTTTTCCCAGATGCCACAGGTTCAGGTGAGGGAGATGGATTTGGAGAGAGAGACCCGGGACTCTTCGCCCTCCGCACACGTCGCGGAGCCATCAAACAGGCTAAGATCCATGAGGTCAAATGTCACGAGTTCAGCGCCACCTTCTTCCCCCAGCCCACCTTCTGCTCCGTCTGTAAGGAGTTTGTCTGGTACGTCCTCTGAGCCAAAACACTATACTCTGAGTATGCCAAATTAGGAACACCTTCCTAATGTTGAGTTAGGAAGGTCGACACTGGTAACCCTCTACAAAAAAGCGTTCCACAGGGATGCTGTCCCATGTTGACTCCAATGCTGGATGTCCTTTGGGTGGTAGACAATGCTGAGCGTGAAAAACCCAGCAGCGTTGCAGTTCTTGACACAAACCAGTGAGCCTGGCACCTACTCCAATACCCCATTTTTGTCTTGCCTATTCACCCTCTGAATGGCACATTCACAATACATGTCTCAAGGCTTAAAAATCCTCTACACGGATTGAAGTGGATTTAACACTTGACATCAATAAGGGATCATAGCTTTCACTTGGATTCACGTGGTCACCTGGTCAATCTATACACTACATTCTCAAAAGTATATGGACACCTGCTCGTCGAACATCTCGTTCCAAAACCATGAGCATTAACATGGAGTTGGTCCGATGTTGGGCTGAATTCATCCCGAAGGTGTTCGATGGGGCTGAGGTCAGGGCTCTGTACAGGCCAGTCAAGTTCTTCCACACCGATCTCGACAAACCATTTCTGTATGGACCTCGCTTTGTGCACGAGGGCATTGTCATGCTGAAACAGGAAAGGGCCTTCCATAAACTGTTGCCACAAAGTTGCACAGAATCATCTATAATGTCATTGTATGTTGTAGCGTTAAGATTTCCCTTCACTGGGACTAAGGGGGCTGAACCATGAATAACAGCCCCAGTCCATTATTCCTCCTCCACCAAACTTATTCGGGCAGGTAGCGTTCTCTTGGCTTCCACCAAACCCAGATTTGTCCGTTGCCAGATGGTGAAGCGTGATTCAGCTTTCCAGAGAATGCGTTTCCACTGCTCCAGAGTCCAATAGCGGCAAGCTTTATACCACTCCAACCGACCCTTGGCATTGCTAATGGTGATCTTAGGCTTGTGTGCGGCTGCTCGGCCATGGAAACCCATTTCATGAAGCTCCAGACGAACAGTTCTTGTGCTGACATTGCTTTCAGAGGCAGTTTGGAACTCAGTAGTGAGTGTTGCAACCGAGGACAGACGGTTTTTACTCACTACACGCTTCAGCACTTGACGGCCCCGTTCTGTGAGCTTGTGCGACCTACCACTTTGCAGCTGAGCCGTTGTTGCTTCTAGACATTTCCACTTCACAATAACAGCACTTACAGTTGACCCGGCAGCTCTAGCAAGGCAAAAATTTGACTAACTGACTTGTTGGAAAGGTGGCAACCTATGACAGTGCCACGTTAAATGTCACTGGCCTCTTCAGTAAGGCCATTCTACTGCCAATGTTTGTCTATGCATGGCTGTGTGATCGATTTTATACACCTGTCAGCAACAGGTGTGGCTGAAATAGCCAAATCCACTCATTTGAAGGGGTGTCCACATACTTTTGTATATATATCATGGATAGAGCTGTTCTTAATGTTTTGTTTTCTCAGTGTACATGCTCTGTAAGTACCCCTTCTGTCTGTACAGTATGTATATCACATCCTAACTTTATTTAAAACCTAGTCAATTGGAGTGCAAATACTACATCCTAATGACATCATTCACATAGAACACTAAAGTACTTGTATTTGTACACCATCCACATTTTCCAGTGTTTGTTTCCTGGTTCCTGTTCACGTTGTGTCTCTTTTCCCCACAGGGGTCTGAATAAGCAGGGTTACCAGTGTCGACGTGAGTATCACTGATCTCTCTCTCTCTCTCTCTCTCTGCTCCCACCTCCCCTCCTCTTCTACTTATTCCATATTCTATCTCTACACTCCTCCGTCCTCTCTCATGTCAACACTCTCATCCCCCCATCCTTGGTCTTTCAGAGTGCAACGCAGCCATCCACAAGAAATGCATTGACAAAATCATCGCCAAGTGCACTGGGTCGGCCATCAACAGCAAAGAGACCATGGTAGGACTGTACATTGTATTACATTTCTATACAGCGATGACAATAAATGTATATAATCTTTAGCATTTAAGAGCATCTTGGATTTGTCATTATATTTAGTTGCTAGGGTTCTAATAACAGTGGCAGTAAACCGTGATGTGTCCACTCTGTCTTGGTGTGCGTGACACGAGGAACCTCAATTAAAACCACTGGAGGTCCCATTAGATTGCATCGGGACAAACTGTAATACAGTATATCTGGGCTTCCGGTGACTGTGGTAACACGCTAGTTTATTGTTGGTTAAAGTCAACCGCATACACACTTTCTCACTCTATCTCACAGCACACACTGGGACAATAGGTTGGTTCTTCAAAGTAGACAGCTCTGTAGTTACTATACTCACTGTCTACCAGTACTCACCCACCATACTCACTGTCTACCAGTATTCAACCACCGTACTCACTGTCTACCAGTACTCACCCACCGTACTCACTGTCTACCAGTACTCACCCACCATACTCACTGTCTACCAGTACTCACCCACCATACTTACTCTCTACCAGTACTCACCCACCATACTCACTGTCTACCAGTACTCGCCCACCATACTCACTGTCTACCAGTACTCACCCACCGTACTCACTGTCTACCAGTACTCACCCACCGATCCTAGATAAATAAAAAATACAATTATTATCCCAGAGACTTTACTTCCCTAAAACGTCCAGAGCAGTTGTTCCCTACTTCTTGTGTCATATTTCCATGGCAACAAAGGGTTGCAGCACGCGGTGTGTTCAGGTGACAGAGTGTGTTTGCTGTGTGTTACAGATCCACAAGGAGCGCTTTAAGATCGACATGCCCCACAGGTTTAAGGTGTACAACTACAAGAGCCCCACGTTCTGTGAACACTGTGGCACACTACTGTGGGGGCTGGCCAAGCAGGGACTCAAGTGTGAGGGTGAGAGGAGAGTCCACAGGAGGCTACTGAGGGGAGGAAGGCTCATAATAATGGAACGGAGCAAATTAAATGGCATCAAATACATGGAAACCATGTGCCCGTCCTCCCCAATTAAGGTGCCACCAACCTCCTGTGGAAGAGACCCTGATCACATCATAACATCACATCACTATCATTACACAATCACATCATACCATTACCAAGTCAAATCATAACAGTACCCTATCAAATCATTATATTGCACCATTATTGCAGTGTCACTAATGCCTTTTCACATAGTTCCCTATTTCACCATTACTGGAGCTCAAATATCCAAATGTATTGATTTCATCACCCCATTCCATCTGTTTCTGTATACTGTATAACCATGTGTGTTGTCCATGCAGAGTGTGGTATGAACGTTCATCACAAGTGCCAGAAAAAGGTGGCCAACCTGTGTGGAGTCAACCAGAAACTTATGGCTGAAGCCCTGGCCATGATCGAGACTGAACAGCAGGTCAGAGTTCAGGGGTCGAGGGGTTAAGAAATCAGTGCTGTCCGACAGATCCACGATAGCTCCAAAGTGCTTTCCATAAAAATACAAAATAAAAATCTATGTTGATTGTAAATAAGGAATCTATCTCCGTTATACAGATACTGTTGCATTGTGTTATGTTATTGTTATATGTGTCTATACATTTTACTATAGGCCAGGGGCTCCAGAGAGAGTGAGATCCATAGTCGAGGCGGGCCGGTGGGAGTGGGCCAGGCAGGGGTGGTGCGGGAACCTTCAGGTTTAGTGGCAGGTCTCCAGCTGACAGCAGCCACCGCTGGGCGAAAAGGTAAGGAGACCACACACGGTCAACCTGGTCATTCAAGCAACTTTGAGGACTTTGTAGTCAACGTGAGAGTTAATAGGCTAAATAACCATCTCCCACTCTCTTCCTCCTCTCCCACTCTCTTCCTCCTCTCCCACTCTCTCTTCCCTTCTCTAACCCTTCTCCACCTCTTCCCCCCTTCTCCAGAGCAGCAGGGTATATCGTGGGACACCCCAGCGGAGGGGGATATGCCTGCCCCTGTGATGGAGAAGCCTGAGACCCTGTACGCCGTCCCCAGAAAAGAACACCATCACAAGTTCACCCTCGACAACTTCATCCTTCACAAGATGCTGGGCAAAGGCAGCTTCGGCAAGGTACCAGAGAGAGTGCAATACCTGTTCAGAGAGAGAGAAATCATTGCATCTAGTGAGCCCCTAGATTCACTGGGGATATCTGTTTTCTATCACTATAAACTGAGATATGGGTCTAGTGCTTCTATAACGTACAGTGAGTTTAAATTGACACTTATGTTTTAGTCAATAAGCAGACTTATCCAGAGCGAGTGCATACATTTTCATACTTTTTTCCCATACTGTTCCCTCGTGGGAATTGAACCCACAACCAGTTTCTCAGTCCATTGGTAACTAGGACATTTATCAAGCTCAAGCCTTGTCTCAGTTTATGGTAATATGTCTTGCTCTAACTGATGGAAACCGTGCAGATGAAAGTGTACTTCGTTATTTATAGGGATTGCATTGTGAACAAACGTACACTGAGTGTGCAAAACATTAGGATGAGAAAGGTTTTTTAAATGATTCATTTATGTATTTATTTAACCTTTATTTAACTAGGCAAGTCAGTTAATAACAAATTCTTATCTACAATGACGGCCTACACCGGCCAAACTCGGACGACGCTGGGCCAATTGTGCGCTGCCCTATGGGACTCCCAATCACGGTCGGTTGTGATACAGTCTGGATAGTTAAAGAAGGATTTTTAAGCCTTGATACAATTGAGACATGGATTGTGTCTGTGTGACATTCAGAGGGTGAATGGGCAAGACAAAAGATTGACGTGTCTTTGAACGGGGTATGTGCCAGGCGCACCGGTTTGAGTGTGTCAAGAACTGCAACGCTGCTGGGTTTTTCACGTTCAACAGTTTACCGTGTGTATCAAGAATCGTCCACCACCCAGAGTACATCCAACCAACTTGACACAACTGTGGGAGCATTGGAGTCAACATGGGCCAGCATCCCTGTGGAACACATTTGACACGTTTTAGAGTTTAGGCCCCGACGAATTGAGGCTGTTCTGAGGGCAAAAGGTGGTGCAACTCAATATTAGAAAGGTGTTCTTAATGTTTGTTATATTCAGTGTGTATTCTGTTATAATGTTCAAGCCTGTGAGCCTGCGTCAGCATGACCTAAGCATACGTTTCTGGCAGGAGGAGAGGGCCTGCTTGCCATCTGAGCCCTGCTTGTGTGAGTGTATTGTGATATAAGGAAGAGAGCCTACCCATGAGGAGTAAGATATCCTTAATGAAAATATAATGTTGGTGTGGTGATGATTAGGTTTGGACTTGTAAACATGTTGGTCAGTAGGGGAGTGTCTCAGACACTGATTGCCCTCTACCTGGGTGTTACCAATAATGTTTAGTCATAGTTAGGCTTGCAAAGGGAGGTTGTGGTACCGGTAGCTCACATGTAAAGTATATACAATTATAAATGAAGATGATTTGAAAACTAAAATTACAAAGCTTTAAAACATTATCCTAAATATAAACCATCAATTTAGTGAATACCGTTGGTGTTTAATATGACTACTTATTTGACTATTTATAAAATGTTTTTATCGCAATTGTGTTGGTGCCAAACTGGTGGCAGTTGTGAAAAAAGTCAATAGTTGGAAGAGTTACAGAGTTAATTGAAAATTATGTCATTGTTGATAAGATGCTTTTTTCATGAATTAGGCTTTTTTCTCTTTAATCAAACGGTCCATGCACTAGAAACTTGTGGACAATATGGATACAGATATAAAGATTAAGAAAATTTATATATTTTGAGTGAAAACATGTATAAATGTATCATAGATTGCCATAAATTATTTGTTAATTACCTAAATATGTACTTAAGTAAATTACCGGTAGTTTTTCAACGCTAGTTGAAAAATGTGATGTTATAAAACCTAAAAATATAAAAGTGTGACTTGTGTTGCCTGGTCTTTGAACATGTTCTGGCCATGCTCTGTGTTCCTGGATCCAGTATACCAAAGAGGCTTCTTGATTGTACTTAGAAGTTGCCTGACTGATCCTTCACCTCTGACATGCCTGAATAGCTGAAGACAGCAACTTCCCACATAACGTATCATCTGTGTGTTCCTACTGTTGGTGTTTCTTGCCGAGCTGAAAAGCAGTAGAGAGTTCTTCGCGGTGAAGGCTCTGAAGAAGGATGTGGTTCTGATGGATGATGATGTGGAGTGTACCATGGTGGAGAGGAGAGTACTCTCCCTGGCCTGGGAACACCCCTTCCTCACACACCTCCACTGCACCTTCCAGACCCCGGTAACACACACACACACACGCACTCAACTCACACACACACACACACATACACACACCACAGGTTTTGTTGATATGACTGTGTTGTGTGTGTGACAGGAGAACCTGTTCTATGTGATGGAGTATCTGAATGGAGGTGACCTCATGTTCCACATCCAGAAATGTCACAAGTTTGACGTGCAGAGATCTACGTAAGTTAACCCGTACACACAACCAGGCTATGTTTCCCAGACACACAAAAAAAAAAAAATCCTCCATTCTCTCGACCCATCCCTCTCTCCTCACATCCCTCTCTCCTCCCTCTGGCTGTAGGTTCTATGCTGCTGAGATTATCTGTGGACTCCAGTTCCTCCACTCCAAAGGCATTGTCTATAGGGATCTGAAGCTGGACAACGTGTTGTTAGACTCAGAAGGACATATTAAGATAACAGACTTTGGGATGTGTAAGGAGAACATGGAGGGAGAAACACGGACCTGCACCTTCTGTGGAACGCCTGATTACATTGCCCCAGAGGTGACTGCGTGTTCACCATCACTATAGGAATCTACACTCTTACAATCCGCATTGCAACCCTTAAAAAGTGTATTAAATAACCAATGGAAATGTTCCCTTGAGGAACTAATGTTTCTCTCTCTCAATTCTGATCTCATTGATTTGTATCATTAATCAATTACATACCATCTCCGTCTAATGTACTGATTTTATATTAACATCATGAAGTGATGATGATGATGATGATGATGATGATGATGATGATGATGATGAAGAGAAGTCATGTTGAACAGTATGGTCATGGTTTTTAAGATCCTGATGGGGCAGAAGTACGGCAGCTCAGTGGACTGGTGGTCGTTTGGGGTCTTACTGTACGAGATGCTGATTGGCCAGTCTCCATTCTATGGTCACGATGAGGAGGAACTGTTCCAGTCCATCAGGACAGATGACCCCTGTTACCCCCGCTGGCTGCCCAAGGACGCACAAGACATCCTCATCAAGGTTTCACTCAGTATAACAACTTGGTCCACTCACTGCAGTGCCATGACAAATGAACTATGACGGTTGGGATGAATGTAACCTGTTCTGTGTGTGACGGTTGGGATGGATGTGACCTGTACTGTGTGTGTCTGCGTGTGATTGGTTACCTTTCATGAGTGTGCTCTTATGTCTTTATCCATTGGAGTGGAGGCTGTGACCTCGGCATCCTCTGTCCTGATGTGTTTATATGATGTGTTTGTTTTCTAGCTGTTTGTGAGGGAGCCGGAGAGGAGGCTGGGTGTGAAGGGGAACATCCGTCAACACTCCTTCTTCAAAGACACAGACTGGAACACCCTGGAGAAACGAGAAGTGGCGCCGCCCTTCAGGCCAACTGTGGTATGTACATCGTCAGACTGCGAGTGTGTGTTTTGTTTATATCTGCATTTGTATGCACGTGTGCGTAGCTCGCTGTGTGTGTTTTTGTGTGGGTTTACGTTGTAACCTCTCCCCTCTCTCCTGTCCATGCAGAAATCCCCCAGTGACGTCAGTAACTTTGACAAGGAGTTTATCAATGAGATACCCAGGTTGTCGCGTGCAGACCGTACCCTCATGAACAGTGTGGACCAAACCATGTTCAACAACTTCTCCTTCGTCAACCCAGCTACGGTCCACATCAAAGGCCCCTGATCTGCAATAACCTTGCAACAACCTACCTACCAGCAACATATTCACAATCCGTCAACAACCCACTGTACCAGCAACATATTCACAACCTACCAATAACCTTCTGACAACCTATTCACAACGCATCAATAACTCATAAGGACACTTACCTAACAGATCAATAACATATCCAAAACCAGTCAATACCCCCCTCACCTCAGCTCTTTGATACAGCCAAGGTGTACAGACTACTTTAAGAGTCACTACCTGATTGCCCAGTGTGTGTGGAAAACTAGGAATCTTATATTGTACTCGGAACCTGTTATTCAAGACTGTCTGTTTTGTCCCCCTATACATAAATGTCTGTTCAATCTACTTTAATGATTTACTGAGACATGTTCTATTTACTTCTGAAAGTGTATCCGTAGTGTATCCGTACTTATTAAAAAGAGACACAGTTAGGCAGTTAGCCTGGTATATTAAAAAGAGACACAGTTAGGCAGTTAGCCTGGTATATTAAAAAGAGACACAGTTAGGCAGTTAGCCTGGTATATTAAAAAGAGACACAGTTAGGCAGTTAGCCTGGTATATTAAAAAGAGACACAGTTAGGCAGTTAGCCTGGTATATTAAAAAGAGACACAGTTAGGCAGTAAGCCTGGTATATTAAAAAGAGACACAGTTAGGCAGTTAGCCTGGTATATTAAAAAGAGACACAGTTAGGCAGTTAGTTAGCCTGGTATATTAAAAAGAGACACAGTTAGGCAGTTAGCCTGGTATATTAAAAAGAGACACAGTTAGGCAGTTAGCCTGGTATATTAAAAAGAGAAACAGTTAGGCAGTTAGCCTGGTATATTAAAAATAGAAACAGTTAGGCAGTTAGCCTGGTATATTAAAAAGAGACACAGTTAGGCAGTTAGCCTGGTATATTAAAAAGAGACACAGTTAGGCAGTTAGCCTGGTATATTAAAAAGAGACACAGTTAGGCAGTTAGCCTGGTATATTAAAAAGAGACACAGTTAGGCAGTTAGCCTGGTATATTAAAAAGTGTCATTGTGTTGCGTGTCATTACTCAGTTCTCTGTGGAGTGGCTGGTTTCAACGTACAGGGATAAATGAATGGTTTACGTTTACGTGATATTTCCTTTTATCGTTGCACTTCAGAGGCTTGTGATCGCTGTGACTAAATTATAATAGAATTTAATGACATAGATGATGCCTAGATAAAAAAAAAATACAAATCACATTAAAATAGATAGATTGGTACTTTATTGATCCCCGCGTGGAAAGTTCATTCGTCAAGCAGCTACAACAACAAAAAAACACAGGGCATGGTGCAAAATGCCAGAATGAAAATACACAAAGACAGATACACGATACATGATACATGTAAGGGCTGGATTGTGGTAACCTTTAGGTCCATCAGGGGAAGCCACAACCCAGTCCTTACATCAGGGACGGAAGGTGAATGATCCCCAATCAGAGACAGCTGTCTAGCGTTGTCTCTGATTGGGAATGGTATTTAGCCTTCTCTCCCATCCACCTGCATGTGGATCATTGTTCGTTTTGTTTGACTGCACGGCCAGTATACAAAGTAAGTCACTGTGTTTTTGTTAATAGTGAATATATTTTACTCTCCTGTTTATTTATGTGCTTTGAGAGAACATCTCACAAAATAAACAAGGATGACACTCCACGAGCGCTCTGTCTACCGTCCATTATCTACGCACCGTGACAGAATGATCCACCAACCAGGGACGCAACGGAGCCTGACATTGGGAGATATCCTCCTCGGTATGGGGAAAATTACCGAGGAGGAATACTCCCATTATCGTGCGGTGGAGGAAGGCTGGGGTCCGGAGCAGCGGCGCCGACGTCGGGGAAAGAGTCGGCGAGCCAAAAAGGCAAAGGACCAGCCTGGAGCCCAGAAAAACCCCCAAACGGATTTTGGGGGGGGGCTATGGGGGTGGTCGGGGATCGAGGAGGAAGAGCCCCGACCACTGCACTCGTGGGGGTTCCCGGAGGAGCCCCTACAGCCATGGGAGCGGAAGTACAGAGAGGAGTCGGAGGAAGACGACGACGATGTGCTTCTGTTCCCTCACTCGTGGGGGTTCCCGGAGGAACCCTCACAGGATGGGGATTGGCGCTGGAGAGACTACGACAGCAACAGTCTTAATCCAGTGCCAGTTCCCAGCCCGGTGCCTTCAGCACCGGTCCAGAGTCGGAGGAGGAGGAAACCGACTCAGCGCACCCAAACATCGGTGCGCAACAAAAGCCCGGTGCGACCCGTGCCAGCTCAGCGCACAAGCCAAACGGTGCGTCTGCCCAGTCCGGTACGCCCAGTGCCGGCTCCTCGCACCCGACTTCCAGTGAAGGTCAGCAACCCTGAGCCTCCAGTGAAGGTCAGCAACCCTGAGCCTCCAGTGAAGGTCAGCAACCCTGAGCCTCCAGTGAAGGTCAGCAACCCTGAGCCTCCAGTGAAGGTCAGCAACCCTGAGCCTCCAGTGAAGGTCAGCAACCCTGAGCCTCCAGTGAAGGTCAGCAACCCTGAGCCTCCAGTGAAGGTCTGCAACCCTGAGCCTCCAGTGAAGGTCTGCAACCCTGAGCCTCCAGTGAAGGTCTGCAACCCTGAGCCTCCAGTGAAGGTCTGCAACCCTGAGCCTCCAGTGAAGGTCTGCAACCCTGAGCCTCCAGTGAAGGTCTGCAACCCTGAGCCTCCAGTGAAGGTCAGCAACCCTGAGCCTCCAGTGAAGGTCAGCAACCCTGAGCCTCCAGTGAAGGTCAGCAACCCTGAGCCTCCAGTGAAGGTCTGCAACCCTGAGCCTCCAGTGAAGGTCTGCAACCCTGAGCCTCCAGTGAAGGTCTGCAACCCTGAGCCTCCAGTGAAGGTCTGCAACCCTGAGCCTCCAGTGAAGGTCTGCAACCCTGAGCCTCCAGTGAAGGTCTGCAACCCTGAGCCTCCAGTGAAGGTCTGCAACCCTGAGCCTCCAGTGAAGGTCTGCAGCCCGAGGCCTGCAGTGAAGGTCTGCAGCCCGAGGCCTGCAGTGAAGGTCTGCAGCCCGAGGCCTGCAGTGAAGGTCAGCAGCCCGAGGCCTGCAGTGAAGGTCAGCAGCCCGAGGCCTGCAGTGAAGGTCAGGCCTGCAGTGAAGGTCAGCGTCCCGAAGCCTGCAGTGAAGGTCAGCGTCCCGAGGCCTGCAGCGAAGGTCAGCGTCCCGAGGCCTGCAGCGAAGGTCAGCGTCCCGAGGCCTGCAGCGAAGGTCAGCGTCCCGAGGCCTGCAGCGAAGGTCAGCGTCCCGAGGCCTGCAGCGAAGGTCAGCAGCCCGAGGCCTGCAGTGAAGGTCAGGCCTGCAGTGAAGGTCAGCGTCCCGAGGCCTGCAGTGAAGGTCAGCGTCCCGAGGCCTGCAGTGAAGGTCAGCGTCCCGAGGCCTGCAGCGAAGGTCAGCGTCCCGAGGCCTGCAGCGAAGGTCAGCGTCCCGAGGCCTGCAGCGAAGGTCAGCGTCCCGAGGCCTGCAGCGAAGGTCAGCGTCCCGAGGCCTGCAGCGAAGGTCAGCGTCCCGAGGCCTGCAGCGAAGGTCAGCGTCCCGAGGCCTGCAGCGAAGGTCAGCGTCCCGAGGCCTGCAGCGAAGGTCAGCGTCCCGAGGCCTGCAGCGAAGGTCAGCGTCCCGAGGCCTGCAGCGAAGGTCAGCGTCCCGCCACCTCCAGCGAAGGTCAGCGTCCCGCCACCTCCAGCGAAGGTCAGCGTCCCGCCACCTCCAGCGAAGGTCAGCGTCCCGCCACCTCGAGCAAAGGTCAGCAGCCCGGAGCCTCCAGCCACAGCTCAAGGCCTGGAGCCTCCTCCAACGGTGCCCAGTCCGGGGCCGGTCGTCTGCTTCGCTCCAGCGCCGGAGCAGTCCGCTCCACCGGTGCCCAGTCCGGGGCCGGTCGTCTGCTTCGCTCCAGCGCCGGAGCAGTCCGCTCCACCGGTGCCCAGTCCGGGGCCGGTCGTCTGCTTCGCTCCAGCGCCGGAGCAGTCCGCTCCACCGGTGCCCAGTCCGGGGCCGGTCGTCTACTTCGCTCCAGTGCCGGAGCACTCCGCTCCACCGGTGCCCAAGCCGGGGAAGGACATCAGCCCCTCTCCAGGGTCGAGGGCTCCCACACCAGGGTCCAGACAGGACTTGGTGAATCGCGGGAGTACTGGGGGGGTAACCATCGCGCCGGGGTCCGGACCGGACCGGGCGTGCAACAGGGAGGTAGGAGGAGAGCAGCTTTCACGGCCTGCGTCACGCCCGAGGCCGGAACCGGAACCCCCACCAACAACCACCTCAGTACCCCGCCATTTCCCCTCCTGTTTTTTGTGTATTTTTTTGGGGAGAGGGGGAGATATCGCGGTCGGGAGCCCGCGCCTTGGGGGGGGGTACTGTAAGGGCTGGATTGTGGTAACCTTTAGGTCCATCAGGGGAAGCCACAACCCAGTCCTTACATCAGGGACGGAAGGTGAATGATCCCCAATCAGAGACAGCTGTCTAGCGTTGTCTCTGATTGGGAATGGTATTTAGCCTTCTCTCCCATCCACCTGCATGTGGATCATTGTTCGTTTTGTTTGACTGCACGGCCAGTATACAAAGTAAGTCACTGTGTTTTTGTTAATAGTGAATATATTTTACTCTCCTGTTTATTTATGTGCTTTGAGAGAACATCTCACAAAATAAACAAGGATGACACTCCACGAGCGCTCTGTCTACCGTCCATTATCTACGCACCGTGACAATACATAGAGCGGCAGTATGAAAAAGTATAAAAATACAAGAAGTCTGGAGTGCAAAAAGCTATAAAAAGACATTGCATAGTATGGGTGAATGGCTGAATATGTACACTATACATTGTACTGTGTTAGGTGAAAAAAAATGATACAAATATTGCAAGTGGATAGATAGGTAAGTATTATTTGCATGGTTAACTATACTATACAGGTCAATGGCAGAGAAATACTTAAATAGCTAAATGTGCGTATGATATAAGTGAGGGTAATAATAGTTTACTTAATATACAGTCTGGTTAAATTAACAGGTAAGTTAATATTTTGCATGGTTAAATTAACTGTACAGGTATATGTACAGTTAAATGTACAGGTATGTGAATATTTGCATGGTAACATTAACTGTGCAGGTAAATGACAGGAAGAGATACTTTAATAGCTACATGTGTGTATGATATAATTAAGGGTAATAATAATAATTACCTTAAAATACAGTCCTTAGTGCAGGGTTTGATTGCAGATAAATGCACGTATTGCACATTTGATATACTAAAAGCAATGAAAAAAGATACAACTGACAGGATACTAATATGCATAATATGCATTCCTGAGTGAATGACTATGTAAGTTCAGTCCAAGAATTACTTACAATATTTTGCACGTGATATGATATAACAACTGTACATTAATATAGACCTGAATGAATAAATAAGTCCTGAGTGAATACAGACCAGAGTTACTCACGGATGGATGCATAATTGTTAAACTAGGTCCTAACCCCCCAACAGTTCCAGGTCTATGTTGCAGATGGCACGGGACCCCGGTGAGGCATTAAATAGTCTAATAGCCGCCGGCAGGAAGGACCTCCTGTAGCGCTCTCTGGCACACCGTGGTGGGATCAGTCTGTGACTGAAGGTGTTCCTCTGCGTCATAGCCATGGCATGCAAAGGGTGGGTGACGTTGTCCATGATGGCCAGCAGTTTGGCCAGGATCCGTCTCTCCGCCACCTCCTCTAGAGTGTCAAGGCTAATTCCCAGAACAGAGCTAGCCTTCCTGATCAGCTTATTTACCCGAGAAGCATCACCGGCCTTTATGTTGGTGCCCCAGCACACCACTGCAAAAAAGATGGCACTTGCCACCACAGACTGGTAGAAAGTATGCAGTAGTTTACTGCACACGTTGAAGGACCTGAGCCTCCTCAGAAAGTGGTCTGGCCCTTTTTGTACAGAGCCCCAGTGTTACCAGCCCATTCCAGCCTGTTGCCCATATGGACTCCCAGGAACTTGTATGACCCAACCATTTCCACATCCATCCCCTGTATAGGGACTGCAGTCAGTTGGGCCTTGGTTCTCCTGAAGTCCACCACCATCTCCTTTGTTTTGCTGATGTTGAGCTGAAGGTGGATCTGCTCACACCACAACACAAAGTCATTGATAGTGCTCCTGTACTCCTCCTCCTGCCCACCCCTGATGCACCCTACAATTACAAGTCATCCGAGAACTTCTGTAGGTGGCATGTTTCAGAGTTATATCTGAAGTCCGAGGTGTAGAGGGTGAACAGGAAGGGGGAGAGGACCGTTCCCTGGGAGGCCCCTGTGTTGCTCACTGCCCATTCTGACACACAGCTCTGTAGTCGCACAAATTGTGGCCTACTGGTCAGGTAGTCCGTAACCCAGGAGACTAAGGGTGCTTCCACTTTCATCCTCCTCATCTTCTCACCCAGTAGCAGGGGCTGAATGGTGTTGAAGGCACTGGAGAAGCCAAAAAACATAATCCTCACAGTGCAACCTGCGTTGTCCAGGTGAGAGTAGGCTCTCTGCAGAAGGTAGATGATTACATCATCCACCCCGATGTTGCGCTGATATGCGAACTGCAGGGGGTCCAGTGATGAACACACCAGGGGTCTGAGGTGAGCGAGGACTAACCTTTCCAGGGTCTTTATGATGTGGGATCTTAGTGCTACAGGTCTGAAGTCATTCAGGACAGTGGGGTGCGCCTTCTTGGGCACTGGGACCAGGCAGGATGTTTTCCACAGCACAGGGACCCTTTCCAGGCTCAGGCTAAGGTTGAAGGGTCCCAGGAGTATTCCACACAGTTGGTCAGCACAGACCTTAAGCACACAAAATGTGATTTTTGTAAACGTCCCGTTACGTATTTGCATTCAAGCGTGAGTTTGTGTCACAGAGAACGAGGAGAATGAGAACTTTCCTTCCTGTGCTTTACCCTCTCAGAGACTAGACTAACTAAAAGGTCAAAGTTACTACTGCTCTTTCTGTCTGTGGTAGGGACCCTGGTGTTACACTTTACACTGGGATATAATGTCCTATCATCTCACTAGCTGTAAAGGTCATTTAGGATAAATCTGTGATCACAGTACTTTCTTGATAAACAAATATCATTGAAGCTAGAGGTTCCTATCTCCCTCACTAACTTTAAGCATCAGCTGTCAAAGCTGCTTATCGATCACTGCACCTGTATATAGCCCTTCTGTAAATAGCCCACACTACTACCTCATCCCCATATTTATTTTTGTTATTTTCACTAATCTTGCACTCCAGTATATCTATTTGCACATCATAATTTGCATATCCTTCATTCCTGTGTTAATGATGATAATCTGTAATTTATTTCACCACTATGGTCTATTTATTGTCCTACCTCCTTACCTTACTGCATTTTGCACTACATTTTGCACTCTGTATATAGATTTTCTATTGTGTTTTTGACTATGTTTGTTTACTGTGTAACTCTGTGTTGTTTTTGTCGCACTGCTTTGCTTTGTCTTGGCCAGGTCGCAGTTGCAAATGAGAACTTGTTCTCAACTGACCTACCTGGTTAAATAAAGGTAAAAAAAAAAAATACTAGAACAGTTTTGTGCATTCACAGGGCAGATCAGTAGCAGTGCCTTTTCTCTCCAGTGGAGGGCAGCATGGTGATAGACTGACTGGTTTATTCACTCACTCACCCACCTGTAGCCTACTGTCTATCATTTGAATCAGCTGTGCTAGTTCAACGAAGTGGACTGTCTGGGGTACTCGAGGAGAGGTTTGGGCTAGAGTAGACAATTCGACTACATTCCCTGACAATTAAATCAGCACAGATGCATTTACACCCAGTGACCACAGGGGAGCAGTGTAATACAACATATGCCCTCAGTTCCTTACAAGAAACCCACAAGTCATGCAGCTATCTGAGCTCACATGATGGATGCTGTAACTCAGACGTCATGTATGTAACCTATGAATATGGCATTATGATAATGGACCCAGCTGACCTCAGAAGGCATTATGGATTATTTATTATTATGAAGGCATTATGGATTATTTATTATTATGAAGGCATTATGGATTATTTATTATTATGAAGGCATTATGGATTATTTATTATTATGAAGGCATTATGGATGATTTATTATTATGAAGGCATTATGGATGATTTATTATTATGAAGGCATTATGGATTGAGTTCTATATCTATAATGTGCCAGTCAGACAGAATGATTACTGTCTCATCATCACACAGGTCAATGCTCATCTCTATACATCTGCTCACACACACGTAAAGGTGGACTTTCACCTCTAGACAGGTGACAGTGTCTGCTTGTCAGTATGACCGTCTGTCAGTATGACCGTCTGTCTGTCTGTCTGTCTGTCTGTCTGTCTGTCTGTCTGTCTGTCTGTCTGTCTGTCTGTCTAAGTGACACTCTCTTATCTTATCTAAGTCAACCTCATGTGCACATGTACCAACAGGCAGAATAGATAGTCACATACAACAGTCTCGTTGTGGCAATATAATTGGACCTACATGAGATGGTCATGGCCTATATAAGGCAGGGAATGTCTATATCGGCAGTGAATCAAACTGTGTTACGCCATCAGAAGATACACGTGTGAAGTAGTAGTGGGCTGTGCCTATCTGACTGAATGTGTGAGTACTGACTCATTCCCAGATTTACTGTGAACACAGATAGGTCTGCTGCCAAGACGTTTACAGCTAATGGAAGTTAACAATTCAACATACATAAACCAACCTCACACACACACACACACACACACACACACACACACACACACACACACACACACACACACACACACACACACACACACACACACGCTAAACATTGAGACATTTAAAAATGGATTCCCCTGGTTTACCATTGAAGCTCCTTGAGTGTGTGTTCATGCTGTAAACCATGGATTGTCCTCTGCTCTCTGCGGCCTGTTGACCTCCCAGAATGTAAGGTGCTTTAGTGTTACATAACTTGACCCTTTTTTTTACCAAGCATCCTGTTACACCCTGAAATACACCCTTAACGTCACCAGTTAACTCTGGTGTGTGTTAAGGAGTTGCGTAAGAGATCAAGGCCACTTCCTGGGGCAGTAAGGGAGCTAAAGGGACAGAGAAGGGATAGGGCAGTCGTGATATCTCTTCTGTCACAAAAATTGAAATTGTATTTGTCACATGTGCCTAATACAACCAGCCAGGTCACCCGTGATACAAGTCAGTATTTGATGTCCATCCATGTCTGAGAACATCGGGATATGACATGGAAACCGGGAACTAAGGGCAGTTTCAGGTTTCAGTTTTGCTAGGCTGTTGTGTACGGGGATGGTGGAAGGGCGTACGCATCTGGTGGCAAAGGTTGCATGTTTGAATCCAGTGATAGAAAGTTGTTTTTGAGATTTTAGTCTTAAGTCTATCCCAAACCTTAACCCTTACCTTAGCCATTGGAAGATTTCAGAGTTAATGCCTAAACTTAACCCTAAACTAAACAAGTTTTGACTAAACTTAACCTTAAACACTTCATTTTGGAACAACTTTCGAAATTCAATGTTTGAGAAACATGGATGAATGTCTAATTCTGACGTGAAACTATAAGAGCTTGTTGAATTATTATTATTACCCTAAATTATATCATAAGCACATTTAGCTATTTTAAGTATCTCTTCCTGTCATTTACCTGTACAGTCAATGTAACCATGCAAATATTCACTTACCTGTACATTTAACTGTACATTTACCTGTACAGTTAATTTAACCATGCAAATATTCACTTACCTGTTAATTTAACCAGACTGTATATTTAGTAAACTATTATTACCCTCACTTATATCTGTTACGTCCCTTGACCATCTCCCTGTGTTTGGATGTGCTTATGTGCCCACTTGTTTTTGGTCTCCCTCTATCAACCTCTATGTTATTATGTATTCTCATTCTGGAATTTTGCACCTGCTTGAAGAACTTTCCCCTCTGGGATCAATAAAGTATCTATCTAATACGGGTGTAGACTTTACCATGAAATTCTTGCCAAAATCCTTTCCAAAATATTAATACAAATATTAACTCAAGAGGAATAAAATTCACAAGAATGGAGCTATATACAGGATGTACCAGTAGATAGATAGATAGATAGATAGATAGATAGATAGATAGATAGGTACTTTATTTATCCCCCGGGGGGGAAATTTCATGTACCAGATCAATGTTGAGCTACAGTATATACAGGAAGTACCAGTACCAGATCAATATGTAGAGGCTTATATAGAATGTTTTCTGAACCGTTCTCCAAATCTTAACACCAGGGGTGTTGAAGTACAAAATGACTTCTCTATGCTGAGCCATCACGACCCACTGTCATCAACAAGCCAGGTAGTCAATGGTTTACGTTGAGCTGTCCTATGGTAATACTTAAGGCTAGGCCACCTGACTGTTTAGAGAGTCGCTTTTCCTTGCAGTATAAAACATGAGATCCAATCGGTTCAGTAGATCAAAATAATGACCATCCAATTTAATAATCTTAGTGAGACATGGGATAGATGCCTGTGGCTCAGATAAATAGAGAACCTAATATGCATATAGTGAAATCTTATGTTCCCCTCCACTAATCTTAATACCTTCAATATGCTCTTTATCCCTTATCATCTTTGATCTGTTTGATACATAACGTTCCATTTATTCCATTCCAGCCATTACAATGAGCCCGTCCTCCTATAGCTCCTCCCACCAGCCTCCACTGGTGTGTGTGTATATGTTGTGGACAGCCCAGAAATCCCCACAAGAATAGTAAAAAACATTTTTTGTTAGTCTCCCCACAAGGAAAAAGGCTATTTCTAGGGGGTTTAGCGTTAAGGTTAGAATTAGTGTTAAGGTTAGTGTCCGAGCAAGATAGGGTCAATGCAGATAGACCGGGTAACCATTTAATTAACTATTTAGCAGTCTTATGGCAATTTTAGCCAGCCAGATTTATCACATTTTAGGAGAAGACCCAGATACAGACAGTGTTGAAGTAACACAAGTTTATTACAAAGACAGGGGGCAGGCAAAACGACAGATCAAGGTAAGGCAGAGGTCCGATACACAGATCAGAGTCCAAAAGGTACAGAACGGCAGGCAATGTCAGGGTCAAAACCAGGAACTATAGAGATAGAGATAGAGATAGAGATAGAGATAGAGATAGAGAGGAGCAAGGGGAGAAACGCTGCAAGGCTTGACCAACAAAACAAACAGGCAACAGCCAAACAGAAAACACAGGTATAAATACACTGAGGATAATGAGGAAGATGGGCGACACCTGGAGGGGGGCGGAGACAATCACAAAGACAGGTGAAACAGATCATGGTGTGACAGGATTGCTCAAGATTGACTTTGAATTTGGAAGTTTGCCCATGTCCTGAGGATGACGGTGAAATGCCTTCGAAACCAGAAAATTGCCAAAACATCTCATTGTGAAACTGTAAGAGCTTGTTGATGTTCTTATGGATCATATAAGACGGTACCGTTTGCCGGACGGTACCAGAGTGAACAGCCTATGGCTTTGGTGGATGAAGTCTTGGGCTATTTTTCGGGCCTTCCTCTGACACCGTCCTGGATGGCAGGGAGCTTGGCCCCATTGATGTACCGGGCTGTACTCACTGCCCTCTGTAGAACCTTGCAGTCGATAGCAGTGCATTTGCCATACCAAGCGCTGTTGCAGCCAGTCAAAATGCTCTCAGTGGTGCAGCTGCAGACGTGCACACACACACACAGGCACTGTTGCAACATGGGAACTTACTTCACAGAGTACTGTACCAATCTATGCACTTGATTGCTTAAATTCATTGCACACTTGATATTGTGTTTTATTCTAGAAGGAACCTCAGATGTGTATGCAATAAAGGTTTAGGTTTGTTCACTACACTTTCAATGGAGAGCAACATGAAAGGGGCAAGGAGGTTTCCAAATATACACTGAGTAGACAAAACATTAGGAACAGCTGGAGGTGTCCAAGTATACCCTGAGTAGACAAAGCATTAGGAGGTGTCTCTTTCCATTACATAGACTGACCAGGTGAATCCAGGTGAAATCTATGATCCCTTATTGATGTCACCTTCAATCAGCTTAGATGAGGGGAGGAGATGGGTTTAAGAAGGATTTTTAAGCCTTGAGACATGGATTGTGTACTTATGTCATTCAGAGGGTGAATGGGCAAAACGAAACATTTAAGAGCCTTTGAACGGGGTATGGTAGTAGGTGCCAGGTATACCGGTTTGTGTCAATAACTGCAACGCTGCTGGGTTTTTCACACTCAACATTTTCCCGTGTGTATCAAGAAAGGTCCACCACCCAAAGGATATCCAGCCAATGCAGGCCAGTGGTCGAAAACGGGTCATTGATGAAAGAGGACAAATGAGCCTGACATGAATTGTGCAGAGCAACAGACAGCCTACAGTTAGTCAACTGACAGTCAGAGTACAACATTAGTGCCCAAAGACCTATAAAAGAATGCACAACTAGTCGTACCTTTATATGAATGGGGTACGGCAGCTGAAGACCTTACAGCGCTGCACTTCTTTCAGCAAAAAACAAGAAACTGCGGTTGCAGTTAGCTAAGGTGTGAAAACACTGGACACTGGAGAATTGGAAAAACATTTCCTGGTTGATGAATGGGTGATGGGTATGGAGAAAACCACATGTATCTATCATGCCGCGTGTCAACATTGCAGGCTAGTGGGGGTGGTGTGATGGTGTGGGGTGTGTTTTAATGGCACTTGATGAAAGCGGAGCACCGTTTGAATGCCACAGGATAACTGAACATCATTGCCAATCAGGTGCATTACTTCATGGCAGCAGTGTATCCATTGGCAAAAAAAGAAATTCACCAGGATAATGCCCCATACCACAATTTTGGGATTGTCCAGGAAAGGTTCCATGAACACGATGGTGAATTCAGCTTACTGCAGTGGCCTGCCCAGTCACCAGATCGCAATCTAATTCATCTAATGGGATGAGAAGCCAAAATGAGTCAAATATTTTATTATTGCATATTATAAAAATGATATAACACCATATGACTTATATTGATGGTTAACTGGCACGCTTTACTCACATTTCTGTGTTGTTATGCAGACACACACACACGCAGGAGTAAGGGCAAAGGACCTGATATTCTGGGACGATGTAACTTCAGTCCATACGGTACTAATCAGGCTGTTTGAGAATGTGATGAAACCTCAGGACATCAGTGTTGTATAAATCCCCTCTACTCTACCTAACACAACCTCATGGGAACATGGTGAAACAGCACTGCAAACTACACTGAGGGAACAGTCAGGAATTTGCAAGACCTCAGAAACACACACATCAGCGTGCACACACAGACACAAACACACACATACACACAGGCATGGCCACACACTTACGCGCACACACATACACACAAACACACACTTGTAGCTATGTCATTCTGGTGTGATAATGTGATGTCTAGAATTTGGAAGAAGTGGAGTTAGAAGTATGTTTTTTCTAAGGTTAAAAGTTACTTTTGCAACATGGGAACTTACTTCATAGAGTACTGTACCCTTTATTGCTTAAATTCATTTCACAATATGTAAAGGAAGCTCAGATGTGTATGCAATAAAGGGTTCAGGACAGAGTGTTTGTAAGTGACAAATGGGTCAAG